>CM028354.1:1297823-1697823 GCA_016618105.1 Dendrobium huoshanense
ATATAAGCTTCTCTCTTCCGGATGCTTGATTTTTACTACTTTCTTATTATAATCTATGGAGATGAACTGGCTAGACATCCAATCCATCCCTAGAATCACATCAAATTCCATAAGTGGTAATACAATCAAAACAACATCAAAATCCCTCTCATAAATAGTAAGTAATGTTGAACACATACTTGTAGCAATCATACTGGACGCATCAGGTAGCATAACTGATAGTGTAGTGGGCATAGTGCAGACATTCAATGCATGTTTCTTAACTAACTCCTGACTAATGAATGAATGTGATGCTCTAGTATCAAAAAGCACTATTCTAGGTAGATATTAAACATGAATAATACCTGTGATCACATCAGAAGATTCTTTAGCCTCTTGCTGCGTAATATCATAGACCCTTGGTTGCACAACTGGTCTCATAGCCAGATGACTTGGCACCGATGTAGATGCAAAAGACTCTTGAGTTTTAGGTCTACCAACTGTCGGCTGTCTTCCAGTACTCTGTTGAGGTGAAGCACTAGACCTCACCTCCCTTGGATCCCTTGGGCAATTCCTAGCCATGTACCCTGGCTGATGGCACAAAAAACAAACATTGGAACCAGATAGACATTCACCTCTGTGAACTTTGCCGCACTTATTACATGTTCTGACACTGGATGAACTCCAACCACTATCAGATCTGGCCTTTTTCATACTAGATCCTCCAGAATATGTCTGGAAACTCTTGGTCTTCTCAAAACCCTTCTTCTTCTGAAGGAAGTCCCTTCGCTTCTATGTAGTATGATAATCAATCTCTATCCTCCTTGCTCGCTCAACCAAAATAGAGTAATCATCGAAGCTAAAAGGAATCAATGGCTGGCGAATCGCATCTCGAAGTCCTGACAAAAATTTATAGCATTTGTCTTTAGCACTTGGGATAAGCTAAGCTGCATATTGGGACAACATAGTGAACTCAACTTCATATTGCATGACAATACGATCTCCTTGTACTAACCGAATGAATCGCTCATTCATATTCCTTCTCTCATAAAGAGGTACAAATCAGTCTCTAAAGACTCTAACAAAATCCTCCCATAAAATTTGAGATGATGCTTTTTCTCTAAATTTCTCCAACAGCTATCCTCTCCACCTCCTTTTAGCCTCACCATCCAATGCAAAGGTGGCTAAAGTCACCCTTTGATCAGTCGGACAATGTATACCCTCCAAAATATTCTCGATCCTCATAAGCCAGCTTTCAGCATCAACTGGCTCTCCTACTCCTGTAATGAGAGGCGATCGCATGTCCTGAAAGATTTTTAGATATTTGTCTACAGATGACTCTCTCTTGGAACTAGACTGAGGTTGATCTTGAGAATGTTGAGTTAACTGTGTCACAGCCGCCATCATCTGAGTAAAGGTGTCTATGGTAGCACTGTTGTTACCACCAGGAGGTTGTACCACAGATGGTACCGCTGGAACTTCTCTCCCAACCTGTTCATTGTTTTCATCTGTGTTGTCATCAGTGGCATCGTGCTTCTGATTCATAGCTCTAAACTAATTAAAATTTCCAATTCAATCATCGTCGTATAAACATATACCCTAAAATGTTTATGACTCATAAATTATCCTAATAGTGCTTTATACGGATCTATATCCTAAACTTGACCTCTGATATCACTCTTGTCATGACCCAGCCCGATGAGGTCGTATAAACAAGGCAGGAACGGATGTTAGACGTAATTAATAGAGCAGAACATAATAATATTATAAAACATAAATGTATAAGAATCTAAAACAATTTAAAAGATATATTAAGCGCCTATAACATAAAAAAACATTTCATATAGTTTCAGAGATGTACAAATGTGTACTAAAAAAATGTTTTTCTTTCATGTCATTCGACCCAAAAATCAGACTACAACTAAAAGAAAAACACAAGAGGAACCTGTCATTCGGTCTTCCGCGACTATATATGAACCAAGGTCGATTAGTCATTCCTAGCAGCGGGTTGTCCTTAAATATGTCCCAAAACTAGAAAATGAGTTAAAGCTCAACATATAACAACTAATTCTAACAAATTCATATACCATGATAGGAATTCAACATGTATGCTTAATGTAATTTAACTCATCTATATGATTACGAAAAGTCATGATTTTTCTAAGTGTCACATGCTACAATTCATATGCATATCTTTGAGGTCATTTCAACTATTTCATATGTCCTTTATATCATAAAATATACTGATATGTTTTCTTATTCTTTAACATATACAACTGTATCGGAGTATCAAAAGTGTACTGATCAGGTACACAAACATATTTTTGGTCATATCATCTTTCTTTCCTCTTTTGCCCCGAAAAGTCATATTGCTCATAAGAGTCGTATTATGCTAATGTATCATATTTGGTATTCCTCCTTCAACATGCATATTCATTCATACACTATTTTCATAGGAATGTAGTGTAGCAATCTCATATCATTCACATGCATCAATTATTTGTATTGTTAGGCAAGTTTACATGAAGTGTTGTATTTCATTTCAAAGAGAGAGAAAATCTAACATTCATTGCTATCAAAGAAAGAGAACATCTAACATTCATTGCTATCAAAGAAAGAGAACATCTAACATGCATTTATATCAAAGAGAGAACATCTAACAAGCATTGTTATAAAAAAAATATGCGTTAGACATTTCAAAACATAACATAAAGGAATATGAATTGTAGAATTAAGTGTTCCTACCTCAAGTGTCACTTCTAGAAGTTTTCAAGTTGTCGTCTAACCTCGCGACGATTCTTTCTTTTCAATCTCCCTTCCAAACCCTAAAGAAAAAAACATTCATATTAATATTATACTCCCATAATTTCATTCCCCTTTCATTTTCAAATGTAAAAGTTTATAATAAATTTTTAGATTTATTAAAAACCTAAAATTTAGAAGTCCAAAATTCATTATTTTCATCTTCTAAGCCTTTAAAAATATTCCCTTCATCTAATTAATAAATTATTTTATTTATTTTTGGATTAAATTAATTAAGAAAATTAGAAAAATTCTTTTCTTTCCAATTCCTCATTTTTTCTTCATTAGAGTAGGAATACAATTGATTAACACTAAGCTTAAAATTGAAAATTTTGGGAAAGACCTAGCGTGAAAACCCCAAATTTTCTTAGAGAAAAATTTTAATTTCATGCTACTCATGCTTACAAATCCTTCCTAACATCATTCCTAAACCAAAATAAATTTTTCATCAAATCCTAATTTTGGAACCTAAAATATTCTTAATAAAAATTCATTTTTATTGTTTCGAAGTATGCACTCATACAAGCCCTAACACTTTTCTATGAAAGCCCCATCAATTTAAGCAAAATCTTAAAATCAAACCTAAAGAAATTTAGGGAAAAACATAAATTCTTTGCGTAAGAACTTTCCATCATCTTCCTACACACTTTTCCTTAACAAACTTCAAGAACTTCAAAAACCCTAGATGTTCTAATCATGAAAATTTTGAAAAAGAAACGAGGTTTCTAGGTTTTAAGCTTACATTCTTCCTCCCATAAGGTTTCTCTTCCACTTCCCTCCAAAAGCCCGCCGGAAACCGCCGCCGGCCACCCGATTTTTTGCAAGCACCGACGCCCTTCTCCTTCTTTCACGCGTGTGACCGAACAAGGAAGCCAAGGATTGAATATTTCGGTCCTTAGGCGTGAAATGGGGTATAAGGAAGAATGAAAGTGCCAATTGCCGCATGTACCCCTCCAAAAATTTCCTTAAGAGCTCATAAGGGTAAAATGGGCAAAAGGATAAAATTTTACTTAAATGAACTTCGACGATTTTTAATTTCCAAATCATGCAAAATTAGGTATATGTTCTTTATACCGTTTCGATCGAAATTTTGCGTAGAATTTTATAAAATTTATTGCGTCGAATTTCGATGACTTTGAAATTTTGCCTAATTTCGTCGTGGTGCATCGAAATGTGTGTGATGCATCCGATCGAAAGTTTCGGGTTTTACATGAAATGACTACGATGAAAGAGGAAGAGTATCCTGTCCATAATGAATCTCTCGACTCTCCAACCATACATTAGAAGTGGGCGGTCCCGACTCTCCAACCATACATTAGAAGTGGCGGTCGCAACTTAGAAATAATCTTGAGTTGGATGAAACTGATAAATTATGTAATGATTTTGAAGAAGTGAAAGGGTATATTGATCTCATGGACGTTGAAGTTGTCCGGATGGTTGGTCATGTACATGATCAATTTAATCAATAGTATACTCATAAAAATGTAGCATTAAATTTGCAAATTAAAGATCAACCACGAGATGACCAAGAACAAGCAGCGACTTTGAATATAACTCCATAACCTGAAGAGGTTGAGGAGGAAAGAAGCTGAAGAGGTTGTAAAGAGATTGCAATTGGAAATGTAATATATGCAACAAAAGAAAGATCAAGAAATTCATTATTTGAATGCTCGCCTTTATGAAATGAGTAATACGATGAATAATTGTTTAGATAACTTGGCATGATGGCTACAACTAGCCAACCACTAGTAAAAAATCTTCAAAGAAATGTTTAAACTACTCCTGATGCATTGGTTACTCATTTGAGGAGTTACAGGACCCATAACCCAACACTAATAACTCCTAATGAAGATGAAATGGTCATCAAAGTTCAAATTGAAAACCTCATCAGCCAAAATGTTAAAATGACTATTATTTCTGAAGCTGCCAAAGCCTTAGTTGGAAAAGGTTGTCCATATCCGATGGAATATGACTAAGAGAAATATCCAAAAGGATATGTAGTGCCAAAAATCAATATTTGATGGTACTATAAACCCTCGTCAACATTTGACACAATTCAAAGCTACTTGTGAAAATTCGGGCAGTAATAATGCTTTGTTACTATGCCAATTTGTTAGTAGCCTAACAAGTACAAATTTTTAGTGGTACGTTGAGTTACCCAACAACCTAGTAATAACATTCGTCGAATTAGAGACAATATTTATTAAAAGATTCGTCAGTGCAACGAAGAAGGTGACTATCACTGGCCTCACTCTTGAAAAAAGGAAAATAGAGGAATCGGTTATCAAAAACATAACATGGTGGCGAAATCTCAGCATGAAATGTGAGCTATAGCACACTAAAAGCATGTTGTTGAGCTATTGATGGGAAATATAGATGATCATATGGCTCCATATTTAGTGATGGCTACAATCAATACTTTCCATGAGTTACTAGATCGTGCAACTAAATTCGAAAGATTACCCAGACCTAGAAGTGTTGGCTTTAACTATAACAATAATTCGTCTGGAAATAAAAAACAGGTTAAAACATTTGATCCAAAAAGGAGTGAAGTGAATATATTACATTCATGTCTTCCTTTGATAAGAAAAAAAAAAGATTCACTGAATCCATCGAAAATGTTGAAATAAACAAGAGAAAGGCAAAGAGTTCCTACTTTACAGGAGAAAATTAACAAATCATATTCCTTCAAAAAGGAGTGTACGGGGAAGATTTTTGTGCAAGCACCAAAGATCGGCTTTCAATTACTAGAATCCGCCAACCATAATTGGCTAGCTTGATTGATGATCCGAACTACTGTCCATATCATAGGATCGTAAGTCATCCAATTGAAGACTTTTGCATATTCAAATATTAGGGTTTTTTTTTTTTTGAAGAATGCAAAATTGCATAAAAATAAAAGAAGCCTAGATACAATCTAATGTGAGAAAACTAAATTATCACATTCTTCTTTTACTATCTTAATAAAAGAAGAAGGAAGATTGCTCTCATAAAAAAAGTCCCAAAAAAAAAATCATAAGAACAAGCTAAGTTATCATAGTAATCCGCTAACTTATTACATTTACGATTGACCCAATGAAAGAAAACATTATTGAACTCACTAAAGAAAGATAAATCTTCTTCTTCCAAGCTCCCATCCTTCTTCGGTAAGCTATACAATTTCTGAAGAAAAAGGAGAACATTCTTATTGTCACCTTCCACAATTATGCCTTTAACATCTAGAAGTTTTCCTTGCAACACTTCTTTGAGAGCTGAAAAAGCTAAGAGCTTAAGTTGAGCAATGTCCCAATGTACTTTTCCCTTACCAAAAGCTAAAATAAATCTTCCTTTACAATCTCTCACGATACCACCAATGCCTGCTATATAATTACCTTTTATTGAAGCATCAAAGTTTATTTTAACCCACTCGGGTGAAGGGGGTTGCCATTTATCTATACACAGTCCAAAGGATTGATTAGCAACCCAGTGATCCGATAGGGGTAAACTCTGTTTAGCAGAGCCAAGAAAATCGAGAGTAGACACTGCAATCATCACGTTGCTGTCTTCGGATTTGCCATGCTTCATTTTGTTTCTACTATTCCAAACAAACCATAGTAGAGTAAAATAGATCCTTACCAACATCATATTAGAATCCTTTAATCTCATAAGACCAAGCAAACAGTCCTCCCAATTCCTAAAATCAGGAATCCCCAACATGGGAAACCGTAAGATCCGCTTCAATTCAATCTTCTGGGTAACTTCTAAATGAATTCATAAACCTCAAATCAAACCAACTTCTTGGTATTCTAATAGACGTAAACCCCAGAACCCAAATAAAATTAAAACTCATATCTAACCATCTCAGTCTACTCGGGTCCCTGAGAGGAGGCAACTCATGGCTGCTAATCAGATTTTTTAGACACTACGGTCAATAATTGTTAGTGTTGGTACCTACGGCATAACTTGGATGACGGAACCATGAGATCTTGATCGGGTTTACCTCAATTTTTCTCATAATTGAGACTATAATATCTAAAAATTATTCATCATTAATCGAGAGTTCTCTCATACGTGTTAAGAGGAGCAATTAACTATGAGTGCTTGCGTTCATAGGAAGTAAGAACCCCAAATCTAATTAAACCCTTATACTACCTTCAGGAGAAATCTGATTAAATACAATCTGATCCAAGGAAAATGGAATTCTACAACTGCAAAGCGAGATTCATGCATTCGTGCCATTTTTCTTGAGCCAATAATATATTTTTATATATCAATTTGCTCAATTTGACAAGTAAAATATAATGGAATAAAAAATTAATTCTTTTATAACAGTTGGCATCTTGGATATAATTTCGCATAAAAAATTATGCACAAATTTGGAGTATTATAATTATTTTCTTCTTTATTATTTGTAGTTAAATTTGTCGGGTCTGGCACGGGACCACATATCAGGACAATATTCTGCTACATTACAGAGTAGGCCTAAATCTTATTACAGTTTATATAGGTACGCATGATTTCTGTCTTATAAAGTTCGTCTTTAATTAACGTAATATTTCAGAAAAGTTAATATAGATAACTTGTACCTTCCAGAATATGGTTAAACTTCCAAAAAATTGGAAATTTTCTGCTTATAATTTTATTATGTTTGTCAGACCTCAGACTTTCGGCCGTTATGCTAGTCAAAGTACATTTGGTGCTCAGGAAAGTTATTGCAAAACCAGATTAGACAGTCAAGATAACATGAGAAATTCCTCTCCAACTGAGAAAGCTCTTATGATATCGTATCAAGATGTAGAACAAAAGGCTCATGGGCAGATTTCACATGGCGCTACAACCATAAAATTGGGGGGAACAGAAGTTGAAGTAAGTTCAACATATCCGGAGCTTGCAAATATGCACGGTAGAACATCCGAAATTTGCAGCCAACATGATAATATAGATGCTGGCAAGAATAGCGAAGAGGTTCATATTTTGCATGAATCTTGTTCTGACCACAAGGTTTCTCGAGGATGTGCTGATTTGGCAAATGAAATAAAACTGACTTCTACATCAAGCATGGATAATTCAACTGCAGCACCCATACACAACAGTGTAAGCCATAGCTTTCAGATAGACAGAAACACTAATGGTAATCCTCCACCTTTTTGTAGCTATAAAGAAGATTTCTCTACCGTGGATTCTAGTAAGGTAGATACTTTATCTGAAGAGAAATCTTGCACTTCTTGTGCAATTCTAGAAGCGCACATGGTAGAGAACAAAGAGAATTCCATAACTGGTTCAGCAGTTACAGAGAAGGCTGGCTCTATTATTACCTGCCATTATTCTGGTGAAGACAATAAGCTGGATGTATACAATTTTGATGGCTCACATGTGAGTGATAGAATGAGTGTTATATCTTGTATTGAGGATGATAAAATAATGGGCAATATGAATTCTTGTGGGCATTGTAAAAAGGTTTCCTCAGACAAGATCCTTGAAGAAATACCTGTTCTTTTTGGTAATTTAAGTGAAGATGCAACCTCAACTAAAAACAGCCAGTCTTCTAAGCTGCCTGGTTTAGAGGAAAATGAAGACAGCCAGTCTTCTGAGCTGTTTGGCATGGAGGAGAATGCAGATTCCAATTTTTTTAAGGAGCTTCTCGGTGTGGAAGATGATAATCAAACTTTGAAAGATGTTAATTCATCAAATGCAGAGCTTCAGGAAAATTCAACCTTTCCTCTAGCTAGTGCTGTTTCTAATGTAGAGAGGCGATTTTATAACCCTTACTGGTGGAGCCCAATGGAAATGGAGATTGCATCAGGAAAGGAAAAATGCACAATTGTTGAACATCCTTGGAAGCTAAGGAGCGTTTACGCAGATGTTGAGGTTGTAGCTACATAACTTCTTTGTCTTTGATACATTATCAATACAAAATTATGTTTTATAATAGATATGCATATATTTTAGATATTAAATAAGATCAGGTTTTGTAAACAAGTCATCAATTGATGCCTACTTCGTAGGTACAAAATAATATGGTTTGGTGTAAACTCATCTGTTTTACAACATTTCATATAATGTCAGTACCTGCCTCACTTTTAATGAAAGTTGTACTTGTATTCAGTTCATAAATAGCAAATTTCATGGTTAGAGGTCTAGTTGTAGAACATAAAATGATGAAACCATTGCCAAATTGTTGAGAAGTTTTCTTGGTGGACCAATCCCCATGTTTAATTTCAATAAATACGTCCAAAGAGTTGAAGCAGGTTATAACAAATTGATAAAGCTGTCATTGTCCAAAGAAATGAGCTCCCTTGATTTCCTAAACGAGTGGTCCGGATGACAAGCATCCTAATGGCTGACTGTATCACGGCACTAATAACGCCCATTATTCCTAGGTCCTGAAGAACCTAATCTGTAAACTCTACAAAGATTTCAGGCATGATTCTTTCCATTGAGGCTTCGTCTTTCTACCGTTGTGGACTTGTTTCATTTAGAAGAAATAGTGTGGTTAACCTATTGATGTTGAAAGTCCACCAAGCTTCTAGACGACCTTGCTTTCTCTCAGTTCTATTTCACTGAGTTATTTTTTATTTTATATAATATTAGCATTCCCTTACGTTATTATGCTGATTGATGGAATTTGCTATTCTGGATGCTTGCTATTTCAGGTTCAGAATATATTTCTAAACTGAAATCTTGTTTTGCATTGATCCTTGATTGAGATGGGGTTATTGACAGCCCTTCACCTAACCTTGGATGCTAACGGGGATATAGCTTAGTGGTAGATTCATTGGCCAAATAATGCCAAACAATGGGTAGTTAGGCAGGCCTTTTGGGCTGTGGACTCAGATTGATATGACCAATCAAAATTTGGTGTCCTTAAAGACTCGATTAAGGTAACGATAATGATTAAGTCATTAAAATAGATGCATGCTTTAGATATCTCAATTCTATTGTTTAAAGCAATGTTGAAATAGATAGGGATGTTATTAGTAGAATTAAGTTGGATGGTTGAAGTAGAGGAATGCATCGGGCTTGTTGTGTGATTGAAAAGTACCCCTCAAACTGAAGGGAAATTTTATGAGATGGTGGTGAGACCTACAATGCTTTATAGCGCAAAATGTTGGCTATTAAAATAGAAGATAAAATTAAGTTAAGTGTTTTAGAGGTGAGGCTCAGGTGGATGAGTGACTTTACACTTAGAGATAGAATGTGTAATGAGTGTATACCTGAAAAAGTTGGAGTAGTGCTAGTGGCAGATAATATTATAGAGAGTTGCATTAGATGGTTTGGTCACATAAAATATTGATCTTCCAATGATGACCTTAGTAGGAGAGTAGATGTATTAAAATCGACTTATGTTAAGAAAGGTAGAGGTAGACCTAAAAATATTTGGTTATAAAGTATTAAAAATGATCTTTTTTAATTAAATTTAAATGAGAATTTGACTCTTAATAAAACACAATGGAGAAAAATTATTCATTTAGTCGACCCCACAGTGGGATAAAGGCTTGTTGTTATTGTAAGGTTAGTGATAATGATAAATATGAATAGGGTATGTTGTCTAATAGGAGATTAAGAGATACTGGAAACAAGTAGATTAGATAAAACTAGAAGGTATACTTTATGTGGATGATGGCTTGCTTTCCTTTTTTTCCCTCTTCTACTTCCTCTGTCACGACCCGACCCAGTAAACTCGCAGAGGAGGGAACGAAAGTCAGGCGATAAAAGCTAAAACATTCACATAACATAACCAAAGTGTCTCCAATGCATATAGAAAGAGCCACTAAGTAAAAAACAAAATTCTTTCTTTTCCTCTATCATTCAAAATATCAACATAAACATAAAAGTTTAATTCATAATGGATATTCATAAATCTTCCTATTACAAGTCATCCATAATCCATCTAATACAAAATATCAAAAAATCCAAAAAAGTATCTGTCACCTGTCGTCTCCCTACAACGGTATATATAGGGTAGTCTATCCGTCATTATCACTTATCAGGTTCTCCTAAAAAATATTTCATAAGTTGGGTGAGTCACAACTCAGTAGATAAAATAACATTCAATTAAATTTAGTGGCAAGAAAAAGAGTACAATATGCATATATTTCTAAGTAAAGAAACATTCAACATGCCATAATACATCATCAAAAGTAAAAAATGCCTCTAATTCAATCTTTATGTTATCTTTCTTTGAATAAGCTTGCAATCCTTTTTCATTAAACATTCATGAATTATTTGATGCCTCTTATATACCTATAACATAATGACATGATATCATAATAACATAATATTAATCATCCATCGTGATAGTATCATTTGTTTTCTACTGATCAGGTATACTTTTAATTGGTCATTTCTTTACCATTTGGTTTTAAAGAACCTCTGTATAATTTGGCTCAAAAAAGCATTCATAAAAGAGACTTTAACACGTCATTCATGTGTATGGTCTAATGTTCTTATATGTGGTTACACAATTGCATAATTCATAAGAAAAGAGATATTCTCACATATATACTACATGTAAAAGAAGACATGTATTACATATAAAAGAGACATAAGCTTTACACTTTCTGTCATCATTACATGACAAATTTGTATTTGTATCAAGTGTTCAAAAGCATTCATGTAAGAATATGCTAAGCCACATATGAAAGTACAAGTTGCATTTAAAAAAAATAACTTTCTACATGATTGCATTTAAAGAATTTTTCAAATTTAAAAGAATTTCATTTTGCCTACCTCACGACGGTGTGATTTGTCGAATGTCCTAACGAATTTTTTCATTTACACGATCAATATCTAAAAGAAACATAACATAATGTGTAAATATCACTTGTTTCCACATAAACTTCTCAAAACCCTAAACTATGAAAATAAAGACCCTACCATACGATATTCTTACTTTTCCTAATTGAACCCTTTCCCAATCCAAGATTAATCTCATTCCTAATTTCTCTAAATTTTGGATTGCATCATGATCTTAACTTTTTGGGAATCTTCTTCATGTCCATTACATAACGCATGCTTAAAGAACCTCCCATACACTTTATACTTAAAGAAAATACTATAAATTTTTGGATTAAACCAAATTTAAATTACAAATAAATAATAAATAACATTTTGTATAAAAACTCTAAATTTCTCCTCTAAAACCCTTTCCTAAGTTCAATTAGAACAATAATGCTTAAGGTTTTTATGATTAGGAAAAACCATAATTTCTAAAACTTGAAATTACATCATAAAATTAAATTAACTTCCTATAAAAGTTTTTTAATGCCATTAGGAAGCATTTTACAAAGTCATTTTGAAAGGAAACGAAATTCGGAGAAAATCCTAATTTTTAAAATCTAAAATTTTTAGGAAAACATCTCATTTTTATACATAAAGCCACCTCCTAAATCTTCTCTATCATATTCTTAATGAGATTTGAAGTTTTCATCAAACCTTAGATTTTTCCCTTAAAGAAAACTTTACAAAAGAATGAGAAATCTCTTAAATACAACTTACCTTAACCTTCTCTTAGTATTCCCTATAATTTTCTCCATGATTGGCCGCCGAAATCCGCCCCTTGGGTCGTCCGCTCCTCCCGTCGCCTCCCTCTCCTTTCGTTAGGCCAACTGAGCAAACAATAAATGGGACTGAAATATTTCTGTCTCATAGGAATTTAGGGGACTTTGAGGAAGAATTACACATGTGCCCCTCCTACTTAACTTTTCCCTAAAGTTTCATGAGGGGTAGAATGGGCAAAATGGGTTAAAGTTACTTAAACGAACTTTGACGATTTTTAATTTAAAAATCGTGCAAAATTAGGTATATATTCTATATATCATTTCGATCGAAATTTTGCGTAGAATTTTATAAAATTTATTACGTCGAATTCCGACGACTTTGAAATTTTGCCTAACTTCGTCGTGGCGCATCGAAATGCGTGCGACTTAGATGATCGATATTTTTCGGGTTTTACATCCCCTTCTTTCTTCTAGCTCTTTTCTTCTTTTTTCTCCTTAATATTAATTCATATCCTCCTTATATAATGGGTAGGGAGAAATTAAGTGATCGAGATAGAAAGAGAAATCAAAGGAGCCTATCATGGATGCTAGAAAGAGAGTATGGTCGACATATTAGCTTTATTCCAAATTTTCATGAAAGAAATTAAATACATTGATTTTACTTATAGACTCAAAGTAGTTCAATGAAATTTAAAATATAGCTAATTAAAAAAATAAATGAAAACTTATTTTTATGCATGATTTGTTAGCATCACTTTATTATATGCATTAAAAATGGAAACTTTCATGCGTTATAGCATGAAAAGAGGGAATCTCCTCATTGCAAGATAATCACCTACTTTTCCTCAAATTTATCCTTTATTTCTAACCACTCTAACATAATATTGCTAAAAGATTCCTTGGATAATGGGTTGACACCTAACTTTAAAATAATAGAAAATATTATTATTATTTTATTAAGAGTCAACCATAAGGAGAATAGCGAGAAAAGGTAGTGAATTCCTTTGTTTACCTCTTTTGTCTTATTGGGTTGATTTCACATCACTTAAGCAACTTATTTAATGTTTGCATCATCATAGTTGTTTAAATCAATATATCCTCAATTTATTCTTGTTGCATGCTTTTGGATTAATCTTTTTTTATTTTTTACTTGGTCTTATGTGCTCTTGTGATGACTGTTAATTACTCCATTATACTCTTAGGATTGCTTTATTTTTCAAATTCTAGATGCATCAACATTTTAATTTTCAAGAAACATGGGATGAAAAATGTTACAGTGCACATGTTACTCTTTCAATGATTTCCAAGTTTGTAAAAATCAGACTAGAGATATAACCAGATGATGACCTCCAAACATAAAAAAAATGACTGAATAATTATCTCTACACGAAGAGATTAAAATCTCGTCGAATTCATACATAAATCCCGCAAAAGTACTGTATATACGACGCCAGTCCTCGCGTCTCTTCCTGGAGATTCCTCCCAAATCCCGTGCCAACTGGACACTTTGCTCATTGTTAAAAAACTAATCGGATGAATCCTCACATTTCTTTCCTTGCGCAAGAAGCCCTTGAACTCAACTCCTCTTTCGTTTGCAATCCTGACGTTGTTCCTCCCTGCCAATCTCCATGCTCTCTTTGTTCACTGTGTTGACCCCATCTCCAACCATAACTAGCTCGATCTCCCTCTCACTCCCATGCTTTGTATCCCAACCGCCCTCCTCATAGCAAGTCGATCCATTCCAACCTGTGCCACACCCTACCCGATTGAATATACGATGTTTGAACTCGTCAAAATCCCCTAGCCGCAAACCACATACCTGATGCCTCTCCCACTCGATCTCTCCAATCCCTGTATCAAACCTCTCTGCTGCTCGATCCACCACTTGCTCCAAGCCAACCTTCATCAAACCACCATAGCCAACCGAGAACCCGATCTCCCATCCTATTCCCTCACTATACCCGACCAGTAGCTGCAAGACTCGTCTATCTTAGTTAGCTGACTCCATCGTTTTAGCGTGGGAAAACTTAGGCTTAAGCCTCAACTGTTAGGACAAAGCATACGCCTTTTTTCATTAAAGCGTACGCCTCAAGGCTTGAGGCACCGAGGAGACTCGAGGCGCTACCTCGATTCATTTTGTTATTATTTTCTCACCAGTCGTGTGTGTGCATGAGTCAAACACGCTTATCAGATAGACTTAAGGGTTCTATTTTGAAGCACTTCTACCACTCGATTCTCTCTAGTAAGTTCTCTCTTGTTCCATGTTCTCTCTCAGTCATTCTCTCTCATTCCCTGTTCTATCTCGTTCCTTCGTGTACATTGCTTCCGCCGACTTAGACAGTCACTTAGTCGAGTTCAACGTACCTGGAGGCTATTGGAGGCAAAGTTAAGGTTCCCATTCCTGTTCGTTTCTCTGTCATTCTTCTCCCTATCATTTTCTTCATCTTCGCTTGATTTTTTTCGTGCTTCTATCATTCCCGTTTCGTGCCTCTCTTGACTTTGACGCCGACATGCCTCTCCGACTTTGACTGCCACATTTTCTTCATCATTAGCTGCCAAGATAACTTAGAAATTTAGGACTGTAACCACTTGAAATGAAGTCTTAAATTTTTAGATCTTTGAAACTTAAGTTTATGTAATAGTTTTATTCTAGATTTGTGGTTAAGCTTTATTAAATATCATATACATTACTGTTATAGGTTTATTTCACTTAATAAGTTGCTTGTGTTAGTATTTTTTCAGTTTGACAGGGAGAAATGAATTTTAGTTCTTGGATGTTTTTTATTTATGAGTAATATTTTTGTGTATTGAAATTAGTTTGAAGAATTAACCTCTTAGGAATTAATTTAAATTACATATAATTGAATATGATTTGAATGTTAGTAAACTCTTGCATATAGTTCTTAAGTTACATGAGGAAAGTATACATTAGATATAGTTGGTTTGAATGGATTGAGGTTAAGTTAATTTCGGGTTGGAGTATTGGACTCACTCAATTGGGTTGATCTAAATTGTTCTATATGACCTGAAATCTGGAGTTTAGATATAAATATCTTAGATCCTACTTGATATATTTATGAGCACAATAAGTATTTATATTTATGAGTATTAATTTGTTAAAATAAGTTCATCTAAGTCAAATTTTTTTAAGATCATATTTATGTTATGTGTGGATTTTAATTTGGCTATTTAACTAAATTAGGTATGTAATATCATTTTTATATTTCTTAAAAATATTAATTATTTGAATTATTTTTTCATAAAATATTTAAGAGATTATAATTATAGTTTTTTTTTTTCATTGACATTAGATATTTGTCAAGTTGGTTGGTTATAAATTTATGTTTCTCTTTTAAAATACGGGTATAATTGGTATTTAAATATAGTAATATATTTCTCTTTTAAAATATTAATTGTTTGAATTATCAATACCTTAGATTTTTTTTACATCTCTTCTTTTGAATATCACATCCAAAAATTATTTGCATGTTATCTAAACAATCAATTAACTTTATGCTTGAAGCTACTATTGGAGATAAAATTATGTCCACAATTGATTTTGCTTCAAATACAACTTTGATTCTATTCATATATCTTTCCATACATAATATTGTAATATGTTTACATGTAACTTTTATACATCTTTCTATACATCCAACTTTGATTTTGCTTTTTCTATTCACCTTTCTCGAGCTTCTGTTATCTCTGCAAATTAAGACTAAAAAAAGATAAATAAATAATAAGTTGTCAACACCTAAACTACATAAGATTTGTAAATTTTTTTTATAAAAAAAAAAAATTATTTTCATCAATTTATTATTAAATTTATAAAATTTTAATTTGATGTTAATTATTTTTTTCTATCAATTATTAGTATGACTAGTGGCACAAGAAGGAAAAATCCTGCATGGAAATATGACACTTAAGTTGAAGTATTAGACGAAAGTGCGAAGAAGGGATATATTTATATGAAATATAATTTTTGCGAGAAGTGCATAACTGATGGTATCAAGAGGTTGAAGGATCACCTAGCCTCTGCACGTATGTCAATATGGGACCGTGCATAAAAGTGTCTAATGAAGTGAAAAGAGAATGTATATATTATTTAAAGAAGTTTTTCACCACGAAAGAGCTCACACAAAAAATATAGAAGAGATAATAGGAAATTTTTCTTACTATGGTTCACAGCAAGAAGGTTTCAGCAGTGGAAGCCACCTACTTTCTTCTAATCGAGGCACTCGAGGGGCCCATGGATAGATTTATGGTTAATATTGATAACAAGGAAAACATAAATATTCAGGATATTCCTCCTACTACTATAAAGGAACACAGGAACATAGTTTGTTTAGGTATTATCATATTCATCTATGAAAATGGTATACCATTTAATATTGTTAGGAGTCCATCATGCATCAATATGTTACGATCTGTTAGAAGCTATGGTAGAGGACTACAACTTCTAAGCATGTATGAGCTGAGGACTTGGATGCTAAATGAGGAGGTTAAGATAATTTCAAAAATGGTGGATAAAGTAAGAAGACTTAGATTGAGATAAGAGTGGCAATAAATCATATGGTTGGTCAAATATTCAGCATAAAAAGTATTATTAATTTCTTGGTGAACAATTCATATGGAACTATTTTTCTAAAATTAGTAGATATTTCAAGTTTTGTAAATGATACACAACTAATGTTTGAAATGTTAGATAAAGTTGTGGAGGAAGTAGGAGAGGTCTTAATAGTATAAGTGGTTATTAATAATGCAAGTACATATAAAACTTTAGGGAGATTGTTAATGGAGAATAGGCCTCACCTTTACTGGATTTTATGTGTTACACATTGCATTGATTTAATTCTTAAGAAATTGGGACAGTTGTCTCAGTATAAATTAGCCCTATTAAAGGCTAAATTTGTCAGTAGTTCATTTAAAATCACTCATAGGTACTCAACTTGATATAGAAATTTACTGAGAAAGAAAATTATTCGACTTAATATTATGAGATTTTCTACTGCATATTTAACATTGCAGAGATTTAAGTAGTTAAGACAACCTTTGGAAGTTATATTTGCTTCTGAAAAATGAGAGAAAAGTTTATGGGCCAAAAATAAGAAGAAAAATATGTTAAGAAGATTGTTATGAAAGATGATTTATTTTGACGTAGTACGAATTATGTTTTGAAGACAACATGAAAATTAGTTTAGGTGCTTAAAATAATTGATGATGAGAGGGCCCCAATTATGGGATTTATTTATGAAACAATAAATAGGGCTAAAGAAAATATAACAAAAGATTTGGGAGGTCAACAAGGTGCTCACGAAGAAATATTAGAAATAATAGATGAAAAGTAGAATCGTCAATTACACCAACACTTACATGCTGCTGCATATTATTTAAACTTTAATTTCATTATGATAAGGACTTCCATATTGATAAAGAAGTGAAAACTGATTTGTATGCATATATAGATAAACTTATTAATGAAAGGAACTATCTCATAGTGAATGATTAACTTGAGGATTTTCATTCCAAGATGGGAATGTTTGGATTTAGAGGAGTGCATGTCACGACCCGGCCCGGTTAGCTCGCAAGTGCGAGGCGGGAACAGAAATCGAACATAAGGAAGATAAAAGAAACTTTACAAAACAAATAATATAACTCCAAATGAAACATCAACATAAAGAAAGAGCCACTAAAAATTCCAAACATAAACTTTTTCTTTTCTTTCTTTCAAGGATCACCAATAAAAAATGTTTAGCTTTAAGATTACAAAAGATACAAAAAGGATCCATAAGTATAACATTTTTCTCTATCATTCTAATTCTAATCTTTCACTACAAAACACCAAAACGCAAAAGAACCTGCCGCCCGTCATCTCCCTACGACGGTAGGCGCGCGGTGGTTGGTTGTCCATCTACCCCCTTCTAGTTCCTCCTGAAAAGTATTCCCACAACGAGGGTGAGTCTTACACTCAATAGGTGAGAATGAAAATTCAATTAAACTTAAAATCAAGAGAGAAAACTATAACATGCTTTGTGAACAATTTTAACAAAAGAATCATAAATCATAAAACAAGTTGTGCTCAAAGAAAAGCATACCTTTACCATCAACTTTCAAATGCATATTCCTTCCATAACCTTTCCTTTCATTCTTTTTAAAACCATGCCTCAAGGGATAATCTCATTTGCATGTAACATATGTATGAAACATTCATAATAGTTTAATATGCATATAACTATAACACCCGTCTCAGGAGTATCACTTGTACTGATCAGGTACATATAAATTGGCCATTTCCTTTTCCATTGGTTCATAGGAACCATCCTTTTCCATGGCTCATAAGAGCCTCCTTTTCCATGGCTCATAAGAGCCTCCTTTTCCATGTGATACTCCCGCGTCAATCATGCACATACATCTATTACTTAAATAATCATAAAGATGCTCCATGTAGAATTATCCATAAGCTATGCAAGTGTATGTTTCCTCAAAGATGCGTATGCTTGCTATGCTTATATGTACATTGCATGTAAGGTAGAGAAAGTCATGTAGAGCAAGTGTAGGGAATGAGTATGTAATCCAATCATAAGTTGAGCATTTCATAAGGGAAACATTTGTAATTGCCTCAAGTATCCATAAACTTACAAAAGAAAAGTTGAGACATAAGAGTTCAAATAGGCATAAATGATTTGGCAATTTCTATGTAATTCAATGAAATAAAAGTTGTCTAACATTTAAAAGAAAATTCATTCCACCTACCTCAATCCGTGTAATCCTTTCCTTTGACCAATCAATTCTTTTCCTCCACACGATTTATATCTAAAAGAAACATATAAGAAAAACATAAGTAACTAGTTCCTCTTACAATTCTCTAAATTCTTAATCGGAAGTAAGATGGAGTTCAATCTAATGTCTTGTATAAGTTTTAATTCAAACCCCTCCATACTAAAACATGATATCTCTCACTACCCTTCACTCTCAATTAGGGTTTAGTTAACAAAAACAAGGATCTTATATAAGCAAACATTCATCCTACTACCGAACATTAATTAAAACATCATTGACTTTCTTGGATTAAAGTAATCTACAATAATGAAAACTTGCCCTTCAAGTAAAAGCCACAAATAAATGTCAAAAATCTTTCTAAAAATCCTTTTTAGAACTATAGGAATTAAAATTTCTTCATTAGGGAGAAACCCTAAATCCCTAAACTCAACAATTTCGTCGTTCATTCAATATTTTTCAATTAGAAGCTTTCTTAGGTTAATAGGAACCTCATTTGTGAAGACATTTCCAAAGAAACAAATTTTAAGCAAAACCCTAATTTTTTAAAACTCATATTTTGATGAAAGAAAATGCACATTAGGGTTTAGAAACATCCCCCTAACCTTCCCTAAACTTTTCTCAAAAGAATCTCAAAGAAAACTTAAGTTTTTCTCAAACCCTAGAAATCTTTTCATCCAAAAATCTTGAGAATGAGAGGGAAAACCTTAGTTCTATTGCATACCTTTCACTTCCCTTAGTCTCCCCTACGATTTTTCCCAAGATTGGCCGTCGAAAATCGCCGCCAGAGCAACCGCCGATGACGCCGTCCGAGCCTTGCGTCCGCCTTCTCCTTGTTCCGCTCGGTTTGGTCGTGACATGCGAATGGGAGAAGAGTGAAGGGTTTTGGTTTTTGTATAATGGGAGAATGGGTTCTGCCAAAAGACTTAATTGCCCCCACTTAAGTAATTTCGGCCTTCATAAAACATAGGGGTAACATTGGCATTTTTAACATTCCAAAATTTATAATTCTTAAAATACTCATAATTAAATATAGGTTCTATATATGAAAACAATCAGAATTTTACGCTCTATTTTCTAAAATTATTCTCGTCGAAAACCGACATCCTCAAAATTTTCACTTAAACCTCGTCGCGGCGCTTTGAAAAGCGTGCGAAGTCTTAGACGGCATTTTCGGGTTTTACAGTGCAAGTATGCTACAAAACACGATCTCCCTGTATGGTTATAGTTTGTATGTTTATAATTTTAAATTTTAATATTTATGTCTGAGTTTTTTACTTTATTCTATATTCATAATAAATTTTTCATTTTCATGTACAATGTTGGTGGGCACAATCTGGAGATGATGTTCCAAAATTAAAAGTTTTTAAATTTAAATTCTTAGCATAATATGTTTGATTTCTGCATGTGAGCGTAATTGGAGCACCTTCAATCAAATTCATACAAAGAGAAGAAATCGATTAGCTATAGATCGAATGAACAAATTAGTATATATTATGTTTAACAAAAAACTGAATGATAAATATCTCAAATTACAAAAACAAGAAAATAGTGCTAATGAAATTGACTCTTCGCTTGTTGATGATTCATTCCTAAGGATGCTGATGTTCTTGAACTTGAAGCTGAGGGAGAAATTCGTATCAATGAGAATAATGAGGCAACCACTATAGTTGTTGAAAGATCTACTGAAATGGGGTTATCTTTCAACTCCCAAGTAGTAAAAGAAAGAAACAAAGTGAGATTGGAGTTTCAAAAAAAAAAAAATCAAAGATATTCTTAAATATAATGAATTATTTTTTATATTATAATTGTTTCATTCTAAAGCTAATGTATTAACTGAGATAGGGGATAAAGAAAAAATATTATACATGCAAAAAAGTTTGATGATAACTTTGGCATAAATTATGAAGACTCTTCTTAAGACAATCAAGTGATGATGAGTCTACATTAGATCTTAATCCTAAGGGCATGTTTTATTTTTAAGTGAGTTTATTTTGAATATTATATTCCAGTAATATTATCTTAGAATAAATCATTAAGTTCATAATTGACTTAATTCCTCAAATTTAAATCCCGCCCCCAGCATTCGTGTTGCACCAGAAAATCACATATACATATTTTTCTCTAACGTGGTGAGAGCAAACCCGGAACGACGCTTACGGTAAGGTGGGTAGGCTATATACACACTATTCATAGCATGGCGGGGACAACTTTAAGTACTCATACGCGCCTCAATGCTTGTGGGGAAAGTAATTGTGTTTTCAAACAAATATCTTGACTCGTGCACGTTCTTTATAATGTGGTGGGGGTTGATGATTCATAGTCGCGGTATCGTCCGACACCTACCATACATGCTCTTCGTAGTATGGTGAGAAGGCCCAAACTCTCAAATTTTCCCTAAATGAGGGAGACGTCGGAAGGCTGATGAAATTTTTGATGAACCGAGGGCCTAGACTTGGACAATGACAGTGGACAAAAATGAACAATCAACAAAGTTCTTGAACTTGAATGGACAGCTTAGAACTGAACCTTAAAATTGATAAAAAAAAAACCTGATTGAAATGAAAATGCCTTAGCCAAATGATAACTTTGATTAATTTAATGAATATCAATAAATAAATATGAAACTCATGGCAAACAAAACCTTGATGCTCACAAACAATGAATAATGAAAATTTATTTGCAACATTCAATCAATTGCTAGGGGACACCAAGGAACAAGCAGGGGACTTATGTTGAACAAAATTCTAAATGAATGTATCAAACAATGAAGGACTTCTAATGTGCACAATGCACTATTCATGATTGATTGCAGGGCATGCAACAAACACAACAATATTCCTACAGCCGGCATCAATCAAGTTTGCAAGCAAGAACATCAAGCACCAGTGCAAACAATGAAATCTATTTAACTCGAAGCATTTGAATAATCGCAAGCAAACATCAATGAGCAATTATAAGCAATGGCCTATAATGAATAAAATCCCTACCCCTCTCACAAGCAATAAGCAACGAGTTTGATGAGTAAAGATAATTGTAATGGGGGATTATTCATGAACAAGGCATGAAAATATGCAAATGAATGTAGCGGTGTCTCTATCTTCAACAACAAATTCAATCTCAAGAAAATAGATTGAACCCCTACACATGAAGGCAGTTGACACGTAGCAAACACTACAACATCCCTTCAGTCAACATCAGCTAGTTGACAAATGAAAGCTGCAATCCTCTACAAGCACTGAAAATTAATATGCAACAAACATAATAACTCATTAGCCGACGTGCATGAAGAGGTTAGTGATGAATGTTGCAGTACCCTACAATCAACACTAGAATACGAGCAAACATATTTAACCATACAAGCTACAATCAACATTGATTAATGAGGATGTGCGATGAATAGCATCCTTATAATCAATATCAACATACAAAAAAGTATATTGAGCTTTGCAAACTATGAAAGGAATTTGTACTTTAATTACGTGCAATCAATGATGTCTCCCATATATACACACAAGAAGATTTTGATGAGTAGACTGATATGCTCAATGTATGTAATGATACGGTCAAGGAGATGATGACAATCGACATGCAGTATTCACACAAGTCACACAAGAAGATACGTAGCCCTTGTAATCAACAACTATGCAATGACAAGCGAATACATCAATCCCCTACAAGCATTGAAAATTAATGTGTGATGAGCGTAATGGCTCACTAACCGGTGTGCATGGGAAGGCTAGTGATAAAAGCAGTGACATCTTGCAAGCAACGTTGTCAAAATACAAGCATACACATTCAATATGTCATTTGCATGCAAGGACGAAAGATATGCAACAAATGCAAACACCTACGGGTACTTGTTGAAGACCCTCTATACACACTACATGCCATCTACAAGCAAATACAGAGAGAAATACTGGAAATGTAAGTTCCTACGAGCCGTTATAAAAAGCCCATCATATACATCATAAACGAGGCATAGAAGAAATGTGATAAATGCAAAAATCTACGAGTGGTGCTAGGTGATTTGCATTCGACATAGCTCGCCCGTGGACAACAACAGACCGTAATGCATACAACGATCATGTTTGCAGGAAATAATATAAGAAATATGCTTCAAATATGATGAACCCTCTGTACACATAGATGCTCATGCGACATGCAACCTACAAGCAAAAATGCAAGAAGGGCCATGTCAAATGTAAGCAAACTACAGGAGACTCGTTAGTACATGACAGTCTTTATGTATAAAGTAACGAGCAAATGATCATAATGCTACATCACGCCATCAGATCTGCAATACTCGTACAAATGAATAGAAGGCATGTGCAATTCTCAAGTGAAGTCCTATGCATTTCTCAGCACAACCCATCTGCATGAAGCATCAAACAACTCATGATGAAGCACCACGACATCAGATTCACAACATTCATATAAGCGAATAGAATGCATTTACGGGCTTCTATATAGAGCATTGTGCACACCTAAATCCTGATCATTCGCATAGCTGATCATCTTCAAATATTTCAAAATTCCCTCATACGTAAATTGCAGTATGTATACATATAAATATGAAAGTACACATGCAAGTACATTAACACATATACATGTAAGAATATACAATTGCATGGGCCATGGCGAGCGTGTTTTAGTTATACATGTGATGTCTAAGAATACAGCTCAGGTCAAATGATAAATTTATCTTTGAGCTCGATCCTCCTATGCGAGCAGATAGGAGTCGACATGGCTCGAGCTACAAACAAAGGTACGTTTGCAGTATCAACCGTGACATCTGTTTTATATGTTTATATTAGATCTTTAAAGTCTATAACAAGAAAATCTGCTAGTAAAGGAACAAAGCCTATTATGAACTCTATCCTTTGTCAACAATTAAACAGGGTAGACAAGGTTCAACAGTTAATTACAAAAATGTACACACGTGATGTCTGAGGATAGTGCGTGGGTCAAATAATAAATCCAAGTTTGTGCCCGATCATTTTATGTGAGTAGATAGGAGTTGACTCAGCTCGAACTATCAAACAAATATATAGTCATGATGTCAACCGAGATATTTATTTTAATTTGTTCATATTAGGCCTTCAAGGCTGATAACTAGTAAATTCACTAAATAAAGGTATAAAGCTTACAATAAGCCTGATTCTCTGTTGGTAAGCAAATAGAGTTGACAGAGTTCAATCAATAAAATACAATTGCCCGTGAATACTCCGATGATGGCCATATTAAATGTTTATCTCAACCAGATGGGATAACAAACAGTTAAAAATGCCTCCTAAAAGCCCACAAAATTCAAAACCCCAAGAAAATATCAAAACCTGAAATATTTAAAATTGAAATAAGTCATCAAATGCTTAAAGCATAATCCATGCACCCTCTGCAACAATTTATCGAGGTGGACAAGTTTGAAAATACACTTCAACTCACAAAGAGCTAGTGTCTGGTCAAGAATTTTATTATGATCATTCTCAAACAATCTCTTACTAGTAAGGATGTAACATTGGTCCTCTAATCAGCGGTTTGGCCGAATGGCCATGGTTTGGCTCGATGGTGGTCAACGATTACGATCGCGACCCTTTACGGTTACGGTCATAGCCCACATGCTCCCCAATGGCTTTAAATTCTTGAGATATGAATCAATATGATATAATTGATAGGGCACAAAGCCCTCTGTTAGTTATGGTGGGTTCAAATTTGTCCCTTTAGATAAATACTCATCCGAGTTCTACAATATACCCTTAGACGAAACAACTCATGGCTGCCGATAAGGAACTTTTTGTTAGGTTGGGTCAACTACCTCCTCTGATTAAGTAGTCAACTACCACAATGGCCTAGGATGACGAAACCATGGGATTTTGATTGGGCTCATCATCATTTCCTCACCATCTGCTTTAAGTGCAATGTGGTGAATTTCTAATTTTAAATATTAAACTTTCAAATTGAACCCATGCTACTACCATAGCTAGATACTTTGTATTTGTTTGACGACTAGCCTTAATCTAAAGTTCTCTCTTCTTATTGGGAGAGGTAATTAACTATAGAGTCTTGCCCTTATAGGAAACCTGAACTCAGATCTTAAGTCCTCATAAAATGAGGGTGAAATCTCTGGGTAGTGCCTTATTCACAATCCAATCTGCCTTCCAAAAATGTACCCCGGAACCTACTAGTTATAACTCTCGTCGACGACCCAAAACGAATAAAGACGGGAGTCCTCGGAGAGTTTGGGGCATGAATTTTGTGAATTAAATGAGCAAAGAAGTCACATGGATGGTGATGTCATGTGAGTAAGCTTTGGAGTTTATTTAAAAATTGATTATTATAGCAAATTTAAAGTTATTTCAAATTTAATTTAATTTATTAAATTTATTTAAAAAATTTTAATTAGAAATTTTAGATAATTATTGAACCAGCCTGTTCTTAAAAACCGTGAACAGTTTATCGATTTGGCGTTCAAACCGATTGTTTGAACCGGTTTTAGCCAGTTCATTGCAAAGCCGGTTTTAGAGAAAATTTGAACCGGCTGGCCAACCTGTTCCCGATTGAACCATTCAAACCTGCTGATTCGGTTTAGTTTTCAAAACAAATATGATTTCACACGTGTGAGAGATGCATTTATAGTGAAAGTCGTATTATCTTTGAGTTGTCACTATATTTTGTGAAAATCGTTCATTACAACTGCAATACTATCATGAACTGAAGCCCAAGTTGCTGTTACTTATATTCTGTATCTTATAACCTTTTATTTTATCAATAGTAATTTGCTTCCAAAATGGGAACGATTCAGAAATTATGGTCATGAGGGGTTCTTGTAGGGAGAGAGAAATTGGAGGACAATTTGGCTACACTACAGACACATCCCATTATGTTTGCTGCTTGTTTATCTGGAATCAAGGTTTTTGAGGAGCATAGAAGTACTTACCGAAATCACAAGGACTGTGCACTACGCTTTGGACTTCGTAGAAATTAATTCAGTTTGTTATATTATATTGGGTCAAGTTCTTTATAAAACTGACTCATTATGTGCAAGACACTCATATATCTTCACTTTGTTATAAAAGTTTGAGCGGATTATTTACGTACCGCTCATTGTTTCATTAAAAATTTCCAACTTGTCCGTCACTACTTGAAAGCAAAGTTTTGTCTTAGAAGCTGCTTAAAAGATCATCACAATGTTCATTGCTAGTTGTTACTAATATTGGAAAGACAATCAGCACAGAATTAATCGATGGAATTTCCCATTCGCAGTGGAATAAAAATCCTTGCTTGACTATCATGGTAAATTATTTTCATTGGAACCTCTGAGAAACAAACAGCAAGTTTATTTATTTATTTATTTATTATTATTATTATTATTTGATACGTCATCATAAAATTATCTTGATCGGGCACGAATCTCGAGGCAAAACCAACCCGGAAACTTCAAAAATTAAATCTGGAAGCACCTGAACTCCGATTTCTGCAAACTTATAGTCAAACTGAGCGTCTCGGAAATATGAACCCAACGACATCAAATTCAACTCAATCCGAGCCCAAATAAGTCCAAATCAAGCGCTCGAAATGCTGTTGGGAAGCTCGTACCACAATTTGAGTTACCAAACGGTCTCCGATTTTAACGAGCTTATAGTCAAATCGAGCGGCTCGACAAGACGAATCCAACGAGCCCAAGATCGCCGAATTCCGACATCACTAAAGCATAGCTGTCAATGGCGCAAAATAGCGCGCGCCATGGCGCACGGCGCGGCGCGACGCACCTACGGCGCCATGTTCATGGTGAGGCGCATGTGTTTAAAATAGCGCGCGCTATTTGCGCCACATTTGAGCCATGGCGCATTGCGCACGGCGCAAAATAGCGCGCCAAATTGTTTTTTAAATTTTGGTATACTTATGAATATTTTTTATACCGCTCGGTACCGCTAGTTACATGCTCTGTACCGCTCGGTACAGCTCGGTACAACTAGGTACACGCTCGGTACCGCTAGGTACACGCTCGGTATCGCTAAGTACATGCATGATACCGTCCAGTACCGCTCGGTACATGCTTTGTACCACTCGGTACAGCTCGGTACAACTAGGTACACGCTCGGTCAGGTCGAACCCCGCCAGGGGGCAGCGCCCCCTTGGACCCCCGGCAGCCCCCATATTATGTTTCTTGGACAATATCATATTTCTTTTATCTAAATTTGTTTGCTTTTAGGTGATCATAAAATGTCAGATTCAGTTCTTATAGGATTATGAAGTAGCGCTGTAGCGGTATCGAGGGTGATGAAGAGAATTATGAAGTAGGAGACAATGTTGAAGAAGATAATGAAGCTTTTTTAACATTTGCTGATGATGATGATTCCCAAGAAGAGTAGATTAAATTCTTATTTGATCTTTTAAAATAAAGATTGTAGTATTTGAATTATGAGATATTTGAATGTTACTTAGTCGAACTTATATATGTTATGGTTGTCTTTTATTATTATGATAGCTTGTCTTTCATTTTTAATAATATTTCATATTCATGCTTATTATTTTATAATTTTTATATAGCTTGCGTCATGTTCAAAATAGTGCGCGCCGCACCGTGCGCTATGCGCCATGGCTCCAAATGAACCTTTGCGCCATGGTGTGCCATTCGCCGTTAACAGGTATGCACTAAAGCCTTCAAATATCCAACGAATGGTGCACGATCAAAGGATTCAATATCAACTGTCCATTCAACCACTTCCTATTCGCCCCTGATCTCATGCCTATTTACGAGCTATGCCACTCCAGAAAAATTATAAATAGAGCCCTCATTCTTCACAAGAGGGGACTCAAGCAAAGAGAAGAGAAGAAGAAGAGACCAAAAAGAGGAGGTGAGAAGATTAGGAGGGAAGAAACTCCTCGACCACCGTCGGAGTTCTGCCCGAACTTCAAATGACGCCGGAATTCTGCCTGACTTCCACGAGACACCAGAATTTTACACAACTTCCACGGGATGTTGAAATTCTTCTCAATTAACGACAGAGTTCCCTCGTGACGCCGAAACTCTGCCCAAATGATACCGGAGTTCTTTCCGCCGCCTGTATATGCGGAATTCTACCGGATATTCGGGAGACGCCAGAATTCTGCATAAATTTGTAACTAAATTTCAATTTAGAAGAAACTCTTTGTAATCTGATCGTCCTAACTTGTCGGACGAATCAGTCTCTGTACTTCAAATAAATGCTAGTGGAATTACTTTAACTAGGCGCGGCCCCGTGGTTTTTACCCTTTTCAGGGTTTTCCACATAAAAATACTGGTGTTTATTTTCCTTTCCTATTTGTGTGCTGAATATTCGTACAACGCTAAGACGAAAGTATTTTAACTCTATCGCCGCGTATATTCTAGCCCGCAACAGTTTGACGCCGTCTGTGGGAACTACTATCCTACAACTTCAAGTATTGCTACAATGGTCAACAGACGTAGCAGTTGCATCGTTGTAGCTTCCCACTTTAACTCCCACCAATCCAGAAATCAGTCTGTGAATCACACACGCCCGATGTCTACCTCTTTTCATCCTGGGGGGCAAAATGTTGCCGGAGAAGGAACCTTGGGACCTTCTTTAGAAGAAAGAATCTGGAAGATGGAAGAATCTCAGAATGAAATTCTTCAACTCCTACGAGAGACTCGGAAACCGACACTACCACAAAGGGAGGAAGTGCTTCTACCTCGAGATCCACCACGGGTTGAAGATGTTCAATTCGAGCATCTTCAAGCAGAAATTCCTCTTCCTCCCCCAAGAAGGCAGATACATCAGAACAACGAACTCGCTGATACAGCAAGTTCTACACATCCTTCGCCCTCAACTCAACAGCCTCGCGTTCTTCCAGATCTCCCAAAAGACTCAACCCAACCACACATTGCTGAGCTCCCTCACAATGCTCTACATCATGAATTGTGAAGATTGGTACGGGAAGAGTTCCCCCGAGGAGATGTGAGGTAAGCACTCCGACGGAGAAACTTCTATGAGTCATCACCTCTAACTGAAGCCATTCTTCAGCACCCCATTCCGATTGGATTCAAAGTACCAAACGTTGAGTCCTACGACGCGATGACCGACCCGTATCAGTATATTGACTACTATAGAACTATCATGCATATTCAACGAGCATCATACGCAGTCCTTTGCCAGGTTTTTCCTACCACCCTTAAATGACAGGCTCAAACGTGGTTCTGTTCGCTTCCGTCCAGAACGATCCCTTCATTCATCAAATTAGTCAAACTATTCGTTGAACAATTTGTGGCTAATCGAAGAATTGCTAAGGATTCTTCCCATCTCTCCGGGATCCGCCAAAATGAGGGAGAATCGTTGAAGGAGTATTTTCAGCAGTTTTCCACCGAGGCTTGACAGATTCCAGGAGTAGACCCTGAATTACTCAGAGGGTTCTTTCTTGGAGGTCTTCGTCCTGACCCCTTCTATTCATCACTCATGCGCGACACTGTTCATTCATATGCTGACCTGATCCATCGTGTGGAGGCGCAAATTTCTGCAGATGAAGTTATAAATGCTCACAGGAAGCAGTTTGAGCAAATCAACGGGAAGCGCGAAGGTGCACCTAGGATGGACAATTCATTCTCACAACAGAAAAAGCAAATGAAGAATAATCTACCTCTTAAGCCTCCATTACCTCAATGGGAATCTCGATATGAAAAGGAGTACACCCCACTCAACACATCTCGAGCAAATGTATTGATGGCCGTTCAAGATCAAGATACATTAAAATGGCCGAATCCTTTAAAGTCGAACACAAGAAATCCAGATCAGTACTGTCACTTTCATCGTAGTCGTTGTCACACTACCGAAGCCTGTAAGCAACTCAAGGATGAGATTGGAAGACTTATCCGCCAGGGCTACCTTCGACAATTTATTCAAGATTCACCTACCTGAGAGGAAGATCGTCCCGCTAGGGGGCAAAGTCAACAACAAAGATAACCATTAAATAATATTCAAATGGTTGGAGAGATTGAATGAGCACGCGCTTCGTGCATTTGTATTAGTAATACTACTTGTCTTGTTTCATCATATCTCTTTTATGTTGAGTAGGGTATTACTTTGATATCTCTAATGTCTTCTTTCAAGTTAAATATTATGTTGTCCCCGTACATAGGTCTTATGTGTTTAGTACGTTGTAACTTGTATATCCCCAAGTCATACTAGGAAATTATTGTACTGTTTTATATAATACAGTAATATGATGTTCATGTTATTGTGATATTATTTTCTCTTATAAAAGATAAAAAACTTCTAAAATTCTTTTTCCGTGATTCGAGAAATACACAATTTATATTGTATCTCAATCACCGGATAGTCAATCCCATGTCATCGAGCAGTGCTCTGACATAAAACCTCGAATAGGTCATAGGTTATTGATGTATTCTCTCGACCTCTTCTACAGAGATTAGCATCATCGAGCGATGTTCTGAGTGAATAATGTTCTCTCTATAAAGACTCCAAGAAAGCAAGTGATTGATAAAATCATCACTCATAGCAAGAACTTAGCAGTCTAACAATGCTTCCAAAAATATGGGGAGCAATATATCAAAAGCATGTGTTAAAGATGCAATCACAATTCAGCTTTCTCCAAGGAACGAGTTCTCAATTTCATATACAACATCAATGGAGTTACACAATGTTTAAAATTGTGTATTCGGGTATTGAGGCGTTTTTCATTCGTGAGGCGAGGCGTAAGCCTTAAAATCAAAAGATTGCGTAAACATAAAATGATAAAATTTTTATATACTAATGAGTGAATAATATAAAACATAAAAAAGCATAAGATATGAATTGAAATCAAAATATCCCAATAATAAGACAACATGAAATATAGTTTAACTCAAAATTCTATCTTTCCCAAATCCCAGTATTCTTTTTATTCACATATAATTCCAATTTCCAAAAACAAATAGCAATGACATATCACATAAGAACTCATAAGTCATCAACACTATCATCACTAAGGGGTTCTTCATTTGAATCATCATTATGATGAACTGCTCTCTCCCCTTTCTCCTCTCCTATAGAGTCAAATGTCGGGCATTTACTTCAAGATTTATGTAAGTTTTATATATATATATATATATATATATATATATATATATATATATATAGCATGAGGCGTAAGCCTCCTGCCAGTGAGGCGAGGCAGGCCTCAAGGCGGGCCTCAACCAAGGTGAGGTGCAAGCCTCATAAAAAAACTCGAGGCGTAAGCATCGAGGCGTTTTTTACTGAAATTGCGCAAAGGCGGGTCTCAAGGCGAGCCTCATATTGCGCAATTTTAAACCATGGAGTTACATAAATTCATATTCATATGTACATTTATTCTCACTAGAAGTTGAGATTAAAAAGTAGATTGCCATCATTCGAACAAGATACAATCATCAAGCAACAAGAAACTTTACAATAATCAAATATCCTTGGTGGATTTAAGTGACTTCTTCTCTGCTACACACAAACATCTCCTACAACTTCTTTTTCAAAGAAAGAAATATCTGATGTCTGCACATGTCGATATGGATATATATATATATATATATATATATATATATATATATATATATATATATATATATATATATATATATATATATATATATATATATATCAGCATAATGCAACAGAACCACCGCCATCATTGCACCTTCGTTTGATATTTGCTGGCGACCCTTCACTTCATATCGGCCATTCGGCTTCTCGCTCGACTGCTACTTGCAACACATCCTCGAACTCTCTCCTTCAGCTCTACACGCGATTGTTGACTGCTAATGGACTTCAACTCTATCGTCCATCGCACAGACTTCCGCTCAAACAACATCAAGATTCTCCCCGTCTACTCATCACTTCTGGGTCTTCTCCAAGATACTATCACCACTAGGTCTTCTCAAATCACCCTCGCATACAAGCAGTAATTGATCTCCTTCTATCACGGGTTGTCTATTTAGAAGATAGCCTCTCATCGTAACTTCTTCTACACAAAAGAGGGGCACTGAAGCTTGATAGGGAAATGCCGCTTATCTCCGACAGTGGAATGCCTCCAATGCAAGAAGAAGAGCACAAGCGAAGAACAAGGAGGAAAAAATTATCCTTCTACACAAAAGAGGGGCACTGAAGCTTGATAGGGGAATGTCACCTATCTTCGACAATGGAATGCCTCTAATGTAAGAAGAATACTAGAGGAAGAAAAAAGGAGAAGAAATTCTAACTTCTATATACGGAGAGGAGCCCTGAATTTTAGTAGGGGATGCCGCCTACAATAAACAGAGGAATGCCTCAACTGTAAGAAAGTTAGAATGAGGGAGGAGAAAGAAAAGAAACAGATGCAGAAACCTACAACTTCTGCGCGAGAAGAGGGGCGCTGAATTGGCGGAAAACCTCAACTGTCAGAAAGCTAGAGGGGTAAAGAAGAGGAGAAGAAATCTCCAACTTTTGCATGAGAAGAGGAGCGCTGAATTGAGTAGGGAAAGTTTCCCACTCAAAAACAGCGGAAAGCCTCGACTATCAGAAAGCCAGAGGGGGAAAACAAAGAAGAAAAGAAGAGATCTCCAACCTCTGCGCGAGAAGATGGACGCTGAATTGAGTAAGGAAAGTTTTCCACTCAAAAACAGCGGAAAGCCTCGACTGTCAGAAAGCCAGAGGGGAAAGAAAGAAAAAAAGAAGAGATCTCCAACTTCTGCGCAAGAAGAGGGGCACTAGATTGAGTAGGGAAAGTTTCACACTCAAAAACAGCGGAAAGTCTCGACTGTCAGAAAGCCAAAGGGGGAAAGAAAGAAGAAAAGAAGAGATCTCCAACTTCTGCACAAAGAAGAGGGGCGTTAGATTGAGTAGGGAAAGTTTTCCACTCAAAAACAACGAAAAGCCTCAACAGTCTGAGAGCCAGAGGGAGAAGAAGAGAAGGTGCAGTTTTTTCTCTTAGCCCTGGGGGTCTATTTATTGTCTTTTTTGGGAGAAGGGGGAAGTTTCTAAAGTTCTCTGGAATTTTCAAAAATTTCGATTTTTTCTGAATTTTTTTTCGAATTTTCTAGAATTTTTTAAAATTTTTTAGGAATTTTTTTACTCATGTGGGCCCCACAGGAATTCAAAAAAAAAAAATGAAAATTCGGCTTAACCGCGCGGTCCAACGTGGAACGTGCCGTTTCGCGCGTGCCGCCGTCGTCGGCGGGCGGCGGCTGACGGCTGGCCGTTTTGGCTGCCTAACTTTGTCCGGGCCCGATTTTCGGCCCGGACGGTTTGAATCGGACGTTTTTGGGTCCCCGAACACGTTTTATGACGTTCTGAACTCAATTTTGACACTTTTGGAGCTCAACGGGGCCTTTACAATCAAGTTTGAGCAACCATTTAATTTTTGGAACGCAATTTTTTGTGATTCAGCTAATGCAAATTGTCGATGCATCTATTTTTGGACTCTTGGAGCTTCGATGTCTGAAAATAGGGGGGCAACTGATACGTCATCATAAAATTATCTTGATCGGGCACAAATCTCGAGACAAAACCAAGGTGGAAACTTCAAAAATTAAATCTAGAAGCACCTGAACTCTGATTTCAACAAACTTATAGTCAAACTGAGCGTCTCGGAAATACGAACCCAACGACATCAAATTCAACTCAATCCAAGCCCAAATAAGCCCAAATCAAGCGCCTGAAGTGCTGTTGGTAAGCTCGTACCACAATTTGAGTTACCAAACGGTCTCCGATTTTAACGAGCTTATAATCGAATCGAGCAGCTCGACGAGACGAATCCAACGAGCCCAAGATCGCCGAATTCCGACATCACTAAATCCTTCATATATCCAACGAATGGTGCATGATCAAAGGATCCAATATCAGTCGTCCATTCAACCACTCCCTATTCGCCCCTGATCTCGTGCCTATTTACAAGCTATGCCACTCCAGAAAAATTATAAATAGAGCCCTCATTCTTCACAAGAGGAGACTCAATCAAAGAGAAGAGAAGAAGAGGAGACCAAAAAGAGGAGAAGAGAGAAGATTAGGAGGGAAGAAACTCCTCGACCACCGCCGGAGTTCTGCCCGAACTTCAAATGACGCCAGAATTCTGCCCGGCTTCCACGAGACGCCAGAATTCTACACAACTTCCACGGGATGCTGAAATTCTTCCCAATTAACGACAGAGTTCCCCCCTGACGCCGAAACTCTGCCCAAGTGATACCGGAGTTCTTTCCGCCGCCTGAATACGCCGGAATTTTGTCGGATATTTGGGAGACGTCGGAATTCTGCATAACTTTGTAACTGAATTTCAATTCAGAAGAAACTCTTTGTAATATGATCATCCTAACTTGTGGGACGAATCAGCCTCTATACTTCAAACAAATACTAGTGGAATTACTTCAACTGGGCGCGGCCCCGTGGTTTTTCCTCTTTTCAGGGTTTTCCACGTAAAAATTCTGGTGTTTATTTTCCTTTCCTGTTTGTGTGCTGAATATTCGTACAACGCTAAGACGAAAGTATTTTAACTCTATCGCTGCGTATATTCTAGCTCGCATTCCCGCAACATTATTATTATTATTATTTTATGCACTAAGATAATTTCAATACAGTTATACTAGCTGTTATGATTATATTAATTGTTCTGCTATCCGTTTGTTTAGTCTGTTTCTTTTCTTCTCTCAGGATTATGCTGGGACAAAAGACTCAAGCAGAGAGCCTCAAGTAACTAGTTACAATCAGCAATTTATGGGCACAGTTGACTACATATGGTTTGTCGTCTAACTTTATACTTCTTCTGTCAGTAGAAATCGTCTAAATAAAGCTGAAAAAAAATGAAGCGAGATTCCTTGTTTTGGGGACAGTTACTTTGGTAAGAATATAATGAACTACTTTCAAAACCCAGTTCAGATATTTGCAATGACGAATAAATTCCTGAACTTAGTTGAGATGTCTGATTTGATGCTAATTTGCAGATATTTTTTTATATAGAATTGAAATTTTACCAGTTAATAAGACCTCATAATTGTATTCTGACCTTTCAAAATTTAATTTAAGATTTATCTTTATTATCTTAAATTAATTAAAAAAAGCTATATCAAGTTATAGACTTTATGTGGCCATTAATATTCTTTTCTTAGAAATTAGATGATGACATGCAATTTATTGTCTATTAATTCTGTTTGATTTCATTCATACTCTTTTGGTTAAATTGTCTATCATGACATTAGGAGCATCATTGTAGTCTACCTTATCCTAGCTAACTAGGAGAAGAAATTCATTTTGCACCATATACCTTATGCAACTGAGAATTTTTATTAGTTATATTATCAATTTGGGATTAAGGATGAGCGGTGGTTATCGTGAAGTTACCAGTGTAGGTGAAGTCAATTTTCTTTAGTTGTGTAATTTTATATGCAAATATACACCACTAGAAATATATCATGTGTTGATGTTGGGATCTGACCTGGTAATCACGTTATCACAATACCATTTATGCACATAGTTATTTGTACCCTAACCTAATTTTTGATAAATGATTTTGCACCTTTTTCTTATTTATTCTATTACCCTTATCCCCATTAAGTGAGATAATGGTATTGATGATGTTATTATTATTTTACAATAAAATAAAATTTCAAAACAGTCACATTATTATTCACATATGACCAATTTAGTCCCAAAATATCATGTTTCTCCAATTTAGTCCCTCCACTATAAAGAATTGATCTAAATGGTCCATCATATAGAAATTATGATGCAAAACTAATTTCAATTTAGCCCATCAACTATACAAAATTGATCCCAATTTAGTCTTTGAGGGAATATTTTGGATCAATTTTGTATAGCCAAGAAACTAAATTAAAAAAATGTGATAAACTGGGAGTAAATTTTCTTCCTAAGAATAGTTTGAGGACTATTTTGAAATTTAATCTTTTTTTACAATATAAGCTGCTGATTATTTGGATTCGTTCTTTTCTTGTGTCATTAATTTCTGTAAGTGGGATAGAGTAGTTAAATGGACAATTTTTGTAATGCTTTTATGTATTATTCATCTCACTGCAAAGAACCCTAAAAGTTGCTTGCATGGAAGACTGTAATTGCAATGAATAGTATGCTTCTTGCATTCTCGTGCTACAATGAGATTTTAAGTTTTTAAACAACTGCAAGGTAGAGGATGCTGGGGCTGTGCCAAATTTGAAAGAACCATAAAGTTAATGGATGCATGTTGAGGTTCAAGAATAGTATACAGAATTGAAATGATGATATTGAAGTGATAGAATCCAGTGCCTATAGTGAAGAAGATAATCACCTACTTAATCGATTGAAACCTCTAAATTCTCTTTTAGAGGGGCCTATAAGATTCTTATTCTTATAACTTATGGGCTTGTAAAGATGATTAGATATGAAGATAGTTTCCACAATAGGAAGGAATACCAACAAGCTGAATTCCCCGCCCAAATATTTAAGGTACCCAACATGCAGGAGTATATGCACACACAAATGACAAACAAGGCACGCATCAAGAATATTATAGCTTTTTTTTTTTAATTATTCTCATATTTTTGGATTATTTTCAATTATTTTATTTCATTTTAAATATTTGATTTTAGAATTATCTTATTTTTAAATTAGATGATTAGATTCATCTATTTTTAGGACTTTAGCGAACTTAGATTTTGATTGGTTTGATTTTCTTATGTAACTTTATTTCTATAAATTGGGATTTCAATGCTTTTTAGTAGATGTTCTTATTATTATTTGAATTTAAAGCTATTCCGTTTATTCCACCAAACTTCTCTCCTCAGCTGCATTTTCATCTCCTGTTGATAAAAAGAATCATCCCCCTATGTTCCTCTCTAAGGCATGAAAGCTGAAACATACTGGTGATCATGCTTATATATATATATATATATATATACTCCATAATTATTTTGCTATTGTATGCTTTATAGAAGAATGGCAATATGCTTTCTCGATAGGAAAAAAAATATGCCTTTTTGTGTGAGCATCTTGCGGGAATGAGTATGATGAACACATAAGGTAATAATAAAGAGATTAAATACTACAAGAAGATATAAAGATATATTTGTTTTTTGTTAAAATAATTTATTATGTCCATAGGAGAGGAGATGATTCGATTCACTAACAAAAAGTGCACAGGTGTACAAATAAAAAGGGAACAAGAAAATGTTCTTTTCCAACTCAAATATACCCAATCTCACCAAATAAAGAGAAACCTCCAATTCTCTCAAGCCAAACAAATCAGAGAATCTTACAAGATAGATGAGCGAGGATACATGCAAAAGAATTAAATTATAGTAGACACCTTCACTTGAATGCTCCTCAGAACATCAGCTACTCACTTCCGGACACCTTTATAATTGCACCACACGACTTTAATTATATCAAACTAATTCAACATGGTCACAAATAAACAAGGCAAAAAAAAATTCTTCTCTTTTTTTTTTTCTCTCGTCTCTCTTTTTTCTTCTACTATTGTAAATTTCTCCGGCAGCCATACATTTGAATTTCCTCTACATAATCCCAAATATCTGAGTTTCTCTCCCTCTAATTTCCATGCCGTTTTTTGCTTCGCAAAATATAAGGAATTTTTCTTGGCTTGCTCACAAGCATTGCTCCTTTCCTTCTTCTATTTACTTGTGTTTGAGTAGAAATTTAAATCTAAATCAGATTCAAATTTTGAATTAATATTAATCCAAAATAGGTTTACTTTAATAATAAACTTATGAATAATTTTCTATCCATGAAAATAGTTCAGATAAATTTATTTTGTGCTTATCCTAGTAAAATTATGTAGGCGATATCCTAATAGTTTCTTCGTTATTTGTGATCCCGTGTTATTTTTTTTTTGTTATTCATCTCTGACATGATTCAAAGCATTTGAAACACTCTTGATGGAAATTTCAGGTGTTCTGAAGAACTTCAGACTGTTAAAGTGCTTGACACAATTCCGAGGCATGTCTTGCAGAGGACTCCTGGATTTCCAACACAGGTTGCATTCTTCTCCTCCATTTCTCTAAAATGGGTTTTACATAGATTGCTATCAAAATATTAAGTTTTACATATTTAACACATAAACTTCATTGTTTACATACATATCACTTAAAACATCTAAATAAAATTAAAAATAACACTTCCCCTTACCATCCCATATTGGCACTGCTCGATCATGTTACCCTTAACCCTTCGCCGCCGGTACCGACACTCTTCACATGCAGCCAGCCATTGCCAATCCGATTGCCCTTCACACGCTCCTATTTGCCGCCAGTCTCATCACCCTTTGCACATCGCTAGTCCCTTGAATCTCCCATTGTGAATTTTTCTTCTTTATTCACACCTCGCAGCCATCGCCTCTGTCATAAACATTCCTCCAGCCGCTGCTTCTGGACAATTCAACAAGCCACCATTTAGAGAGCTTGGCCAGCAAAGGCAGTCCATCTCTTTCCCCTTTGTGTCTAGCAAGTGTTTAGTGAGAACCATTAATGGAGTGTTAGATCATAAAATAGTGTGAAGTTTAGATATTAAATATGTTAAACCTAGTTTTTTGGATATCTATGTATGTAAATCACCCTTTTCTAAAATATTGGTGGAATTCTAGGAACTATGTCAGAAAAATTATTGGTAATGCTTGCTATTAAAATTGCATTTCTAATTCTGTACTCTTGCAGAAATGGGGAAGTGACCATATTGCATTGGCCTGTGAATTGGCATTTTCCAAAGGTTCTCAAAACAAATAGGCTCAACTTTCAAACTTCTTTTAAAGTATATCTATAATGTAATTTACCATGTGAATGTTTTATTTTTCTTTGGTCATGTTGTAGCGAAATTATTAGGGTTCTATGCACATAACATTATGTTGCTAAAACAGGTTTCCTTATAAAGTGAAACCTGTAGTTCTATATATCATGATTTTACTTCTTTTATCTTTAGCATAATGCAACTGGAAATCAATCCATGATTTCCTATGGGTTGAAATGATATTTAAGGTAGAATGCTAACCTGCAGAGGAGTGCTTTTAGAAAGATTTGTGTTATTTAAGCGTTTTCTTTCTCTTGATTGATCAGAAATACAACAACAACAACATCAAGCCTTTATCTCACTACGTCGGGTCGGCTACATGAATCATTTTTCTCCATTGTGTCCTATTAAAAGCCAAATTCTCGTTTAAATCTAATAAAGAAAGGTCATTCCTAATATTTTCTAACCAAGCCTTTTTAGGTCTACCCCTACCTTTCTTAACATAAGTCAAATCTAATACCTCTACTCTCCTAACCAGGTCATCGCAAGGCCGCCGTTTTATGTGACCAAACCATCTAAGGCGACTTTCTCTAATCTTATCTTCTACTGGAGCTACTTCAACCTTTTCACCTATATGCTCATTTCGTATCCTATCTCTAAGGGTAAAGCCACTCATCCACCTGAGCATCCTCATCTCTGCCACACTTAACTTAGTATTATGCTTCTCTTTTAAAGGCCAACATTCGGCACCATAAAACATTGCAGGCCTCACTACCATCTTATAGAATTTTCCCTTAAGTTTGAGGGGTACATTTCTATCACATAACAAGCCCGATGTATTCCTCCACTTCAACCATCCAACTTGAATTCTGCTGATAATATCCCCATCTATTTCACCATCACTCTGAACAATAGATCCAAGATATCTAAAACGTGTACTCTTATTAATGACTTGATCGCCCAAAGTTACAATCCCCTCACTAGGTCTATTACTACTAAAATTACACTCCATATATTCCGTTTTAGATCTACTCAAGCGAAAACCTTTAGACTTTAAGGTTGACCTCCATAATTCAAGTTTACCTTCAACTCCCTCTCTAGTCTTATCAACAAGAAGAATATCATCAGCAAAAAGCATACACCAAGGTACATCCTCTTGCAAATGTCTAGTGAGAACATCCATGACTAAAGCAAAAAGATATGGGCTTAAGGCTGATCCTTGATGTAACCCAACCGAAATAGGGAAATACTTGGTCAATCAACCTTGTGTTTGAACACAAGTAATAGCTCATGCATACATATATTTAATGATTTGAATATAAGCATTATTGACTCCTTTCTTTTCAAGAACTCTCCATAGCACTTCTCTTGGAACTTTATCATATGCTTTTTCTAAATCAATAAATATCATATGTAGATCCTCCTTATTTTCTCTATATTTCTCCATCAAACCTCTTAATAAATGTATGGCTTCCATAGTCGACCTACCCGACATGAATCCAAATTGATTTTGAGAAACATTAGTATCACGCCGCAACCTATGCTCCATAACTCGCTCCCATAGTTTTAAAGCATGACACATTAACTTAATACCTCTATAATTCGCACAATCTTGTGCATCACCTTTATTCTTAAAAATATGAATTAACACACTCATTCTCCACTCATCTGGCATCTTTTTAGTCTTCAAAATAGTATTAAAAAGTTTAGTAAGCCATGAAATTCCTTCATCTCCTAAGCATTTCCACACCTCTATTGGAATATCTTCAGGTCCAACAGCTTTTCCACCCTTCATTTTCTTTAAAGCCTCTCTAACTTCAGTTTTACTAATACGCCGATAAAAACATAAATCTTTATTTTCATCTAGGGTGCTAAGGTCACTATAGTCAATCTTATTTTCACAATCTTCATTAAAAAGTTTAGCAAAATATCTCATCCATCTTTGTTGAATATCATCTTCTAAGAAAAGTATTTTTTGATCTTCATCTTTAATACACTTCACTTGAACTAAATCCTTACTACTCCTATCTCTTTGTTTGGCTAACTTATACGTATATCTTTCTCCCTCTTTAGTATCTAATCTATTATATAAATCACTAAAAGCTAATGCCTTTGAATCGCATATTGTTTTCTTAGCATCCTTACGAGCCACTTTATATATTTCTCAATTATCAGAATTTTTAAAATTAAACCAATTTTTATAACAAAGCTTCTTATTTTTAATTTTTTCTTGCACATTAGGATTCCACCACCAACTATTTTTACTCTTTGGAGCTTTTCCCTTTGATACTCCAAGGACATCTTTTGTAATAATCTTAATATCACTAGCCACTTTTTCCCATATAATATTAACATCCTCATGCACAGACAAAATCTTAAGATCTAAAATCTTATTTCCAAAAATATTTTTGTTAATATTCTTTAAATGCCCCCATTTAATCCTAAAAAATTATTTTACTTTATTTTTTATTTTATGCCCCTTTATCTTAAAATCCAAAACTAATAATCGATGTTGGGTACATAAATTTTCACTCTGAATAACTTTACAATCTTTGCAATTTAAACGATTTAATTTTCTAATAAAAAAATAGTCAATCTGGATTGTATTATATCCATTTTTATAAGTGATGAGATGCTCATTCCTTTTCTTAAATAAGGTATTAGCAATTAAAAAATCATAAGCTAAACAAAAATCCAATATGATCAGAAATCTGATGAAAAATTCCAGGAGAAAGGGTTTCTAATATGAAGATAGCTTCTTGTGATAAATTTGATTTTTGTGGAAGAAATAAAAAGAAATTCAAAATTCACATGTGTGTTTCTTCCTTGATTTGACAATTATGGATAAGGGATTTATGGAGTGTCCATGAACAGATTAACTTTTTATTAAATATTAATACAACTTTTATGTGGCCTCATGCAATAAATAATGGCATGGTCTTGGTCCTGGCTATTATCAGTTAAATCAAGTCCGGCTGTACCATGAGAATTCTCTATCAAATGAAAGGTAAACTTTTATTTTAGGCATTCAATGTTACATTGCATAATCATTGAAACCTAGGAATATGAACTCAATTGTATAGCCTAATATGTCATTATTTCTCTCATTTTCTTGCTTGTTTGAAACCATAGCCCTAAATATCAAAGACATCTTCAAAAAGCACATGTAATTTATGAATTTTCGATCTAATTTCAGAGTTTGAGTTAAGAAAGGCACTTGGTTCAGAAACTCAAAAGAAAAAAAATAAAAAAAAAATAAAGATTGTGTTACGCGTGAACCGGCCCAGGAGGGGCCGGCTGGACCCGGTTCAGCCCGGGTCTACACCAGGCGGGGGCGGAAACGCCCAGAGGAGGGGGCGGACAAGGTGGACCCCACTTGGGGCTGATTTAATTGTGTGGGAGGGAAAATTTTGAATGCAAAGGGGTGTTTAGGTAATTTGTAGGAATCCATTATTGTTAATTAGGAGGATTAGGAGGGAAAGGGGATTATCTTGAATTTGAATGTAATTTGAGATCTAGGGTTTTCTTGCTTGGGCTCTTGGCGTTGCCGGAGAAGATCGGAGAGTTGTTCTTCCTCTCGAATCGAAGAACATTGTATCTTGCTTTTGCTTTGATCATCTACTAGTGGAATATAAGTCCATTAAGCGTTTTTCTCTCAGTTTTCCTACAAATTTCCACTGTTTTCATACGTTTGGGGCTGTTTTCCTGTAGAAAACAGCAATTCTCTTGTCGTTTTCTTCACGTGGAGCGATAGGAATACTTGGATCTAAGTATTTCCTATCAAATTGGTATCAGAGCATCGTTCCGGGACCACCGGCGGCTGAAATTCTGAAATTTCAGCAAGTTTCTTGTCTCCGGAAGAAGTTTTTTGTGGATCCGTTAGAAGGATAATGGCCGGAAAGAAGGTGGATGTCTTGGAAGGCGAAGTCGGTCAATTAAAAACCGATTTGGAGGAAAAAATTTTTGATTTTCAAAATCAAATTACCACCAACAACGAAAGGTTGGAGGGAAAATTCACGGCCATGGAAGAGATGATGAAAAAATTACTTGAGATGAAGACTAATCCGACGGCGTCGGAAGCAAGAGATACTGTCGGCGACCATGGCGTAGGAGGAAATCCGAACCCGCTTCGGGGGAGGAGGAATCCGACTGTGGAGATCCTTGAGGGAGACGACGACATGCCACCTCTAGAGCCACTTTCTAGAGAGGAGATGAGCCTGGGGAATGACCGTCGAGGTGCTGATTTTCAGCGTCGAGGTGCTGATTTTCAGCGTCAAGGTGTGGATTTTGAAGGCCGGAGGGGAGAATATGAGGGAAGTGCAGATTTTGGTGAAAGAAGAGGAGAATATCAGCGTCGAGGTGCTGAATTTCAGCGTCGAGGTGCTGATTCTGAAAGGGGAAGAGGGGATTATGACGATGGAATCGGATACCAACGGGGGAGGGAGGACCGGGATACTTGGGGAGCACCTCATCTTCGAGGAATGGGAGGTTATGGAGAGTACCGCGGTAACGGAAGGGATCCGAAGGTGAGGAAGTTGAAGATGCCCATCTTTGAGGGGGAAGATGGCCATGGCTGGATTTACAAGGTGGAACGGTATTTTGCAGTCAACGGGTTGACAGAGGAGGAGAAACTGACAGCGGCAGGACTGTGTTTGGAAGGGAAGGCACTGGCATGGTACCAGTGGCGGGACATGAGGCGACCTATTCGAAACTGGAGGGAGTTCAAGGATTGCCTACTAGAACGTTTCCGAACCAGCAGCGGAGGGGATTTCTACGAGCAGTTCTTTGCGCTGACACAGGAGGGGACAGTAGCAGAGTTCCGGGACCGGTTTGAGTACCTAGCTAGCAGGTTGGATCGTCTTTCTGATACCGTGCTTGAGGGGAACTTCATGAAGGGGCTCAAACCAGAAATCAGAGCAGCCGTTAGAGTGATGAGACCACACGACCTGGGGGAGGCCATGGAGTTGGCACAGTTGGTCGAGGACCAGAAGCATCTAGAGAGGGGGAATCGAGGCAGCAGTTCTGGGGGGTCCCACCGGATGACGACCACGTTTTTAGCTTCCAAGGGAGCTGCACCGGAGGGTACACGAGAAGTACCAAAGGAGAGGACCGGAGGAGGAGGGCCTGGGAGAAATTTTAAAAAGCTTACTGATAAGGAGATGCAGGAGAAGAGGGCTAAGGGATTGTGCTTTAGATGTGATGAGAAGTACATGCCGGGATATAGGTGCAAGGACCGGACTCTTCTGGTTCTCCTTGTTTGCGAAGACGAGGAAGACGAAGAGGAAGGTGGGAGCAGGTCAGAAGTGGAGGAGGAGGAGAAGATGCACCTGGATGTGGCAGAAGTCTCCCTGAACTCTGTAGTGGGATTCACTTCGAGTCACACTATGAAAGTGAAAGGGGTGATAGCTGACCAAGAGGTGGTGGTTCTGATAGATAGTGGGGCAACCCACAATTTCATTTCCACCCGGCTTGTTGAGTTGCTTGGTATGGCACTAGTGGATACCGGTGGCTATGGGGTGATGATGGGCACAGGGAAGGTGGAAATGGGGAGAGGAGTTTGTAGAGGAGTGGTGCTGACCATTCAAGGGATACAGGTGAGGGAGGATTTTCTTCCCTTAGAATTGGGAAGTACTGATGTGATTTTGGGAATGAAGTGGTTGCAGACTTTGGGGGAGACCAAGGTGAACTGGGGAGAATTGAGGATGGAACTGGTAGTGGAGGGGAGGAGAATGGTGATACAGGGAGATGTCGGCCTGTCTAGGACGGGGGTGTCTCTCAAGTCCATGATCCGAACCATCCAGGAGGTTGGGGGTGGATACTTGGTGGAGCTGCAACGATTGGAGAAAGTGAGTGTGGGTGAAGAGGGAGACATTCCTCTTGAAGTGCAACCAGTCATACAACAGTTCAGGGAGGTTTTTCAACCTCCACAGGGTTTGCCACCCCAGAGGGAGCTGGAGCACGCCATTATTTTGAAGGAAGGGGAGACACCGATCAGCGTTCGCCCGTACCGCTACCCCCAGATCCAAAAGGATGAGATAGAGAGGCTGATTCGGGAGATGTTGGAGGCAGGGATCATAAGGCCAAGTGTAAGCCCTTTTTCTAGTCCAGTCCTCCTGGTCAAGAAGAAGGATGGGAGTTGGAGATTCTGTGTGGACTACAGGGCTCTGAATAAAGGCACTGTACCAGACAAGTTCCCAATTCCAGTGATTGATGAACTGTTGGATGAACTATTTGGGGCAGTGGTGTTCTCCAAGCTAGACTTAAAATCCGGATACCACCAGATCAGAATGAAAGAGGCGGATGTTCCAAAGACAGCCTTCAGGACACATGAAGGGCATTATGAATTTCTGGTAATGCCCTTTGGTTTGACTAACGCTCCTGCTACATTTCAGTCTCTGATGAACAGGATCTTTAGGGAGTACCTCAGGAAGTTCGTACTTGTATTCTTTGATGATATACTGGTGTACAACAAAAATGAGGGGGAACACTTAGAACACTTGAAGGTGGTTTTGGGAGTATTGCAGGAACACCAGTTACAAGCCAACCTGAAGAAATGCAGCTTTGCCCAAACCAGGGTAGAGTACTTGGGGCACGTGGTGTCCCAAGACGGAGTAGCAGCGGATCAGAATAAAATAGAAGCAATGCAGAAGTGGCCCATTCCTAGGAACCTAAAGGAGTTAAGGGGGTTCTTAGGGTTGACTGGATACTACAGGAGATTTGTGACAGGATATAGTGCTATCGCATGGCCTTTGACGGAGCAACTGAAGAAGGATGGATTTGCTTGGGGTGAAGCAGCAACGCAGGCATTTGAGAAACTGAAGGTTGCCATGACTACAGTCCCAGTCCTCGCCCTTCCTGATTTCAGCCAAGTCTTTGTGGTAGAGACAGATGCTTCAGGGTATGGGCTGGGGGCAGTGTTGATGCAGAACCACCGGCCTATAGCTTACTTCAGTCAAGTACTGTCAGCCAGAGCTAGATTGAAGTCAGTATATGAGAGGGAGCTAATGGCCATCGTTTTGGCCATACAGAAATGGCGGCCGTACCTTTTGGGAAGACACTTCATTGTAAGGACTGATCAGAGAAGTTTGAAATACCTGTTAGAACAAAGAATGGTGACTGAGGAACATCAGAGGTGGTTATCTAAACTACTAGGTTATGATTTTGAGATCCAATACAAACCTGGTTTAGAAAATAAAGCAGCTGACGCCTTATCCAGATGTGTGGGGGAGCTTCAGGAATTAGCTTTGTCAGTTCCTTTAATGGTAGATTGGGGGTCCATCAAGGAGGAAAGTATGTTGAATGAAGAGTTGAGGAAGATCAGGGAGGATCTAGAGAAGGACAAGAGTAGCCATCCGGGCTACTGTATTGAGGGGGAGAGACTATTGTATCAGGGGAGGTTTGTGATGCCACGGACTTCCATACACATTCCCCACTTGTTGCAAGAGTTTCATGGCAGTGCAGTTGGGGGACATTCAGGGGTTCAGAAGACTTACAGGAGGCTAGCATCCGAGCTCTACTGGAAGGGGATGCATAAAGATGTGGAGGAAATGGTGGCCAGGTGTGAGGTATGTCAGAGAAACAAGTACATGGCCATGGCTCCGGGAGGCTTACTACAACCATTGACACTTCCAAACAGAGTTTGGGAGGAAGTATCCATGGATTTCATTGATGGCCTACCAAAGTCGGAGGGGTTCACAGTCATTATGGTGGTGGTTGACAGGCTTAGTAAGTATGCACATTTTGTTCTCCTAAGACACCCATACACCGCAGTGTCAGTTGCTGCAGCTTTTATCAGGGAGGTGGTGAGACTACATGGGGTGCCTGAATCGATTGTGTCTGATCGAGACAAAGTGTTCCTCAGCCAGTTCTGGAGAGAGCTGTTCAGGATGCAGGGCACAGTTCTAAAGAGAAGTACAGCCTATCACCCACAGACAGACGGACAAACGGAGGTGGTAAATCGAAGCTTGGAGACCTATTTGAGGTGCTTTGTCTCCGAAACCCCACGAGTGTGGGCAAAGTGGCTGCCATGGGCTGAGTATTGGTACAATACCTCATTCCATTCCGCTTCCCAGATGACCCCATTCAAGGTATTATATGGGAGGGACCCTCCGCACCTAGTACACTATGGAAGAGAAAGCACACCAGTATCGTCTGTGGAGCAGTACCTTGAGGAACGAGACAAGATACTAGAAGAACTAAAGAGACATCTGCTGCGGGCACAACAAATCATGAAAAAACAGGCGGATTCACATAGGAGAGACATGCAGTTTGAAGTGGGGGAGAAGGTGTTCCTAAAACTACGACCCTACAGGCAGAGGATAGTGGCTAGAAGGCAGAACGAGAAATTGGCACCGAGGTATTTTGGCCCTTATGAAGTTTTGGATAGGATTGGAGCAGTGGCATACAGATTGAAGTTACCCCCCTCAGCCACTATACATCCAGTGTTCCATGTTTCTCAGTTGAGGAGAGCCATTGGGGAGCATGCAGTGAGTGCAGAACTACCAGCTACTATGACGGAGGATTTAGAAGTGGTTTTAGAACCACTAGAGCTTGCAGGAGTCCGACCAGATAAAATGGGCAACAAAGAAGTGCTGATCAAATGGAGAGGCCTCCCTGATTTCGATGCTACATGGGAGCCCTTTACAAGAGTGAAGGAGCAATTTCCTTCTTTTCACCTTGAGGACAAGGTGAGTTTTTGGGAGGGGAGTAATGTTACGCGTGAACCGGCCCAGGAGGGGCCGGCTGGACCCGGTTCAGCCCGGGTCTACACCAGGCGGGGGCGGAAACGCCCAGAGGAGGGGGCGGACAAGGTGGACCCCACTTGGGGCTGATTTAATTGTGTGGGAGGGAAAATTTTGAATGCAAAGGGGTGTTTAGGTAATTTGTAGGAATCCATTATTGTTAATTAGGAGGATTAGGAGGGAAAGGGGATTATCTTGAATTTGAATGTAATTTGAGATCTAGGGTTTTCTTGCTTGGGCTCTTGGCGTTGCCGGAGAAGATCGGAGAGTTGTTCTTCCTCTCGAATCGAAGAACATTGTATCTTGCTTTTGCTTTGATCATCTACTAGTGGAATATAAGTCCATTAAGCGTTTTTCTCTCAGTTTTCCTACAAATTTCCACTGTTTTCATACGTTTGGGGCTGTTTTCCTGTAGAAAACAGCAATTCTCTTGTCGTTTTCTTCACGTGGAGCGATAGGAATACTTGGATCTAAGTATTTCCTATCAGATTGACTGATATGTATGACTGTATCATACAAAATGAAAAGGAATAATAGTTATTTCCATTTCTCTTTCAAATGGGTTAGGAAAGCTGGTTCACTTTGTCTTTAATCTAAGTTCTCCATTTTATCTGACAACAACCAAAATTCTTTTCTAATGTAGTATATTTGTTGAAAAGGGTCATTTGGATATTTTTCCTGGGCATAATGGAGAAAAATAATTCATGTAGTTGATCCCATGTAATGGGATAAATGCTTGTCGTTGTTGTTATTGATCATTTATATCAATACTAGTTGGCTTAGTAAGTGGTTTGACAGTCTTGAATAGGAACTTGCCAATCATTGACAATGCTCTTAATAAAACAGAGAAGTTATTTGGCTTATGAGGCTTCACAAATTCTTCACAAGTCATCTTTGATATAGGTTCTTGGAGCTTATTAATTTTACCAAAAAGGTTAGAGGACTAGTGTTGCTATTGGGTTCATTGCACCACTTATCACCATGGTCCCATTGGATTTTTTAACATTCATAATGGCTGGCGACTCAATCATATTTAGACTTGTTGAGTAATATCTGACCATTGGGCTTATAAAAACTTAGTTTTTATTTTTATTTTTTTTTGGATTCAACTTGGTATACCCTATGACCCTTAGAATTTTTCTTAACTTGGCTAACCTTTTGATGAATCAAAGCGATTGATACTATTAGGCTTGCACCTTGCTTTTATGTCTTCCTAGAAGTTGGTTTGTGCTTCTCTTGGGATTGTCGCCCTTTGGTTTTCTTCTCATCAGTGTTTAGTACTTGTTTGATTTGAGAATAACTAGTATGAGACCATTTCTTTGTTCAAATATACTATTTTTGCTTGATGAAGGAATTTGATTGCATCTCAGTAGCCACAAATGAAAATCACCCAGTTGGGCCATTTTGAAATACATATCAATGAATTAAAATGTGAATTCTAAATACATTAGCAAATTTCTTTGGATTTACTTTCATCCGATCAAATAATTAAAATTTTAAAACATTTATATTGTTTTTAAATCTACACCTAAAATACTAAAAGATCCCCTTTTTTAGAGTGAGAAACTCCTTTTTTTAGAGTGGAAAACCTTCATTTTTTTTCAAACTTTTCTCCTTCCACTTTTTTGGCGGAATCCTCAGTCATGGCGGAAAAGGCCATTTCAGGCTGCCGAACTTCTGTTGTGGTGGCTCCGTCTGCTTCTCAGGCAGAAGTTGGATCTATTATCATTCCTCAAAGAAGTCTCATTGGTGATAAAAGAGATCCGACTTCTGTCTGGCTTTTGTAGATAAAATTGTTTCTCTTGTGATTGGCAAGGGTAAATCGATTGATAATGTATCGATTATGAAAACCCCTCGTTCATCCATTGGATTTTCTCTTATGGAAAGATCTCATGATTTTGAAGCTTCATCGTCATCAGGGATGAAGATTTACGTAAATAGGTTTGGAAATTTGAATGGCAAATCTGATAGTCCTGTGGTTGACATTGATAATAAATCGTATAAGGATAAGTTGTTTGGTAGGACTGATGCCATTAAGGCTTCAGGCATTTGTCCAAATGTTCGTAAAGGAAATCTGGATACAAATTTTGCAGCAGGGGTAGATAATGATAAGGGAAGAATTGTTAATAATCCTCCTATTAAACCATGATCCAAACGGCCAAACATCAAGGTTAATTTTTCCAAAGGTGAATCATTTCTTTCAGAGGATGGAGTGGCTGTGAAACTATGTGAGGCAAATGAAGCTGCTAACAAGGATAAGCTACATTTTTTTTTAATAGTTAAAGTATTTGGAAAAGATGTTCCGATTCAGATTATTGCTGATGAATTACATCGCCAATTATTGCAATTTGGTAAATTTCATCTTACAATTCTTGGATTAGGATGGTTACTATGTTCTTTTCATTCAGTAGAAGCTATGGAGGATGTATTATCAAGAGGACCTTGGTATGTAAATAGCCATATAGTAGGCATTGATAAGTGGACTCCTACCTTTTCACCTACATCTTTGAAGGACTTGTCATCTCCAATTTGGGTAAAAATGCCACATCTTCCTCTATAATGATGGGATGAGATAAATGTGACAAGAATTGCATCCTTAGTAGGAACACCTTTATTGATTGATGGTAATATGTTTCAATGGGGAAGGAGAGAATATGCTAGAGTTTGTGTTTGTGTCATGTTAGACAAACAGCTTCCTTTGGGTGTTTGGGTTGAAGGTTCGTATGGATGCTTTTTTCGAAGGCTTGAGTATGAAAAAATTTCTACAATTTTGTTTTAAATGTGGAAAAATTGGTCATTTGATAAATTATTGTAATTTAAAGGAGTCTGTTTCCACTATTGCAAGAGATTCTGATGCGATTAATACAAAGTCTAAAGGTGTGATTAGTAAAGAACCTCTTATGTTTGAAATGGATATTGATTCTTCTTACGATTCTAGGGTGCATGCTAATTATGGGAGAAACAAGAAATTTTTTGCTGCAAATTACAGAGGAGGTCAAAGGAAGATAATGGTTCATAGGAAGAAAATTATTTCAGGGAATATTTCTATTTTTCCCAAAAAGATGTAGTTGGGAGTTGAGCATATTTAGAGCTCTAGCATGGAAGACAATACTAAAGAGCAGGTTATCAATATGTTAAGTGAGAGTTGTGATGATACTTCTAAAGTGGGAGAAGCTAGCAAAGATTTATCGGTTTTGGGCAAAAATGTTGTTAATAAGCTGAATTTTTCTAATCAGAATGGTGTGTGTCAGCTTAGGGTAGTTTAGCTTCTTCAAAATTTAAACTTCAAAAGGAACTCAAATCCCTTGACCCAGTAAATGTTCTCCCTCGTAATAGGAAGATGGAAGTGGTGAATAAGGAAAGGAGTGGGGGTTCTTCCCCTTAATTTCTTAATGACCTCCATTGTATTTTTGAACTGTAGAGGGGCTAAAAAAAGAAAAACCTCTCTGTATCTAAAGGAGTTTGTGAAAGATCATGATGTGTTTTCTGTGGTTCTTGTGGGAAAAAACCATTTATTGATAGGTTGGAAGTCTATAGATTTATGAGTGTGGATTATTGGGATTTTTTTCTATTTCCTTCTGATGGTTTGTCTAGTGATATTATGGTTTTTTTGAGATCTGACTTGGCTTCCTTTTCTGTTATTGAGGCTATCTCTCAAGTTGTTATTGCAAAACATAATGTGGTAGATAAAGGAGTTTGGTTAATATCTATTATTTATGGTAGTAAAGATATTTATAAAAGGACTTTATGGAATACCTTAGAATTGGCTTCTTCCAAAGACATTTCTTCGGTGGTTGGTGGGGACTTTAATTGTATTTTGTCTCAAGAAGATAAAAGGGGAGGGGAGGAAAAAAAATTTTTCTCAAGGGCCTAAGGAGATGAAAATGTTCATGAATAACAATGATTATCATGAGGTGGGTGTGTTGTCCTAAATTCACATGTTGTAACAATAAGTGTGTGGGTGCTCGTATTTTGGCATACGGATGTTTATTAAACTCTATTGTCTTAAATGTAATACACCTTGCTAAGATAAGGCATCTACTTAAAGTTGCATCGGACCATTGTCTAATTGTTCTGAAGATCTTCAAGTCTGGATTTTATCAAAAAAGATTTTTTAAGGTATGAAGATGTATGGGCATCTTATCATGCCTCTTCAACAGTTGTTTCTAATTCTTAGGAAAAATCTTATAGAGGTGATTCGGTCCAAATCCTCAATAAGAAATTTAGAAGTAATTTGAGAGTTTTATTCTTTTGGAGTAAAGCTAAACATCGAAATTTCACTATTATTATGGATTATCTTTAAAAAAAATTAAATCTGCAATTGGAGGAGGCTGAAGGAAGTTTATCTAATGAGAACTTGTTGTTGCTGAGGTGGAAAATAAATGAATTGAATAGCACTCTTGTCGTTTGAATACTTGGTGGAGGCAAAGGGCAAAAGCTAAGTGGATGAAAGGAGATTCTAATACAAAGTTCTTTCATTCTTTTTGCTAGTGCTAGAAGGAATGGAAACTAGATTAAGCGGACCAAATACAATAATAGAGTAATTGTATAAGAGCATAATGTTATTGAAAATATTTTTTTTTTTTATTTCTTCAAAGATAAGTGGAGGGAGAGGAGTTGTGTTCTTCAAGGCTGACCATATCCTTTGAAGACTCTTGGAGATGATAAATTCTTTTTGAAAAGGAATTCATTAAGGATGAACTTCAGTCGGTAGTTGATCATCTTGGGAGTAATATATCACTAGGCAATGATGGAATTACTTACCTTTTATAAAATCTTATTGGAAAATTATCAGTGAAGATGTTTGGAAGGCCATTAAATAGTTTTTTTTTTAGTAAGGTAAGATGTCTCCTACTTTGAAAGGAACTCTTATTGTTCTCATTCCTAAGGTTAATAACCTTATGATTCCTTCTAATTATCGTCTCATTAGTCTTTGCTTGTCTATTTACAAATTGGTGACTAAAATATTGTTAAATATATTGGAAAGGGTTATTCATAAAATTATTTCTGAAGAACAAACTGCATTTGTTAAAGGCCGTTCTTTATCTGATCACATTTTATTGGCTCAAGAGTTGTTCAATAAATTCATATTTTCTAAAGCTAAGAAAGTTTTATTTGCAATCAAAATTGATATGGAACAATTATATGATAGCATGGGATGGTCGGTTTTAAAGCAAGTGCTTGAGTATTTCAGGTTTCCTTCAAAAATTTCTAAACTTTTGTTGGAATGTGTGGTGGATACAAGTTTTTTTTATTTTGATTAATAGCAATACTTCTAATTGGATTAAAGCTAGAAATGGTTTTAGACAAGGATGTCCCTAATCTCCATATCTATTCATACTTAGCTCACAGCTTTTATCTAATGCTTTTGTTCAAAAAGGAAGGGAGTTTGGAATCAAAATTGCTCCAAATGCCCCTAAGATTTCTCATTTACTATATGCGGATGATATTCTTATTTTTTTTCGAAGCTAATTTTAGGAGTGTGAATGAGGTGAAAGGTATTCTTAATAACTATTGCAAGTGGTCGGGTTAAAATGTTAATATGCAGAAATATGGTATGCTTTTTCGTAAATCAGTCAATATGAAGAAAAAGAAAGCTATTTCACACTTGTTGAAATTCAAGATAGTGAAGGAGATGACTTATCTTGGAGTGAAGATTGCCTTGAGGAGACTTGTTGATTCATATTTTCAAAATTTAATGGAGAAGGCTTTGAATAAATTGAATGTTTTGGGGAATAAATTTATTTTGTTAGAAGGGAGGATGGTTCTTGTTAAATCTGCTTTCCTTTCTCTTCGTATACTCTTGTTGATGCATTTGTTAGTTCCTATGGGGATATTAAATGATTTTGATAGATTGTGCAGATTTTTTATTTGGCATAAGTAAGATGGAAATCAAGGTCTTCATTATGTTGCTTGGGAGGTGTTATGCAAATAAAAAATAGGAGTGGTCATGGGCTACACTATGTGGTTTTTAAAGTAGGTCCCTTTCGTGCAAAATTCGCTTGAAATTTCATTGATAAACCAAACTCACTACTTAATCGTTTCTTGATTGCAAAATATAGAAAAGATGTTTGAAATAATGAAATTAAGAGAAGTAGCCCGGCTACTTGGAGGATAATTGTTAATGGAGCTTTGTTTCTTCATCCAATTGTAAGGTGGAAAGTTTCAACTTGAGAGTTGATCAATATTCTAAAGGATGTATGGATTTTAGATAGGAGGATTTATAAATGACCTACTTTTGTTGTTGATTTAGAAAAGGTGGGTTATGGTCTTAACAATTTTATCGTAAATGGGTCATGGGATGTGACTAAGCTTGATTTTTTTTTTCGACAAACAGTGTCGATTGATTCTAGATCTATGATGGATCACTTGGAACTGAAGGCGAAGGATTCTGGCAAAACTATTGCATCTTTGGTTCAGGAAGCTTTGGTTGAGGGATTTTATGAGGATATGTACTATAGCTGGATTAAAAAGCTACAGCTTAGACCTCAGGTGGAACTTTTTTGGTGGTGTCTATCTAATAATGTCATTCCATCTAATGTTTTTTGAAGGTATAGAAGGTTATTCGATAATGATGATTTTCCAAGAGTATGTTTTACTGTTGAAGACATGAGCCACATAGCAGTTAATTGTTCCAAACTTATTCATGTTATAAATGTTCTTAACAATTGGGGCTTCCAAGTGTCGATTTTTTCCTCCTTTGTGAATTGCACTGAAAATCTAAGAAGAATTTCATATACTAATCATTTCATTGCAAATTTATATTGTACATCAGTTTCTTTTCTTGGAAGATTATGAACAAATTTATTCATGGCGGAAAGGAGGATAGTTTGGATTTTATTGTTGTGAATATCACCTTTGCTTCGGCATCATCTCTGTTGTATATACATTCAGAAAACTATGGTGTTAATCAGCTATCTCAGTTGTTTTCTTCTTGGCACCCTCCACCTGAATTGTTAAAGATTAATATTGATGCTTCTCTTTTAAGATCTAATAAAGCTTGAATTAGTGGAGTGTTCAGAGATCATAAAGGAAGGTTTTTTGTCTTCTTTTGGTATTAGTTGTTTACAATGGGATGTAGCTCAGTTGGAGCTAATGGCAATTCGCTCTTTGAAGAGGGTTGTCCAAGGTTGGATGATGGAAGCAAAAGGTATTGTTATTGAAGGGGACAATTTCAATATTATCAAATTACTACAAAGTTCGAATATTAGTAACAACTAGAAGGCTAATCACTTGGTATAGGAGGATATTTCTTTTCTAAAGGAGTTCAATCGAGTTGTATTCAATTTTACTAATATGAGTTGTAATAAGTTAGCTGATTTGTGTACTAACTATGTTATTTTTAGTGATTTCTATGAGATGATATTAGTTGCGTTGATATTCCTCCTTTTTTGTCTTTATTAAAGGAAGAATGAGAAGGTTTAGCTTTTCATTATTAGGTTGTAATAAATTTTTTATGTTAATGCTACCGGCATTTTATTTAAAAACAACAACAACAACAACAACAACAACAACATCAAGCCTTTATCCCACTACGTGGGGTCGGCTACATGAATTCTTTTTCTCCATTGTGTCCTATTAAAAGTCAAATTCTCGTTTAAATCTAATAAAGAAAGGCTATTCCTAATATTTTCTAACCAAGTCTTTTTAGGTCTACCCCTACCTTTCTTAACATAAGTCAAATCTAATACCTCTACTCTCCTAACCGGGTCATCGCAAGGCCTCCGTTTTATGTGACCAAACCATCTAAGGCGACTTTCTCTAATCTTATCTTCTACTGGAGCTACTCCAACCTTTTCACGTATATGCTCATTTTGTATCCTATCTCTAAGGGTAAAGCCACTCATCCACCTAAGCATCCTCATCTCTACCACACTTAACTTAGTATTATGCTTCTCTTTTAAAGGCCAACATTCGGCACCACAAAGCATTGCAGGCCTCACTATCATCTTATAGAATTTTCCCTTAAGTTTGAGGGGTACATTTCTATCACATAATAAGACCGATGCATTCCTCCACTTCAACCATCCAACTTGAATTCTGCTATTAATATCCCCATCTATTTCACCATCACTCTGAACAATATATCCAAGATATCTAAAACGTGTACTCTTATTAATGACTTGATCGCCCAAAGTCACAATCCCCTCACTATATCTATTACTACTAAAATTACACTCCATATATTCCGTTTTAGATCTACTCAAGCGAAAACCTTTAGACTCTAAGGTTGACCTCCATAATTCAAGTTTACCTTCAACTCCCTCTCTAGTCTTATCAACAAGAAGAATATCATCAGCAAAAAGCATACACCAAGGCACATCCTCTTGCAAATGTCTAGTGAGAACATCCATGACTAAAGCAAAAAGATATGGGCTTAAGGCTGATCCTTGATGTAACCCAACCGAAATAGGGAAATACTTGGTCAATCAACCTTGTGTTTGAACACAAGTAATAGCTCCTGCATACATATCTTTAATGATTTGAATATAAGCATTATTGACTCCTTTCTTTTCAATAACTCTCCATAGAACTTCTCTTGGAACTTTATCATATGCTTTTTCTAAATCAATAAATAGCATATGTAGATCCTCCTTATTTTCTTTATATTTCTCCATCAAACCTCTTAATAAATGTATGGCTTCCAAAGTCGACCTACCCGGCATGAATCCAAATTGATTTTGAGAAACATTAGTATCACGCCGCAACCTATGCTCCATAACTCGCTCCCATAGTTTTAAAGTATGACACATTAACTTAATACCTCTATAATTCGCACAATCTTGTGCATCACCTTTATTCTTAAAAATAGGAATTAACACACTCATTCTCCACTCATCTGGCATCTTCTTAGTCTTCAAAATAGTATTAAAAAGTTTAGTAAGCCATGAAATTCCTTCATCTCCTAAGCATTTCCACACCTCTATTGGAATATCATCAGGTTCAACAACTTTTCCACCCTTCATTTTCTTTAAAGCCTCTCTAACTTCAGTTTTACTAATACGCCGATAAAAACATAAATCTTTAGTTTCATCTAGGGTGCTAAGGTCACTATAGTCAATCTTATTTTCACAATCTTCATTAAAAAGTTTAGCAAAATATCTCATCCATCTTTGTTGAATATCATCTTCTAAGAAAAGTATTTTTTGATCTTCATCTTTAATACACTTCACTTGAACTAAATCCTTACTACTCCTATCTCTTAGTTTGGCTAGCTTACATATATATATATTTCGTCCTCTTTAGTATCTAATCTATTATATAAATCACTAAAAGCTAATGCCTTTGCATCGCATATTGCTTTCTTAGTATCCTTACGAGCGACTTTATATATTTTCCAATTATCAGAATTTTTAAAATTAAACCAATTTTTATAACAAAGCTTCTTATTTTTAATTTTTTCTTGCACATTATGATTTCACCACCAACTATTTTTACTATTAGGAGCTTTTCCCTTTGATACTCCAAATACATCTTTTGCAATAATCTTAATATCACTAGCCACTATTTCCCACATAATATTAGCATCCTCATGCATAGACAAAATCTTAAGATCTAAAATCTTATTTCCAAAAATATTTTTGTTAATATTTTTTAAATGCCCCCATTTAATCCTAGAAAATTGTTTTACTTTATTTTTTATTTTATGCCCCTTTATCTTAATGTCCAAAATTAATAATCGATGTTGGGTACATAAATTTTCACTCGGAATAACTTTACAATCTTTGCAATCTAAACGATTTAATTTTCTAATAAGAAAATAGTCAATCTGGGTTGTATTATATCCATTTTTATAAATGATGAGATGCTCATTTATTTTCTATAAGGTATTAGCAATTAAAAAATCATAAGCTAAACAAAAATCCAATATGGTCTTGCCACCTTCATTCGTCGTTCCAAATCCATGGCCACCATGAATGCTTTTAAAATTATCTACCTCTCTACCAACATGTCCATTTAAATCTTCTCCAATAAAAACTCTTTCTTCAAGAGATATATTTTGTATTAATTCTTCTAAGTCATTCCAAAAATTTAATTTAGAACTCATATCCAAAGCTACTTGAGGAGCATAAACACTTATAATATTAACAATCTTATCATCAACAACAATCTTTAAAGCTATAATTATATCTTCAATGCTATTAATTTTTATAACATTATCCTTTAAACTCTTATCTATAATAACACCTACACCATTTCTAGTACGACTCCTACCCGAATACCAAAGTTTAAATCCTAAACTATCAATTTCCTTTGTCTTATCTCCAACTCATTTAGTTTCCTGAATGCACAAAATATTTAACTTCCTATGAATCATAATATCTATTAATTCCATTAATTTTTCTGTAAGGGAACCTATATTCCAAGTTTCTATCCTAATTTTAGTTTCATGGACTAGCTTCTTTGCCCACATCCGTCCTTGATGTGGGAACCCTTGCCTATTTAACACTGCACCCGGGCGCCGGTGCAGCAGCTCTTGCACACTTGTCACTGTATTCAGGCCATACAGCGCGTCGCTTTCAGGGGACGCCCTAGCATTAACACAATTTCTTAAAGGATTCATGTCATTATTGTTCAAAAAGTTTTACGCTGGTTGTCGACTACCTAACGCAACCCTCCACTTTTCTCATCCAGGACTTGAGACCTGGCAACGGCAGTGTTAAAAAAAAAAAAAAAAAAAAAAAAAAAAAAAAAAAAAACTGCAACTCAAACAGCCACCAATTCTAAAACCTCATAGTAACTCTACTCTCATAAATTAGTGAAAATAATTTTTTAGTTTTGTTGGGTTCAACTTAGCTAATGGTTTATAAGCCCTATTAGATTTAAATATTATTCTGACAATATACAGTTTGTTAAGAACCGTAACTTTAGCTTTAGCTTGGGCAAAACTAATTAAGGAGCTAAGTAAAACATTTAGATTTTGTTACTCTGGACCTGACTTATTGTTTTAATTATCACTCTTTAATATAAGGCATTAGATGGCCTCTTTCAAAGTCAACAAGATAAAAGGTTCTCAACTTTTTAGTATAAAAATTTTTAATTCTAACTTATTTTGTACTAAAAAGTTATTTTATAAAAGAATAAAAAGGTGTTCCAAATAAAATCTTAGTCCATACTTGATATGGATGCCACATCAACAATCATCCCTTCGTGTCACTGCATTGTCATCGATTTGTCATGCGTGTCACTGTCATGTCAATCCATTCTATATATCATCGCGCCACATCATCATCTGTCATGCATGTTAATGCCACATCATTGATCCATCCTGTGTGTCACTACCACATCATCAATATGTCATGCATGTCGTTGTCACGTCATCGATCCATCCTACGTATCGCTACAACGTCATCGCCCTGTCCTACGCGTTGCTTCCACATTAGCACCATAAGAAAATCCTTGCCTCCATCAGGATTCGAACCCAAGACCTTGGGCAAGGATGCCAAAAGCTTTACCACTTATCAACCAAGGAAGAATTGATATAACTATCTCTATTTTTTTATTTAAATTATAACTTTTATGATGTTTTTGGGCCCAAATTTGGGTCTGAAAAGGCCAAATTGCGCGTTTTTTAAGTCTTTGGAACCGTCTTTCAATGTTCTGGATTCAATTTTGACACTTTCAAGACCATCCGGAACCTCTACACTCTAAATTTTTCAAATCACCAAAGAAATACCCCATAGGCCGCGACACATATTTTTGGACTTCTAGAGCTTATACGTTCGAAAATAGGGGGGCAACTAATACATCATCAAAAAATTATCTTGATCGGGCATGAATCTTGATGAAAAATCAAGTGGGAAACTTCCGAAATTAAAATTGAGGCCATCCAAGCTTCAATTTCAGCAAACTTACAGTCAAACTAAACGTCTCGAGAATATGAACCCAACGACACCAAATCCGAGCTCAAATGGGTCCAAATCAAGGGTTAGAAGCTCTGTTGGATGGTTCAAACCACAATTTGGATTACCAAACGGTTTCCAAATATAACATTCTTATAGTCGAATCGAGCGACTCAACGAGACGAATCCAACGAGCCCAAGATCACCAAATTCCAACATCACTAAGACATTCAAATGTAAATTAAATGGTCCATGATCAATGGATTCAATATCAGTCGTCCATCCAACCACTCTCTATTTGCCCTTGATCTCCCATCTATTTACAAGTCATATCACTCCATAAATCTATAAATAGACTTCTCCTTTCTCTTGAAAGGGGACCTAAGCAAGAAGATAAGAAGAGAAGAGAAGGAAGAGAAGGAAGAAGCTCCTCTTTGACCACCACATGAGTTTCGTCGGACCACCGTCTGACGTCGTTGCCCCGTCGAACCACCACCTGAGGCCTTCACCTTCGTCGGACCACCACCTGAGGCCCTCACCTTCGCCGGACTATCACCTGAGGCTCTCACTTTCGTCGGACCACCACTTGAGACCCTCACCTTCGTCATACTACCACCTAAGGCCCTCACCTTCGCCGGACCATCACCTGAGGCCCTCACCTTCGTCGAACCACAACATGAGGCCCTCACCTTCGCCAAACCATCACATGAGGCCCTCGCCTTCGTCGGACCACCACTTGAGGCCATCACCTCCGTCGAACCACCACTTGAGTCCCTGAGCTCCGCCGGACCACCACTTGAGGCCCTCACCTCCGCCGGACCACCACTTGCGGCCCTCACCTCCGTCGGACCATCACTTGAGGCCCTGAGCTCCGCTGAACCTCCACTTGAGGCTCAGACTTCTACCTGACCACAACCCGGGGCCCGGACTTCCAAGTGATGCCAGACTTGACACTAAACTTCAACCATATGATTGACATATTTAATTTGATCGCCCTCAAAGGACGAGTCAGCCCACTGTATTCATTTCAAATTTTAGTGGAATCTTTTCAATTGGGCTAGACCCCATGTTTTTTCTCCTTTCCAGGATTTTCCATGTAAAAATTCTTGTGTTCTCTGTGTGTGAGCTGGATATCAGTGCAACGCTAAGTCGTAGAAAATAAACTCTATCGTTGCGTATAATCTAGCCCGCAACAATACTAATGCAATAAATTGTTCCATATAAAACCTTAGTCCATACTAATGCAACAAAGAATCTCCATCAATCAAAGTCATGCTATATTCTCTTCATCAATTATTTGTTCGCCTTAAATAAATAAAAAGAATTATTATGAACAATAAAAAAACTATTTATTAATAAATAGAAATATGTATTGAGTTTTTCTATAGTCCATCGATGGCTAAAATATAATATTTATTTACCCCAAAGGTAATTAATTTTTTAATTCATTTAATACTCATATTAAATAGGCATATATATATATATATATATATATATATAAATGAAAAAATATAGGGATTTTTTTTTTCAATTTTTTTAGGTGAATATAATATATAAATAATCAATCAACTTATGTCTTACATTAATTCCAAAATAAATTTAAGGATATTTTTTTTTCTTTCAATAAAGCTATTAAATTTATTTTAAGATGATTATAATATAAATTTTGATTAATTTTTTATATATTTTACTCATTTAAAGACAAATTCAATAATTTTTAATTTCATCCTGCAAAAATCTAAATAATGAGTGCCCTAATTTATATCTCAACAGTTGAAAATAAAACTGAGAAATTTAAGTATAAGAGAGAGAGAGAGAATATCACCTTAATGAAAAAAAAAGTCACTTTCAAAAAATTAGATGGCCAAATTTGTAATAAACAAAAGCTTAAGGGGTCAAATCATATTCTAAAACTGATAAAAGTGTGACCGTTTTCCCAAGACGAGCGAACCGAGAACATGGCGGTGGTTGGCTAAAGAAATGCCGGGTTGAAATGCCCAAAACCAGCTGTAATTAATTATCACGAGGAAATAGCTCAGATATCCCAACAACAGAATTAATGCAATCGGGCATTAAGTGATGGAAACTCAATGGAACATATTTAAATGATATAATAAACATCCCAACTGGCTTAGTTGAGTTGGTGCGGATATTGTCATCCGGAAGTCAATCAGAATGCGTCACATCACTTTTTTGTTTGGTACCGGTGCTCAATACCGTTGGGTACCAGGTAACGTGGTGTATTATGGTTGGCCTTCGGATCGTTCGGTGTCCTCACAGAATAATTTCTCGAGTTGGTGGACGAGCGTGGTTGGGAACCCTCAACTCATACGGTGCGACTTCTTAAATGGGAGAAAATAACTTTGTGGCACTGCACCTGTGGGGTTGATTGCTGATAGGTTAATCGAGGGATTAGTTATGAGTTTCCTTTGAGGGTGATGATGGGTAAATACCCATTAAAAAAATAATATAATAAACAAACCAAATGTGAGAACGTCATAACTATCCCTATAATAATTAAAAGCAGGCAGATATTTTGACAGACTTTCATTCATCTTAGTTATTAATAGTACTCATTAAGAGTTTCCTCAATTCAAGCTACTTATGTTTTTGATGATCTAAGAATTATTGTTTGTTGGAAAGAATTCAATGTGGGGGAAATGAAAAAGGGGAATTAAGTTTCACCCACTTAGTTAGTTGAGATACTGAGTGAAAGAGATTTTTTTCTTATTTAGTTATTTATTTATTTAGTTGATGAGAAATTAATTTAATATTTTTGTTAGTTGTATGATATTATCTTTGGGTCATTTGATCTCCTATCCTTTTTTAGGGAGTATAATTGGCCAGTTGTTATGAAATGTCATCAATATCAATGTAGCCAGATTATCTTTATCATTATTGTAAGAGATATTTATGAAATTCTAGGTTTCTATATTATGTCATTCTAGTGCTGGTTATTATGAAGGAGGGGCAGCTAAGTGAAAATGTGCTTAAATGGGGTCCTAGCTTATCCCTCATGAGAGGAAAAGTCTAGCGTAGATTAACCAGCACAAGAATGAATCAAAGTTACATTTAGAAAGTCTAAGCTAGCTTATGATGCTAAATAAGCCTAAACCAAATAGCTCCAAATCACCAACTCTACTTCTTTTATTCCATGTTTTTAGGGTTTGCCAATGCTTGATTGCTATCATGAACTTTGAAATTTTATTATCTATATATAGATTGGTCCCAAAATAAGTAATGTCATAGTTTCGAATATTAGATTGTTAGGGTTAATGATATGGTGCTTCTAACACAGTGTGGTTATCTATATGGAGGGGATGGCGCTATTACTCTAATACAAACAATAATTATCAAATTGAATGTTATTGCTACCATTCTAAACTTTTTTTTAAATCATTAAAATACCCTCTTATTTTTCACCCAAAAATTATAAAAAATTATAGCTATTTCAAAATTAATAAATAAAAATTTGTTGTGCAATATTGATCCTAACTCCTCAATTGACATGAAGTTGACTTTCAAAATTTATCTACTACAAATATATTTATAGCTTAGGCTAATAAACACTCCTACTAGCAAAGCTTCAAATGCAAAACAATGCTAGACAAACCACCAATGAATTTCCCTTTTCATTGACATTAAAGAATTATCAATGAAACAAATATATTTTTTTATTCATATTTCCTTGAAAAGAACTAATTATATATTAGTTATATTAGAATAAAACACCAAATATAATATTATTGAGTAAATTATATTTGTGTTCTCACTAATTTTTTTCAAACCAAATGAAAAGTCCAAAGTTCAAATCACTATTTTTTTATTTCTTTTATTTTAGAAAATAAATAAGCTATTTTCTAAAGTTATCAAAAGTTAATTTAAATATATTTTTAATATCTTTGTTTTTTAAATGCAAAGCAGTATTTAGGATATATGTAATAACAATATAATAACAAGTCTTTATCCTGTTATGTGAGTTCAGCAACATGAATATTTTTTTCTCCATTAGATTCTATTAAGAGTTAAATATATTTTTATTTTTATATAAACAAAATAAAATTTAAAAATAAAATTAAAAGTGATCCAAAAAACCTCTAAGCTTGAAAATTAATTAAAATAAACAGTTTTTTTTTACATTAAGATCAATTAAGATAAATGCCTCATCCTCATTTGGGACGGCTTTCTTAATGCTTAAAGTAACATTTTAGTACAAAATTTTATTTTTTTTACTAGAAAGTTGCTTTAAAAAAGCAATAAAAAAATCATCCAAAATGAAATCAAAATCACATACACATCACATACAAGACTCATTCAAGACCTCTAAGTTGATAATCAAAACCCACAACCACCACATCAAGATGTACTGCTTGAACTAAACACATTAGAATATCATATGTGATATAAAGAAGTTTAGAAAGAGAATAAATACTAAGTTCATACTTAAAGGCTCTGAGTAGTGCACTGACATAATTAATGCTCAAAAACAAATTTAGAATAGACAGCTCTGTACACTTGAAAGAAGCGTCTGTTCTGCTGCAACCTGGCGCCATCTTCGCTGCTTGAATTCATTATAATAGTTAGCCTTCTCGCTCCCTTCATGAACTCACTGCGCAGTACCAGAAGAAATCATGATTATTAAATCGAATTTTATCATCAATGCTATAGTCTTCATTAATAATCTATAAATTATTAAAAAGGTTAAATTGTTAATGATTTATATAAGGAAAAAATACATAAACTACAAGGGATTTTTTATGATTTTTTCTTTGAAGTACCTTAAACTGTTTTTGTTTCATATAGAAACAAGCATAAAAAAATTTAAAGTGCAAAAATTTCTTGAATGCATAAAAAAAATAATGACAAGAAATTATCCCAAATGAAGCCTAAGACTTCATTTTGAGATAATTTTTTTATCATTTTGCAAAATTGTTATAGAGAGCAGTTTCTTAGTACAAATTTTTTTGAAAACAATAAAAAAATAATTATCAAATAAAAATTGTAATTGTGATCTGAAAAATAAAACTACTCGAAATGAAGTCTGGACGGCTTTCTTTATGCATCTTAAAGCAGCAAGCTTTTGCTTTAAGAAGCATAAAGAAAGCTGTCCCAAATGAAACCTAAGAGTTTATTTGAATAGCTTTCTCGCTACTTTGTTTTTTAAACATCAACTATAATTTTATTTAGCTAATACTTTTTCATTGCTTTCAAAATTTATATAATAAAAATTTCTAAATTATTTTTCCAAAATAACTTCACAACAACTAATTTAATCAAATACAGCAAACACCCCAAACATACCCTAATAATTTGTTTGGGGTAATCTGAGTAAGAATATTTAAGAATTTATTTGGAGCTACAGTCATTTGAATACTATTTTTAAAAAAATTTTGCTTTCAGAATTTGCTTTTGACAAAAGCTATAAGAAAATATTCATCTCTCTCTCTAATGCTCGTAAGAAATTTATAAAAAAAACTAACTTTCCTGGTATCAGCTTTACAACCAAATTCAGAAGAAGGAAGCATCATAAATGAGAATATGAGATAGATAACAAAACTTACACAAAAGGCTTATCTTCAGTGTGTTTGAGCACCCCCAGCTGGATCTCGGTAAAGTAAACGGCTTGTAAGCTCAGACTTTCGAATTCCAAACATGTTTGCCAATCTATACAGCTCCTCATATGAACCAAAAGTAGAAAGGTCAATGTTTCGGCCTACATTCTCTGACTCCATGATCACCTTACAGTGTCCAGTTTCCAGTCCAAGCTCATTAACTTTCTTGTCTTTATTCAAATAAAGCGCTTCAGAAGATGAATTATCAGACATCATCTTCATCGAATTCAAACCAGATGGGCTGTATTTGTTGATAGTAGAGAGCTCTTCTGCAGTGAGGATAACTTTTCCAAAGAGCATAAACTGACGTTTCTTGCACTCCTTGTTCCCCTTCTGAGAATTTCCTATGGCCAACATGCAAGAATTATCGCCACCATTGATGCCAGTAGAGATTCTCGAAGGTGGAGGAAAGTGATGGAGTCCATGAAAAAAGCGCAGTTCTGGTAAAGATAATCCATACTGACTATGCCTGGCTCCCTGTATACCAGCTGCAGGTGTGTTATCTGGGAGAAAACACAAAGGGCTGCTGCTGGGAGTAAGGAGGTTTTTGGGGATTATGGAGGTTGGAAGTTGAGCATCGAGTGGGAAATCAGAAAGCTGTGAGCTCCGAGTTTTTTTTCTCGGAGGCGACAAGTGAGCTAAGTTGATGGTTGTCATGTTTGAGATGAGTTCCACTAACCATGGACTTACACTTGTTACATTTTGTAAGAGGTCAGGCTCATCCCAAGAAACCTGCAAAACAATTTACGAGAAAGAGTAAGGTTTCGTTTGGGATGATTTTTTTACAGTTTCTTAAAGTAACTTTTTAGTATAAAAATTTTATTTTTTACTAAAAAAATGTTTTAAGAACCAGTAAAAAAGTCATCCCAAACGAAGACTAAGATCGATAGAGAAGCTAAAGTTCTTGAGCATGAGGGAAGTGGTGATTGAGAGCTATAGTTTGAAGAGAATATATCATAAATTTGAATAGAATATATCATAAATTGATAAATGACAAAAAAAAGGCTTCAAATCATCAGATTCTCAACTCAAAGTGATCATGATTTTCTGTCATGCATTTCAATGCACTACAAAAGGAGCAAATTCCTATATCCAACTAAAATATCAAGTGAAAAAAGGCACCACTAGCAAATAGTTTAATTCCTGAACAAAAATAACTAAGTTCTTTCACAAAAAGACAGTTCATCAAAGTTCACTCCAACAAGAGAAGCAACAAAATCATGTCCAATCACAACTAAAACTATACATTAGCAAATATTGCGAAGAGCAGATAAATATGGAAACACATCCAATGAAATCAACTAATAAAGAAAAAATTAGAATAGAAATCTTTGAGTAACACATCCAATGTACCTGAAGAAGCCTCCATGGTGATCCAGGCCACCTTGTAGGATCAGAAACATGAGAATCAGATACTGTCCCTGTGAACCAGCTTATCCTAGAGGAATCATCGGTCTCAAATGCCATCTTAAACCTCATGCCTGAACACCATTGGATCCTCAGCGCAGCTTTCACCGCTGATGCCTTTACACAAAACTCTGGAGTGCTAGCTCTTGGATAGTAAACAACTTCAAAAGGTCGACCATTAACGGCAAGTGTAATGGCCTCAATCACAGTGCATGCCTTCACTTTACCCCTTGGCCTCATGTTTGAATCTCCATGAGTGTTTCCCCTTATAAACTTGCTCTCCTCCTCCCTCAATAAAATAGAGAGTCCCTCATACATGCATTTTCCCATAGGATGATCCCAACCTATAGGGGACTCGAATCCATTTCCAAATCCTCTATTTGCTCGTCGAATACCCATGCAAAGATCATCATTCTTGGTTCTTAAGAACACAATGGAATCGCCGGCCACGAGCTTCTTCTCGTTGACAAAATTGCTCCAGCCAGTGGTGAGCAAGTGCCTGCGAGGTGTCCCTCGATAGATATGTCGAAATTTCCAAATCTTACCATGGACATCCTTGGTTAGAACTTCTTGGACAGGCGGGTCAGCAGAGTAATCCAATCTAGGGAAGATAGTCTCTGCACAATATCTCGGAACAGAGAAACCGCCACCATTGTTAGCATCAGATTGGGTCAATGTTTTTGCAAAAGATGAAGGTTTTTCTTGTGATTCTGATCCGTTGCTTCCTAAGGTAAGTTCATCATCTTCACAATAATCTAGCTCAATGCCTCTTAGAGGGGTCATGAAAATTTTGGCATAGACCTCATCAGTTTCAATATCAGCCATGTATTTTACATAGTTAACACGACAAAGAATAAGAGGAGGAATTCTTAGAGAATTGCCAAAATCAACTGGGCTTTGTGCATGCTCAGCATGGCCTTGGGGAAAGTAGAAGACTTTAGAATTTATTAATGGCATTTGCACCATTGCACCAGCACAAGCATGCCATAGTTGAGAATCCAAGAACTTCTCATTGTCATTCATCATTTCCTTTGGAAATTCACAAGCTTTGTTACTGTTTGGTGCAATAGGAGGGTTTCTTCAATAATGAGATTACAAGAAATCCTATTAATTTAAAAGATAAAAATATCAAAAAACAGTTCACTAACCAAACCCCTAGCATTTTTTCCTTAGTAGAATCTGAACTAATGATTAAAAAAAGAGCAAAAAAACTCCATAATTTTTTGGAGAAATGGAATAAATTTTGTATTTCCTAAGAAGATGTATCAAAATGATAAAAACATCAAAATCAAAGTTTACTATTACATGTAAAAAATCTAAATTTCATATTTTCCAAAACTTTTCTGTAACAAAATGATTCAGGAATGATAAAAAAATAGATGAAACCTTTAAATACTTTTTTTTTGGGAATTAACCTTTAAATACTACGTAGGAAATTTAGTCCCTAAAAAGGATAAACAGAAAAACTTTCCAATTTCTTTTTTTTTTCACTTGGTAAAATCTTCAACAGCTTTCTGAAACAAAATCACTTCAAAATGAGAAGGAAAAACAGGTAAAAGCTTTAAACTACGTGGGAAAAGTAATTACTACAAAAGGATGGAAAGAACAAACTCAATAGTTGTTATTAAAAAAAAGCTGAGCAAAAATTGAACAGATCACTAGACTTTTTTTTTTCTCAGTAGAATCATTTCTAATGAAGAGGAGAATTCTAAAATCTCCATAATGATATAGAGAAATGGGAGAAACTCCGTATTTCCCAAAAGGATTTCTGAAAATTATTTATATAAAAAAGTTGTTTATCCCAACATGATTTTGATATAATAAAACCATATAAATGCTTTAAATTCCATGTAACAAAAGCTAAAACCTTGACTTCCCAAAATTTTCTGAAACAAAATGAATTCAAAATGATAAAAACCAATTAGAAGTTTCATAAATAGACCATCAAAAATGCTGAAAGAAAAGGTAAACAGACCCGTCCCCCTTTTTCCTCAGAGCTAAAATCTCTTTGCAGTAATGAGTAAAATTCCACATAACCTAAAACCTTTTCTTACCAACAGCCAACCCCTATTTGTAAACTCAACCCATCTCGTCTTCTTCAGACTTCACACCAAATAACCGCAGTGCACACACCTTCAGTGAGCCAAAACACAAACAAACACTTCAGAAAAAAAAAAAAAAGGAAACTCATCTCTCAAATGAAAATGGAGAAATAAAAAAAGATACCTTTTTTCTAAGATTTCTAAACCGATGAGATGAAAGATCGTATCTTTTTACAGAAAAATCACTCTTTCAAGCTCCTGCAAGAAGAAAACACTCAAAGAACAAATCTTTATTGTTTCAGCAGAATGGTAGGAGCATTCACCCCATCTTCTCTCTTTATCAGTGCTCGGATCTCTAAGCGGGCACAGAACTGAGCAGCCGATTAAGATGTTGAGAGCGAGTAGCCCGATATTTTGGTCGGGTGAGTTATTCTCGACGAGGATGACGTTGAGAGGTCCCTCGTTGAGCGGCGTTACTCTCGGACCTACAGAGGGAGAGAGAGACTCCCTGTTGCGCGGCTGAGGAGACGGCAAGATTCCTGCTTGCTCTCTTGGCATACTCACCTCCATCTTTTACTATACTTACCCGTTGAAGCCATTTTTGTTCTAGGGTCCACCTCTGTGTACAAACTACAAAGCATAATTTTGGCAAATTTTTACAGTAAGCCTAATTAAAAATAGAATTATAAGTATATTAAAAAAATTAAAAATAGACATAGTTGTCTGTTGAACGGATGATTAGCCTCATACATTTCATGATACAACCATTTAAAAAAAAAAACATTATTTAATGTATGTCGCTCATTCAATATTTTTTATATTTTGAATCTATTCTTTAGAGTGATGATGAAATAGATGATGATATTATTAGTAGAATTCAAGTTAGAGGAAGAATGCATCTTGCTTGTTGTGTGATGAAAAGTCTCCCTGAAACTTAAGGGATTATTCTATGTGATGGTGGTTAAATCTGCAATGCTTTGTGTTACAGAATGTTGGCCATTAAAAGAAATACATAATATTAAGTGTTTTAGAGATGAGAATGCTTAGGTGGATGAGTGGATTTACTGTTAGAATCATGTTACAAAAAGAGCATATACGTGGAAATGTTGGAGTAGCTCAAGTGGAAGATAAGATTAGAGAGAGCCGACTGAGATGTTTTGTCACATAAAACAACAGCCTTCTGATGGTCCCATTAGGAAAGTAGATATATTAGATTTGACTTATGTTAAGAAAGGTAGAGATATACCTAAAAAACTTTGTTAGAAAATATTAGAATTGAACTTTCTTTATTAGATTTAAATGAGAATTTAACTCTTAACAGAACACAATGAAAAAAAAATTCATGTAATCAACCCCACAGAGTGGGATAAAAGGCTTGATGTTGTTGTTGTTGTAAGTCGCCCAATCAAGAGGCGACAAACATTGATAATTTTTTTTAAGAACTTGCCCCATTTATTTTATTATACAACCATATTTGCTCATAGTCAAATTAGGCTAATATCCACTGAGAATTAAGAACTTATTTTACATCCCTACTTCAAAAAATTCAGATATTGTAGAATTAGTGAGAATTACTTTTGCTTAGATATCTTGTCAACACTAATAATTGAAGAATGAATTATGAGATGAATTTAGGAATCTTAATATGGTTAATATGTATCATGAACAAGTCTAATAAATTTATTATTATAATATTATTATAGAGCCCTATTAGTTTGCTAGTGTTTTCCATTAGTTATTATGGGTAGTTAGTGCTAGATGCTTTTTTTTTTTTTTTAGTGCTAGATGCATATGAATTAGTGCAGAGTCATTATTGATAGCATTGGATGCTGAAATAGTTACAGCATGCTTCTTTTAAGAAATCCTTCTTGAGCTGAAAGTTGTGTTATTCAATCATCGGGTCTTTACTACTTCATCTTTATTGTTTTTGTCATTTTATTAATAAATGTTAGTTTTTTTTTTTTAATTTGAGTTATTTGAATTTGTTTGTTGCAATGAGTTGTTAGAGCATATATATATATATATATATATATATATATATATATATATATATATATATATATATATATATATATATATATATATATATATATATATATATATTCATTTGGGTATAAATTTGTTCTGTCAAAGACCTTTCTAAGGGCTACAAGGAAGGTAGTGAAGAAGATACATTGGAGTTGCTTTATTGAGGTGATTTTTCCACATTACTTGAGGTTTAAAATTAGATTTTTTTTTTTCTTTTTAATGAATTGGTCAATTTTTTAGAGCACTAGAAACATTCCAATCAATGATTTACTGAAAAATGAAAGGAGACGATTGCACCAATATATGGGAAGATGTCCATATAGTCTCTTATAGAGATGAAGGAGAGTGAACATAAAATTTTTAGATGTTACATGTATGAGTAGACAGAAGATCATGATTGTTTACATATGAACTTGCATGAACAATCCATGAGAATCAATGGATACTGGACAAAGAATTTCTTGAATGGTCAAGGTTGGATAAATTTAAAGAGGAGGTTCTACGCACATGAATGCCACTTCATAGGTCTTCAAATCCTCCATATGCGTTACCATCAGCTACAATATGAAGGACAAGATGCTTCTTTTAATGAATTTGAAACGTCGGCAGATGACATGGACCACATCATTCTTTAGCATCACTGGTTGTCACGAGAGCAAGAATTTATTCTTAATTTTTATAGAAATCGGATGAAGTAAATTCTTAATGGAGATACAAGAAGAAATAATTTTGATGCAACCGATTGGCTAGATTTGCAACGTAAGTTCAAGTTCCATTTTAAATGTTGTCTAATGCAAAGAGAACTTCAAGCACATTTTCACAGGTTGATTAAGTAAAAATAAAATTTGTTGTTATATTCTATGTAATTTTTTCAGGCGGTGTTCTTTAATATATATATTTTTGTTTAGTTAAGTGGCGCAAAGTGTTCCTTAATGTGCTATGTAGGTTGTTTATTATATGTTAAAGTTGGGTGGCAAAGGATTATTGCTTATGCTTTATTCATTTGTTTAACATCATGGTCAAGTAATGAATATTATGTGTTTTCTATTCTCAAAATTTAACGGTTCCAAACATTCTATTGCTTGAGATTTCAAAACCAAGTTGTCATCTCACAAAATTATAGAACAGTATATGATACTTTGAAGCAAAAAGTGATAATTATAACAATGACTTGTAATGCCTTCAAATACAGCAAAATGGTCTCTAATGCTTCTTCGTCATCATGCGCGGTATGACATTAGTACCAGACGTGTAGTGCTGCAGCACACGTAGTGGTCTGCCTCGTAGCTCATACCGCTCTACATAATCAGCGATTGGGTCTTCAATAGTCGGTAGTATATTGGATGGAACATAATCTAGAGTGTGCCATGATGGAATAGTCTGTTGTGCTAAATGACTACAGAGATCCTAAAAAGGCCCCTAATCCTTGTATGAGGAAGGCCCTATAACCATGAAATGAGTATCTATGAATGGAGGAGTGCCACTAAAGGTTGTGTAATCAGTTTTTGCAGCCTCTATGTAGTGCTCATCGGCAATATACATCTATCTACGCATCTGTTGATTAAACTCTATAATTCTGTTGACAACCTTGTGGATGTATGTATCATCATCTTTATTGAAAATAACATGTAAAGTGTTCTCTATATTAAGAAAGTATGTTCATTGCAAGATTATAAAATTTGAAGTTCAATCAACCACCCAAGTAGTAATTTTGGCACCCAAAATAATATTTAGAAATGAAGTTTATATCACTAACCATATAGTACTCCAACAGTGCTCGAGGATAGCATGTGGTGGGAGGCTCTGTTGGAGGCTTCAATATGTAAAGTGTAGCCCAAGACCTGAAACCAATGCAATTATTGTTGAATGAAATGCTCCCTTTCAAGTCCAGTCATCACTCCTTATTTAATATATGAACGTCTATCCTCCCACATGCCAACATAATTATTGGAACTCGTTGAATATTGTTGGGTCTAGTAAATAGGTTGTTAAACCTAAGTTAATGTCCCAAGGCTAACCAAGAGGAGGGTGAATTGATAATTTAAAAATTATACTTCTACTTTTAGATTTTTAGAAAACCTTTTTAATTATTAATGCAAGTTAAATTTAAAGTTTAAAAAAATAAACTTTTCAACCAGAGTAAACAACTTGCAATGAAATTAAATACGGAAGAAAAATAAGAAAGAACACACCAGATTTATAGTGGTTCAGTCAAACCTTGACCTACGTCCACTCCCCGGAGGCACCCTCCGAGTATTGCACTAATACCACAAAGTGACTCTCATTTTGCCCCCACAGCAAGGTGGAGAAGCCTGTACAAAATCACTTTCACCTTCCCCGGTGCAGCGGAGTAACCGGGTTCTTTGATACCAAAGAGATCTTCTTCTCACCAAACTTCCCTCAAGATGACCCTTGAATCTGATGGTACTGAAGTGCAAGTTCGCCGGAGCAACCGTGTGAATATCCCCTTCACACTCCCTTGAAATCCCCTCCAAGGATCTTCTCTCTCAAACTCCACCCTTTCCTCTCTCCCTTTCAAGTTCTCTCTTCTAGTTTTCTCATAAAGAACGAAGACACAATGGTTGTCAAAGATACACTTTGTCGTCCTTTTATACTCTCCAAGTGTCGGCAGAGAACCGGACCAATGTTGTTGAACTTCACTTGAGAGCCTTCGCCGGAGCAACCGTGTGAATATCCCCTCCACACTCCCTTGAAATCCCCTCCAAGGATCTTCTCCCTCTCAATGATCCCTCTCAAGAGAAAATAACTCCAAAAGTACTTGTAATAGTTTCTAGGACTCCTTATATAGAAAGGACATGAAAAACCGTCCAAAAAATTGCTAAAAATATGTTTTTCTGTGCACCGGATCGTCCCGTACGAACCATTTGTTCATCTGTACGAACCAATTTCGTCCCCGGGACAAAAAATTTCGTCCGGTACGAACAGTTATATCAAAAGTTGGTTCCAAAAACTGCAGAACATTGCCAGAAACTGCCATAGTCGGTTCCCATCGTCCTGGACGAACTGGACTTCGTCTGGTTGAAATTTTTACAGAGAAACTCGTCCTGGGATGAAAAATGATTTCGTCTGGATGATCATTCCTTAGAAAAATTTTCCAGTTCAGTTGCTGTCTGTTCCATTGCTCTTACAAGGAGATAACTGATCTGATCGTCTCGTACGAACAATGTTCGTCCCGTACGAACTGTACAAAAACTTTTTCAAGATCTTCTTTAAGTGTGTGTAAATTTATTCACAAAATTACAATCACTCCCTCTCAAATTAAATTTAAATAAAAAGTACAAGCTTCAAATTCACAAAGTATCTAATGCTGAATCTGATTTGAAGTCTTCGTAGTCTGGGGTTCGATTTTCCTGAAATATTAGTACACACAAGAGCGAAAATAAATCTTCCAAAAAATGTTAGGAGATAACAACACATAAAACAATAATATTTTGAATCATCAAAACTATACAAGTTGCAAGAATGTAAAACATGCAAATAGCAACTTTCCTAACAAATATGAATTAGGTTGTTAGACCTAAGTTAAATGTCCCAAGGCTAACCAAGAGGGGGGTGAATTGGTAATTTAACAATTATACTTCTACTCTTGGATTTTTAGAAAACCTTTTTAATTATTAATGCAAGTTAAATTTAAAGTTTAAAAAGTAAACTTTTCAACCAGAGTAAACAACTTGCAATAAAATTAAATGTGGAAGAAAAATAAGAAAGAACACACCAGATTTATAGTGGTTCGGTCAAATCTTGACCTAGGTCCACTCCCCGGAGGCACCCTCCGAGTATTGCACTAATACCACAAAGTGACTCTCCTTTTGCCCCCACAGCAAGGTAGAGAAGCCTGTACAAAATCACTTTCACCTTCCCCGGTGCGGCGGAGTAGCCAGGTTCTTTGACACCAAAGAGATCTTCTTCTCACCAAAACTTCCCTCAAGACGACCCTTGAATCCGATGGTACTGAAGTGCAAGTTTGCTGGAGCAACCGTGTGAATATCCCCTCCACACTCCCTTGAAATCCCCTCCAAGGATATTCTCCCTCTTAAACTTCACCCTTTCATCTCTCCCTTTCAAGTTCTCTCTTCTAGTTTTCTCCAAAAGAACGAAGACACAATGACTGTCAAAGATACACTTTGTCGTCCTTTTACACTTTCCAAGTGTCGGCAGAGAACCGGACCGATGTTGTTGAACTTCACTTGAGAGTCTTCAAAGGAGATGGGCAGAAACAAAGAGATCTTCTTCTTTAAGTAACCTTGTGAATCCCTCACAAACCCCTCACTTGATCTCTCACTCTTCACTCTTACAATATCTCCCAAACACTCACACTTAATGATCCCTCTCAAGAGAAAACAACTCCAAAGATACTTGTAATAGTTTCTAGGACTCCTTATATAGAAATGACATGAAAAACCGCCCAAAAACTGCAAATTTTCAATTATGTACGCAGTGGATCGTCCCGTACGATCGTGGATCGTCCTGGATGATTTTACTTAAATGCTTTGAAACGACCCTATTTGTATATGTGTACGAAATGTCTTCGTACACACTGATCATCCCGTACGAACTAAGTTCGTCCGGTACGAACGGTTATTACTAGGTCGGTCTAGAAAACTGCTGAAAACTGTTCTAAGTCGGTTAATCGTCAGGACGAAAATTTGTTCGTCTGGATGAAATTTTTACAAAGAGCAGATCATTTTCTGATGATAATTAATTTTGTCTGGACGAAAATTTTATAGAGACCAGATCGTCCTGGACGATAATTAATTTCGTCTGGACGAAATTTTTACAGAGAGCAGATCATTTTCTGACGATAATTAATTTCGTCTGGACGAAAATTTTACAGAGACCAGATCGTCCTGGACGATAATTATTTCGTCCCGGACGAATAGGACTTAGAAAATTTTTCAAGCCAGTTCCTATTCGTTCTATGTGCTCAATAGGAGATAACTGTCTGATCGTCCCGTACGATCGGATATCGTCCCGTACGATCAGTATAACTTATATATGATCTCCTTATATGTGTATGTGTGTTTTTATTCACTCAATTACAATCACTCCCTTTCAAATTCAATTCAAAGAAAAATACAAGCTTCAAATTCACAAAGTATCTCATGCTGAATTTGATTTGAAGTCTTCATAGTCTGGAGTTCAATTTTCCTGAAATATTAGTACACACAATAGCAAAAACAAATCTTCCAAAAATTATTAGGAGATAACAACACATAAAACAATAATATTTGGAATCATCGAAACTATACAAGTTGCAAGAATGTAAACATGCAAATAGCAACTTTCTTAATAATAATTGTGATAATATATAGTCTATGTACACCTTTCCTCCCCCGTCGACACGTATAAAACTGTGATCCATAGGTTGTACTTCAGTATTGAGGACATATCCAAATTATCGTATCATCCTATCGAGCAAGTCTCACTCCACCGTCATCCAACTAATCAAACGCACATGAGCCAACCAAGCATATTTCTGCAATTTATGCTTGAACATCTACTATGTAAGGCTCCCAAGTAACCCTTTCAAAAAAAATAAATTAGATTAATAACAAGGTTGTAGACCTGACTTTCGAGAAGCCCATCTAATTCATCTATATAAGTGTTAATACTGCATGTAGGAAGCTATCTAATGTGCGCTTCATTCCACCTGCATGTACTACTGATTGTCTGGTCATGCTCAATACCTAAATTTCGAATTGGCAAAAAAATATGATTTTTGTTCAAAGAGTACTTAATTTATGCAAAATTTAACAACATAATAGCTGTTACGTGAAGGTTTCTCACTACAACTATCCACAATCGTTCTAAAATTTTTTAGTACACCATACATAAAAACACGTCAACAAATCAACTATGAAAAAAATTATAACTTGTATGTACAAAATAATAATAATTTAATTTTCTAAATATTCCATTTCCAATTGTTTTTCATAACTCCAAAATTTCAAAAATAAACTTATGCGAATTGAATGACATTTAATAAAAAAATAGAAAAATCTATAATAAATTACACTAACATAGCAACTTCTACATACTACAAATTTCAGGTAACAACAAAAACAAATTTGTAATTTTTAAATAACATTAGCCTATAATTAAATTCATCAAAAATTCTTCCAACCACAATCACAAAGACAAACAAAGTTACTATAATATTTAAAAAAAAAAAACTTAAATGAACATATGACAAAAAATTTATGAAAAATAATATAATAATATTTTTGTGTTCGATACCAACTAGATCTTTCTAGTTTCATCACTTAACAATTGTACAATGAACGAAAAAAGATAAAAATTGTTTAAACAAGCTCCATACACAAAGAATGTGATATTTTGTTGCACAATAAAGAAAAATATTTTTAAAAATATCACCAAATAACTATCAAAAACCAAGTAAAAGAACTCTACAAACTAATAATTTCAACACCTAATACAACTAAATACTTTAGGGCATAGGCAATATAACCTAAACTAAGAAAATTAGACAAGAAAATTAGAAGGAAGAAGGGTTAAATTTTACCTCTCAAACGTCGAACTATAACAAAAAATGGCCCGAACAGGGGAACAGAGTAGCAATAGGGAAAGGGAAAGGGAAAGATAATGTTCTCGGTTAAAAAATAATAATAAAATGAGCCAATTCAATGGACGACTTGCTCGTGCCACCTCACATAGCCAGGTCATAAGCACAATCAACCTTGACTGAGTCAATATTACTGTTCACCATAGTTAGTCGCCCTCCAAACAGGGTCTATGATTACTTCAAAATTTTATTTTTGTTAAGCCTAATCCAATAAATTATGTTTTAAACCGAATTACTTAAAAAATTTTCCCCATACTTTTTTTTTATTTTGTTAAAACCCATGAAGGGGCCTACGCGTTAATATAAAAATGGGGTTACAGAGTCCATAAGGAAAACCGTCAACTCACTACTGCTCAAACGAGCTACAAAATAAAAGAAAAGAAAACCTACGAGCCAATAGTTTCCACTATCAAACCAATACAAGGATCCTAATAACATGCTAATGATGCTAAAGACCAGCATCCAAAAAAGAAAGACCATTGAATAGACATGACGCACAGTCTTTCTGCCAAAATTGTTGAGGATCTATTTTCTCTGCAAAAAAGGGAAGACAAAAGGAGAAATACTACAAGCAAAAATAATATTAGTATCACAGATAATAAGGCAAAAATAAGTGCATAAACAGAGAATAATGACAGCCTTAGAGAAAAATTTCTCAGAGAAAAAAGGATTAGAGCTAAGTAAGGAACCAACGGACTCAGACTCAATGAGATTGTCCACCATCTAGATGAAACCACTGGAAACTAAACAAAAGCAGTGGTAAAACAACCCATCAGGAAAGTCGGGGAAGGCAGCAGAATAAAGCATTACCTTAACCTTAAACTTCTAGAAAGTTACTTTTAGCCATCCCAAACGAATCCTTAATAAACTTTTAAAAAGTTTACTTGAAGAATCTGGCATGGCCTTAACCTTAAACTTCTAGAAAGTTTCAGAACTAAAAGTGAAACTTAGGCTTCATTTGAGATGGCTTTTTTATTGCTTCTCGTCCCAAACAAAGCCTTAGAAGTTGGATCAAAAGCAATTTCTCATGAAACAATGCCACATCTACTCAAATGGTGCATGACAAACTCCCTAGCCTTTAAAGAGATTTTATGCACAAAGTCCACTTAATTTAGCCTATTCTATCTAGTTTGAAGTCCCTCAAGCTTTATTATTATTGTTTTTGCTTCTAAATGTATGTTGTTACTGTTGCTGCCTTTGTATCTATGCTATCATATTATGTCTTTAGCTTGGTGTGATGTTGATGAATGTGGCCAAGAAGGGTGCCTTCATAGTCTCCATCACAATGAAACTAAATGACAAAGCAATCCAAAAAAAATGAGTGCATTTGTGGTCCATCTCTTGAATGATAAGAACTTGGAGATTCGAACCGCTACTTTGTGGTTCTAAGAGTGGTTGAGTCAACTATTTTTATTTAAAGCCTCACATAAACTAATTAAATATTTTAGAGGACATAAATAAAACTCTCATTATTTTTCTTAAGTAAATTCTTTAATATTTTTATGGTACTATATTTTTATTTGTAGGGTTGACTGATGATATCTAAACGTATTTGATGTTAACAAAGATTATAAGAGCATAAAACTCTCAAAAAGGCATGGCGAAATAAATATGTACTTGATTGGTTTTGAAAAAATGCTTTAAAATGTGTGTAATATGCATCAAAATATGTAGTTTATCTATTACTAAGTAAATTACATCAAGACATGATGTTTCTTACTAGAATTAATAAACTATAGATATATTAAGAAAGATAATTATCCTAAAAAAGATACCAAATTAATTCAAGGTCTACAAACAATTTAATGATCATCAAATCTCAAAACTTTGCATATTGTACATTTGCAAAGGCAAAATAATAATACAGTAAAATCATCGAATACCGGAGAATTAACTGCCGGTTTTTTTCCTGTCGTGTTAATTTGCGCCGGACAAATCCATCAGAAAAGTCCCAATTTATGCCGGAAAATTTCCCCAGTAATAAGTGATTTTCCTGTTGTGCAAAGGCCAAAAGAAAAATCAAATTTTATGTCTAATAAAATTATATTAGGATAATTTCATATAAATTATATTAAGAAAAGCCTAATTAAAATTATTGAGTTTATTTTGGGATTAGTGCATTATAAACTTCATATGCTATAGTAATCATAAAACAAATTTTATAGCTTTCAAGTTCATCATCATATAATTTAATTTTGTATAAAGATATATTAACATAATTTTTTTCATATACATCATTTTTTCTTGTATAATTTAAATAATTATAATTAGATTAATAATTCTTATTTTTGGGAAAATTTTTTTTCACTTAGGTATTATTCTTAAGATCAACTAGATGAACCTTCTAATTCTAAAGCATATAGAATATTGGAATATTTTCATAGATTTTGCTATGAAAAATTTTCATGTTTTTTTTATTATACCGGTTTGAGCCCTTTTCGAACTGTAGCTTTTTATTTTTATTTTTTTGAATTGTTTTGAATTAAAATTCTACTTATTGTGTGCTAGAAAATTTATGAAAATAGAGATTGAATTTTAATGTCTTAGCTTTCATGAAGATCCAACACGCACACAAATAATTAAAAAAGTTATAGTATACACTAGAACTTTTACATTAAAATTGCGGAAAAGGATAAAACAATGAGGCCTAGTCCAAACAAAGTGATCCAGTATAGACAAGAGTTTGTTTTCCCCCTAAAGTAGAGACGATTGGATTACAAAGTACGCATCACAAGTGTGTAGTTTTGTAAATATCAGAGAATATTTTAGATGCAACAATTTGATGATATCAGTCGAATGTCATTGAACAAAGACAGTGGCAAAGTAATGATAGCTAGATGATGACCTAGATCGGATGATGTTTAATAGATTATGACAATCAAGCGTTGATAGTCTAGAGATGACGATCGAATGACGGTAACCAGCCAATGATGGTAGCTATCAGTGGCCGTTAATGTCGAACATCAAGTAGAGCTTTAAAGTTCTTCATATATTCAAGCTCTCGATCTCAAAACTCTAGTTTGATCCCTTTCATGTGAAGAATGAGATCTATTTATAGTACTTTTATAGTGGGCATTTTGATAAAGTTAATTAAAATTTTATAACACTCAATTGAAATGACTCATATCAAATCTATTGATCATAAATTATTTATTCAACATTCAAGTGCTTTAATGACATCAAAATCAAGTTATCTTGGACTTGTTGGATTATCACATCAAGTTGCTCATTATAACTATAACTTCAAGATTTGGAGATAATTTGGTCCTTCAATAAATGCATGTCCCAAAATTTCTAAGTATTTCAAATGCTTGATTCGGGCTTATTTAGACTTGAATTTGATCGCTTTTGGTATTTTGGATTTATTTCATTGAGATGTTCAATTACTATATGTTTGTTGAAATCGGTCTTCAGATTACTCGGAATTTAATTAAACTAAATTTTCTCTAGTCATATCATTTCTTTAAGAAAAATTAATTTGCTTATTTTGTTTTATTTATTTTGTATAGTTAAAAGAAAACTTTCCTTGGAATGGGTGATAAATAAAAAATTAATTTGTTTTCCAAAATTTTCCAAATAGATTCCCATATTATCTTTCATTATAGTCCACCAAGAAATTGATTACCTAAATTCATTTCTGCATGGTTGTCTTTTATAAGATATTTAAATATTCAAAACTAAGTATTGACTTATCTTCTTCACTTAATCATTGAGGATCAAATTGATCTATTCATCCTTCAACTTGATAATGATATTAGATTGTTTGGCTTCATTTGATTAGGTATTCTATTCTAGACTCTTTAAAATAACTAATTCATGTGACCTAGTCATGTAAATTACATAGAGATTCAGATTTCGTTTGGTACGGCTTTCTTACTGCTTCTTAAAGCAGGTTCTTAGTACAAAAATTAAAATTTGTGTACTAAAAAACTGCTTTAAAAAGCAGTAAGAAAGCTTAAATTTTGATTGGGATGGCTTTCCTAATGCTTTCTAAAGTAAATTTTTAGTATAAAAATTTCTTAAACTAGAAATTTTTATACTAAAAAGTTTATTTATAAAGCAATAAAAAAACTATCCCAAATAAAACCTAAGTCAATATCAGGCCAATGCCTAGAGGACAAGTTCTCATTATTTTGATTAGGTCATCACCATTGTTTTAATTGATGATAAAATCACCACATCGCAATACTAATCTATCTATAAATACAAAAATAAAATTATGTACATTAAATTCACTTGAAATATTAATAGCAGCTTTACATAACAGTAAAAATATCCCACTTATCATTAGGTAGAATAAAAATATAATGGAAATAAATATTGAAATTTATTTTGTCAATATTATATGTAATTAACTTGATCCTAAATTCTTAATTGAAAAAAATTGGATGATTAAAAATTAAGTACAATGAAATTTTAAATTTTAAATTTATTTTGAGTTGAATATATATAATATATGAACATTTAAATAATTTTAATCTTATACATGTTTTAAAATAAATTTAATAATTTTTTTATCAAAATATTTTCATCTAATTTTTTTCTATTAATTAATATACACATAATATATAAGATTAGATGAGCATCATACATTATAAGTAAATTTGAGGGAATGTCACCTAAAACTCATAAAAATTTAAATGAAATATATTTTTCTTTGAAATCTAAAAAATGAGAGAATAACATTTATGAATAAAGCTTTCTTATAGTTCATCTATTTTTTCTCACTCCTTCTTACTTCCCTTTATTATTATTATTATTATTATTATTATTATTATTATTATTATTATTATTATTATTATTATTATGTCTTAGGGATAAAGATACTATAAAAAATAAAAAATAAAAAAAATAAAAAAATAAAAAATAGGGATAAAGATACTACTTAGGCTTCATTTGAGATAGCTTTTGGCCATTCCTATTTTGCTATTTTTAAGAATTTTTTGTATTAGAAAGCTGCTTTAGAAAATAATAAGAAAATTGTCCTAAATAAAACCTTAATTTTGTACAATCATGAGAATAATTTTCTTTGTGTGGGTGATAAAAAAAATTAATTTATTTACCAAAAATTTTCGATAGATTCCGATATTGTCTTTCATGATTGTAAATGGGTACTATATTCCTCCAAGAAATAGATTGCCTAAATTCATTTATGCATCATTGTCTTTTTTAAGATATTTAAATATTATAAAATAAGTAATAACTTATCTTTTTCACTTTATTATTCAACTTGATATTGATATTTGATTGTCAAATTTATTTGGTCAAGTATTATGTTCTAGACCATCTCCAACTCCTTAAAAGAACTAAGTTATAGGACCTGGTCAAGTAAATTACATGGAGATGAAGTCAACCCAAGACAAATGTCTAGAGTACATGTTTTCATTCCTTTGATTAGGTCATCACCATTATTTTAGTTCATGATAAAATCACCATATCTCAATACTAATCTAAATACTAGCTTCAATATCCTCACAAAACCTTATTAGCAAATCCTTTCCCACCTAATCATTGTGATCACCAGAGTTGTAAATCCACTCGATCATTCTGCTTAGCACGTTCTTCTTAGTGCCACTCATTGAAAGAGTGTTCATTATTATAGGGATTGAGGTTTCGTTTGGGATGCTTTTTTTATTGCTTCTTAAAGCAGCTTTCACACCTACTAATTGGTCCAGTTCTCATCAATACACATCCTAACATTCAATCATATTTATAAAAAAAACCCATCCTTTCAACCACTAATTATAAACATCACATTAATTATTGAGATATCAAACTCTTGCAACCCTCTCTCCCTTTTATATTGTTTATCATTTCTTATTAGCTAGGTGAAGATATTATTGTATCTCTATTCTTGTTATTATTGGACCTCTCTCCCTAGTACTAGAGCCAACATATAGTCATACTAATTAAATTTAGTGCCTTATGTGGATAACTTTGGTATCCATGTTTGTATTTTCCCCCACATCTCTCTTTCCCTTGTCTAGAAGTAACTCTTCAAGAGAGGTTGTATTTACTGAACTGAACTCTGAACTTACTTTTTTTTTTAATGCAAATAAATATTTTATTTCGAAAAGAAAGAGGGACATACAACCAGGCCAAAGGAGGCCAAAACTTGAAAAGCCAAAGTTATAAATACCACTATAAGTGATAGATTGCAAATCAAACAGAAAAAGAAGAATAAAAAGGACCCCAAAAGCAGCCTGACTTAGGATGCCACCCAGTTGCCATGCCTGGAATATCCATTGGAAGCAGATAAAGCAACAACAACAGATCGAGCAGACGAAATAACTCTAAGGTTGCCAAAATAGGCCAAGGCCATCTAGGGAGACATGCAGTAAATCGGCCTCATCATCATCCGACCCAAAAGAACCAACCACCAAGAGCTACCACACCATTGATAACAGCAAGAACATCCCAACCCAAAGGCCAAAATACTACCAACAAGTCAATACCAAACAAAAGGCAAAAGACACAAACAGAGACCCAAACACCAACCAGCCAACCGAAAATTACAAGGCCAACCATACAACCCAAAACCAACAACAACCAAAGTGTTGAGACTTAGTTTTCATAACTATATTTTTATATCATGAATGTTTTTTATTATTTCAATATCTTATTGTGTTGATTACTATTTCTCCTAGCATATATATTAGAAATATTATTTTTATTATTTGTGTGTACTAACATTTCAAAAAAATCATACTCCAGACTGCTGAAGACTTCAAGACATATTAGAATAGGGTTTATTATATTTGAAGTATGTACTTTTTATATTTTTCTTGAGTCTAAGAGTGTGTGATTATAATTGGGTAACCGTGCACACACATACTGGAGGAGTGTAAAAAACTTGTATTTTTAAAATTAATCGTACTGTATGATCATGGATCGTATAGGATGATTTGACATGTGTGTTCCTCTAGAATGGAATTGATCAAATCATGCCAAAAAAAATTTTCTAAGTCATGTTCATAATGTACAAAGTTACATTTGTATAGACGGCGTTCAGAGTATGAAATGGCTACATACCAGTTCATCTCGAACGAACTCAAAATTTTCTGAACTGTTCGTATTGTATGATCATAGGTTCATACAGACGATGTCTAGAGTATGAAATGGGTGCTACCAGTTTGTCTATATGAATAGGTAAATTTTTTGATTGTTCATACTGTACGATCTTAGGTTCATACATATGACATCCAGAGTATGAAATGGATTCATCCATTTTCGTATCAAATAAAGCATGGTTTTTGGTTAAACTGATTGTACTGCATTATATTAAGTTTGTACAGTACATATTCCATAGTGCAAAATTAGTTCATATAGAATTATATCGGATGAAATTGTTCAATTTTGAAATGATCATACTATACAATGTTAGTTAGTACATACCCTAACAAGAGTATGAATCAGTTTGTACATGATCATACGAGCATTTTTTGAATTGATTGTACATACGATGCGTCGTTGTACTGTATGATCCATGATGATCAATTTGAAATTTTTAATTTTTTGAATAATTTTTCGTGTCATTCATATTTAAGGTCCTAAAAACTAACTTACAAAGGACTCCAACAAATTTCTTTTGAAAGTGCACCTAGAGAGTGTTTGGGAGACTTTCTTATAATTGGAGAGTGAGGGATTTCTTAAGTGAGAATTGTGAGGGGATTCACAAGGTTGCCCAACGGTGAGTTTCTCTTACTTGTTCTTCAAAATTTTTCTTAACTTTCTTGAAGGCTCTTGGAAGAAGATTTTTAAATGAGTGTCATTACTCTGCCGACATCAGGAGGGTGTGAAAGAACGACGATACTCTACCAACACTAGGAGGGTGTGAAAGGATGACAATTCTCTACTGACACCAGGAGGGTATGAAAGGATGACGGTTCTCTTTTGAAACTAGGAGGGTGTGAAAGGATGCCGGTTCTCTGCTATCACCAGGAGGGTGAAAAAAGATGACATTACTCTGCCGCACCAAGGATTAGTGGAAGAGAGGTTAATTGTATGGGCTTCTCCGCCTTGCTGTGGGAAGAAAAGGAGAGTCACTTTGGTATAGTGCAAAACATGAAGAGGGAGTCTTCATGGAGTGTACGTAGGTCTAGTTGGACTGAACCACTATAAATTTGTGTGTTCTTCTGTTTTTATTTTTACTATTTTTTTATTTTTCTGCACTTTTAATTTTGTGGTTGAAAAACTATTTTTGGAAAAGTACATTGTGCTTAAAATTATAAAATGGTTATCTATAATTTATCAAGAGTTTTTTAAATTACAAATTCACCACCCTCTTAATTAGCATTCGGATAATTATAATAGGTCTAACAACTTATTCAGACTTACAAGTGGTATCAGAGCCTACTTTTAAAAATTAAGGTTTAGAAAACTTTTTGAAAATGATCATGGCTACTTTTAAAAATCATAACACACCCGAAAGATATTCGATCACTAGACCCCCATTATTTGATAACATTCATTTCAATATTTGAAAAATATGTACATCTACTTTTCTTCAATCTCTTGACTATCGTATGTTAATTTTAATACATGAAGGCTACACTAGACCAACTAGACTTATAGATGACATTATAACTGAAACACCATTTATTGACTAGACTATAGAAGAAAAAGACTTAGCTCAATTAAACACTAAATATTTAAATAGTTTTTCTGTGCACTTAAGTCTGAAGACTATATGCGAGTCTCAACTTGTAGAATAGGAAAAAAATTTGGGATAGGCTTTATATTTCTTATGAAGGACCTAATGTGGTGAAATAATCTAGATTAAATATTCTTTTACATGATTTTGAACTGTTTCACATGAAATCTAATGAATCAATTACTGGCATATATACTTGTTTCACACAAATAATCACAACATTGCATGCTTTAGGTAGAGAATTAATGAATGCTCAAAAAGTAAATAAAGTTTTGTATTATTTGCCTACTACTTATGATGCAAAGATAACTACTATAACAAAATCAAAAGACTTAAATGTTTATTCTATTGAAAATCTTCTTGGATCACTAATTGCTTACGAGTAAGAAGTGACTCAAAGACAAATTGATGCATGTGAGAAGCGGAAGGAGAAAAATATTATGTTGAAAGTGGATGACTCAAATAGTGATCAATCTCAGCTTGAGGGTGAAGATGACATTGCTTTAATGAGAAGACAATTCAAATTTTTTCTAAAAAGAAAGCAAAGGAGACGTCACCAGTGGAATGAGGGTAAGTTCCATAAAAATGTGAAGGCTTCTAATGATGTTGTGGACCTTCGAAAGGACACCGCCGGCTGCAGAGTGTAGAGGGTATATGACCGCACCACCCCGAGGGATAGAGACGATCCCAGGCCTCTGCGTTCCTCATAAACGGGCCAATGGAAGGGCAGATTAGATCGTATATACGATTAACTATTGAGGATAGCGGCTCTCGCCAGCGCACCCCGATGGGTAGTAATATATACAACCTGATCATAATAATGGGTTCCCCCCACCCGATACATCAGCTTGAGTTGGGTTTATTTGATGGTGGAGTTTCATTTCCCATAGGGGCATGCCCCCATGGTTAATTACATCTCGAACCTATAGCCCGAGAAAACTCTCGATTAGGGATATGATATTATTCTTCTTGGACAAAGGGGATTGGCTTAAAAGGGAGTATACTAAGAAATCCTACTCAAAGGGAAAGAAAGTCTCAAGTGGCTTAGTCAACATACACGGTTCATCTCAACATCTGGATGGACTAAGGCAATAAGGAGAGGAAGAATATCATACACTCCAAGCACACAGAGAGAAAAGATTGAGGTGGCTTTATCCATGTGACGCAAATAAATAGGATTTATAGTTTCTGAAGAAAAGGAACTTACCCATTATTTAGTCATACTACGAGACACCCAATGTAGTAGCCTTGAATCATAGATCTAAGATCAGTTTAGTGTTCTACCCAACACTAACACTCGTGTCCTAGCTAATACACCTAGACTTATATGCTGCCTGAAAAGGAATGTCAGCTAACAACTTAAGCGCTTTAAATCAATATTATTTAATCTTTATGAAATATATGTAGGTAGGTTAAATGTTTTGGAAGTAGGACTGACATCTAGAGAGCTTCCTAATTGGCCCAGGACTTATGTAGGGTGAATGCTTCTGAAGCTAATATAATTAAATTTTTAATTAATGAGTTTTCTAATGTGATGCATGCTAGTTAAAATGTCCAAATCATGTATGTATAAGATTTTTAAAAAAAGAGGCGTATATAAAAATAATTTTTAGAATGATACTAGACCTCCCCAGGTCTGGCACCTCATAGGCTAGATTATTGGACTCTACCTACAGACAGGGTGAAAGTGCTCAGATGACACTAGAAAGTGCTCTGATATCACTTGAAAGTTCGTTAGGGATGTTAAGCCCTTATGAACTGGCCCAAAGCTAACAAAGAGAGATGTGAATTGGATAACTTTAAAACCAAAGATAAAACTCAAACCAAAATCACCACAAAAATTAAAGTGAGAAAGCAATAATAAGAAAAGAACACACCGGATTTATAGTGGTTCGGTCAAACATTGACCTACGTCCACTCCTTGGAGGCACCCTCCAAGTATTGCAACACAAAAGTATCTCTCCTTTAGCCCCCACAACTAGGCGGAGAATCCCTTACAAAATCACTTCTACCTTCCCCGGTGCGGCGGAGTTGCCGGGTCCTTTGACACCAAAGTGAACTTCTTCTTTGGTGAACTTCCCTTGAGACAAGCCTTGAATCCGATGGTATTAAGATGCAAGCCTGCCGGAGCAACCATGTGGAATCACCTCCACACTCCCTTGAGTACCCCCTCAAAGGATATTCTCCCTCTCAGACTTCACCCGTTCCTCACTCCCTTTCAAGCTCTCTCTTTAAGTCTCCCCCACAAGAACGAGGCTAATATGGTTGTCAAAGACACTTACAAAGTGTCATGCCAAGCTTAAATAAAATATCTCAAAACAAGCTCATTAATGTAAGTTGCCAACATTATCGTCCAGGACGATATTTTACGATAGGTATATCGTCCTGGCTGATCAGTACAAATTCAGCTCATCAGCCCAGGACGATTTGGGACGATCAGAAGAAAATTGGTTACATCGTCCTGGCCGATATCACGATCGTCCAGGCCGATTAGTTTAAAACCGATTTCAATCGTTCTGATCATCGCCCTGAATTCGAGCTGTCCGATGTAGATCGTCCAGGACATCGTCCAGGCTAATTCAGTGATCGTCCCGGACGATGTGATCATATCAATTAACCATTAATGCTTTTTAAAGATACCAGATCAATTTAGGCATAATTGAGTTAGATTGGCCTGGACGATATTAATATCGTCCTGGCCGATTTCCTAAAACAAAGAATTCCTAAACTGATTATGATGGCTTATTCTTTCTAAATTTAGGTTATCGTCCAGGCCAATCAGCTAATGACGGCTTCCTTACACTACAAGAAAATAGGTAATTAGCGACCAACAAAATTGGTCGCAAAAAATGTTAATTTGGACGCTAAAGCAAATAGCGACAAAAAATGTTTAGGTCGCTGATTTGTCGCAGTAGCCTCGTCGCTGAGGCTTTTAGCGACCAAATTTTTTTTTTGGTTGCTAAATTAGCGACCACTAATTAATATTGGTCGCTAAAATGGTTCATTTTAGCGACCATTTTTTTGACGCTAATGATTAATTATTCGGATGCTATTTAATATTTTAATTATTAATTTTATTTATCGCATTTGTTAATAGCGACCAAAATAAAAGTTGGTCACAAAAAAGATCAACTAAATAAATCACAAGCCCCTTTAATTTCATGAAATGTGATTATTAATGCATATCAATTTTGGTAATATTTAGTAAAATTTATTTATTATTCAATTATTATACCTTTGCTAAAAGATTTAAGATTAATCAATCACTCGATATTATCTCATCTAATTACTTCTCATTAATTAGACATATAAAATACATATTAAAGAAAAAAAGCAGTAATTTTATTGCTTGTCCGGCAATGAATCTCACTCACATACTAAAAGTTATCGTCTTATTCCCACATTTTTTAATCTATGGCTGCAACGCCATGAACAACAGTTCATGTTTTATTAACAAACTTATGCATAGAATTTGGCTTTTTAGCATGAAGACGCTTGTAGCTTCTACATTCTAAAGCCTCTTCATCATCAATGTCAATCATGCTATCTTGAGGATGGTGATCATCACCAACTAGAATTACGGATACTCATTCCAGAGTCCATTTAGTGGCAATTCGGCTATGGCAAATTGAATTCCACCTGAAATTGTTCCATCATATTAATTCTCATTCAAGAGAACTTTGTAAGCTCCTTGATATTCTCCAACCTAAACCGGGAAATAAAATCATTAGAAAATTGAAAAGAAATGAGATGCAAGGTTAGCCACTTCATTAAAAAAAAATTACCTCCTCGCCCATTATGAAAACTTTTGGATCAGCTGCCATCTCCTCATCTAATGCGGCGTTCAGAGCATCACATAATGTCAACTGCAAAAGAAAATATCCATTTCATGTCCTCCAAGAGGAAATAAAAGACTTGCAAGGTATTTTTTCGTTAAAAAAATAGAATAAAAATAGTTGCATAACATTCACGCTACTATAATAATTATCTCATATTCCTGTTTGAGCAATCAATTATATCAACTTCCTCAAAAGAACTTATTAATTAATGCTAACAAATACTAAATCAAAACTTGCAACAAAAATAGCATTTGTAGTAGTTGAAGTGCCTTCTGTAAAGATAAAGAAAATATGGGGAAAAAAAAACATAGTTGTAAACTAGCAAGCTAATCATTTATCAGAGTATTGAACAAAAAGCAAACAAAAGCTCCTCTTTTCCGGCTGATTTTTTTTAAAATTGTTTTTATGATGAGCGGTAAATGGGTGCTTTCCGGATGATTAGACAAAACAAGTCACTTTTAAGGGCTGCAGGTTTTCAGATTTAACATATCTAACTATATATATATATATCCAGTTCTAAATGAATCAAAATAAACAAACAAATTTACCAAACTAAGCAAATTATCCTTATATATTACCTGCTGCAATGCGGGCTAAATCGCTGCTCTTGGCCACCAACCAACACAATAGGAGTCTTAGAGTGTTCTTCACAGACCTTGTGCCGCCTGTGATACTCCCTGCAGTGGCTGAGATCATTTCTGCATCCATCAACGAGGCATGAAACGTTCTGACTGCCACCGCTCAGCACACGAGGCCTCTTCAACTGCCCGCCCGCCGGCACTGTCGCAGACATCTTCATCGGCATTGCGAAAGGTCGCCTCTACTCTTTCCACTTATCAGCCACTCTAAAATCCCCCAAACCCCCAAGCTTGAGATCAACGGAGCAGTCAAGGCCTCCTGTTCTGCTCCCACTTGAGCTCACCACCGAGCTTAAGTTATCCTCGCCAGTATTTTGCTCCAGTTGTCAAATTTTTCGCATTGATGCAAAAGAAAACAAGAGCATTGGTATGCATGAAAACAGCATACAAGCAAAATTTCATTAAAGACAAATGGTGATTAAGTATGCATCATCAACAGGTCTGTAATTGTTTCATTAGGAAATATAATGGAACGAAACATAAGAATATGGAAATAAAAAACAAAACAGAATTTTATAGATGAGATTCAATTCATTCATTACAAGAAGAAGCATCGGTTATACCAGGACAATCTAAATTTAAGCAAGAATATCCTGATTCTTCATCAAACCATATGGACACCTAAGGCCTTTTTTTTTCTTTCAAGGGTCTGAATCTTGGATACTTTAATTTATAGATGAAAAACAATACCACCTAACCAAAGTTACAGCAAAACATAAACTATAAAGTGCGTGTACATATGGAATCCTTGCGAAAGAAAAAGAAAAATGATTAGATTCTAAACTGCTGATCTCCCTTCATATAATACCATTATTTATGAAGCTTGATCTGGACAATAAGTCAATAATGTAGATTTTAATATCATGAGAAAATAGAAATGAGATGGGGTTCTGATACATGTCAAAATAACTTAGCTCCAAAATATAGAAGGATAAGTAGCTTAGCTTGTTTTTATTATTTATCCTACTAAGATAATTGGTTGCACCTAAGAAAATTCTGCAGGGATGGACGAAAAGCTAGTAAGGTTATCATAGAAGATATGTAGAGGTTTGTTTGGTATGTCCCTGTTTAAGAACAAGATTGCATATTTCCAGGATAAAGAGAAAAATGGTATCAAGAGAACACTCTTCAAGCTCACAAATGTGATAACCAGAGGCACCAAGAATGAACAGAAAAGGAAAAGCATACTTCTATCGTACAAAAAAAATTTAAAGAGAGGCAACTCCCAAAGCAAATAAAACCATTTGAGTAAAAGCAAAGGAAAATGGAACTGTAGGAGATTTGGAAGAGAGATATTGTCATTTGAAGTGCAAAATAGAATGCCAAGAAAACTACCAGCAACTAGCTAAAGCAAAAGGAAGACTGAAAGTTAGGCACCTGAAGATGTCAGCTAACATAATAAATAAATTGGAACTTGTTACCAAATTTCAAGATCGAATACCTCTTACCTCAAATTTTTGTTTCAACACTTTACCATTTCAAAACTCAGACACCCAAAAAAATAACCTGAACACCTGAAAGAACAGGCACTTGTTTAGCCCTCCAAGGAGTCCAGCTATCACTATTTTTTCTTGGAAGAAAAGAAAAAAGTGTTTTTTACGACACTAATAAATTTCGAAGTCAAATTTAAATAGAAAATTCTTCATCACTTTCCTCAGTATCACAAGGAAAAAAAATTGATATTGTCTTCAAAAATAAGCCCAATTACCACAACAAGATAAACGCCAGAAAGCTTAGTGATTTAAGTACAGAAAATAATCCAACCCCATTCAAAGAAAAGAGACACTATACATCACAAACCAAAAAAGATCACCTAGTGAAAGAAATGACCAATTATTTTGGATTTTACCCTATATCAACTTCCTCAAAAGAACATATTAATTACTGCTAACAAATACCAACTAAATCAGAACTTGCAACCAAAATAACATTTGCAGCAGTTGAAGTGCCTTCTATAAAGGTAAAGAAAATATGGGGAAAATAAAAACACAGTTAACAACTAGCAGAGTTTTAAACAAAGCTCCTCTTTTCCGACTGATTTTTTATTTTTTTGATGATGAGCAGTAAATTGATGTTTTCCTGCTGATCAGGCAAAACAAGTAACTTCTAAGGGCTGCAGGTTTTTAGATTTAACATATCTAACTACATACATATAGATCATGTTCTAAATGAATAAAAATAAACTAAGAAATTTAACAAACTAAGCTAATTATCCTTCTACATTACCTGCTGAATTGCTGGCAAAATCTCTGCTCCTGGCCACCAACCAACACAATAGGAGTCTTAGAGTGTTCTTCACAGACTTTGTGCCGCCTGTGATACTCCCTGCAGTGGCTGAGATCATTTCTGCATCCATCAACGAGGCATGAAACGTTCTAACTGCCACCGCTCAGCACAGGAGGCCTCTTCATTTGCCCGCCCGCCGGCACTGTCGCAGACATCTTCATCGGCATTGCAAAAGGTCTTCTATGCTCCTTCCACTTATCAGCCACTCTAAAATCCCCGAAACCCCCCAAGCTTGAGATCAACGGAGCAGTCAAGGCCTCTTGTTCTTCTCCCACTTGAGCTCACCACTTGTAATGAATATGATAAAATCTCCATCACACAAACAAAACAATCACAAATTAGTTTAGATGATGGAACAAAGATAGAGATCACCAAATAAGAAATCCACAACTCATACTAGGAATAGAAGAATTATACTTACAAAGTTGGCATCAAAACTTGTAAGCAGTTAAAGAATCCACATCTTCAAACACACAAGAACAAAGAGAAAACATATATTGTTGTAAAATAATTAAAGAATTTTACATATCACAAGAGTCATATTTATAACCCAAAAATTAAAAACTAAATAATTTCTCTTAATCACACAAGTCAAAGACTCACAGTACAAGTTTAAATTCAGGAAACTTAGATTTTAGCAAGAACAAGAAGTTCTCAATCATAGATTAAATTAAAACAAGAAATTTCTATGTCAAAATTATGTTCCTAACAACGTTCAAATTGCGACTACGGGAATATATTACAAATAGAGAAAACAACCATGTGTTAAAAGAAGGAAATTGATATAATAAAATAAGGTAGTTCAAGAGCCAAATTGAAAGTGAATTATTAACATTATAGTTTCAAAAACTAAACATAAATCAAATATCTAATCATCATTTTCTTCATTTGAGAAGCCTGGACCTACAAAAAGAAATTTATAATATTAGTTAAACAAAATTTTCAATTTTATTAAGTCAACCTTAATGTGCATATTCTAAATACTTACCATCATCATTAGGGGGTTGCATGCCCATTTTTTCTGCTATCATTTTTAACCAATCTATAGCTTTTTGTTGAGATTTAATGATCTTACTCTGTTCCTCATATTTCTCTTGTATAACTTTTAAACTGGTTTCAAGCTCGATCTCTCTCTCGGACGATGCATTTGATCTGACAATTTTAGTTTTCTTTATCGGCTTTGGCCCATAACCAAGGCCACGAACATATGACGATGTTTCACCTAAAACTTCAGCACAAATGATTGTCTCATCAACTATTCCTCCATCGTCAATAATTTTCTCACGAATTTCCATCATCTTGTCCTGTATGTTTTAAGAAAAATCAACACAAAAAAAAGATAAAATATTACTAATAAATCTATTCAAAAAAAATAAATTTATACTAACATATTTTGCCTGACACTCTTCAGAAACCCATTTCTTTTCTTTGTCTGTAAACTCCTCCTTGTATAGCTCAATCCTGCTTAATTTCTACACCATAACAAAATATATATCACAAATTAATAGTTTTCAAAATTTAAACAACTAAAAAATTATAGATACCTGGTCATATAAATGAGCTACAAGGGACTTTGTGCCCATTCGGTGAATAGCCTTCAACATCGAACGATTTCGACAGTTTGATTCCGATTTTTTCTGTATAAAAAAAATTTATTAAACATAATATAACAAAAAAAGTAGCGAGAAAATTTGATCTTCATATGCTTGAAATTTAAACATTTTAATATGGATGTCTTTTTTATATATGTTTATCTCATTTTTGTTAAATTATCTTTAATACTCATTTGTTTCGTCACAAAATCTTTACATAATAAGAAGTTTCATCAATCACTAATAACAATATAAGAAAATTAGCAAACCTATAATTTTTTTTTTAAAATTAAAGACAAACCTTAAATGTTTCTGAGTCAAAAAAATTACATAACCAAATCCAATCATCTGGTCTCTCGATAAGTTCTTTGTAAGGCTTTTGTCTTGCTAACATTCCACCTCCATGTTTTTTATAATGTACATAAGCCTTTGAGCGAAAATCAGAAAATCTCTTGCTCATCGTGTGCATCACACAATCCTTTACATGTGATTCTTCAATGGACAAATTAATCTTTACCTACAAAATTTTGTGAAAGCAACGTTAAATTGTTTGAAATCTTTATCTAAACATGTATATACTAGAGTTCGTAAATTTGGTGAATCTACAGCCAATGCACTGTATTGAATTAGACTTGTTACTAATTATATTTTTAGCACAAATATCAGATAAATAAGAATAATAGAACCGACAGACTAATCTAGTTTGCAATCTGGAGATAATTAGTACACAAAACTAAACTAATCTTTGTTTTCTCTTACAGACCAAAGGGGCCCATAGGAAAGATATTCACTTTTCTGAGAGATCGCCCTTTGAGAGAATATTCAAGGCTTATCATACTCCTATCTAGGTAAGGATCCCATTGTATAAGTCAAATAAATGAGCTCTACTTCAATTGCACAATACAGCAAGTTGGAACAACAAAAGGATCAACATCTATCCAATTTGGTGGACAATATGTTCTGAGTGGGATGGATATTAATATCATTGTGACAAGGGAGAAATGGTATTAAGTTTAATGAAATTTTAGGAGATTAATGTCTTTCCAGCACATCTATTCCGTGCATTTTTTGTTATTAGCTATCAAGGACCCTATGTATACAGGTTTTCAGAGTAGATATTTCAAGCAAATTAGATGGAACATTTGAAAGTAACACTGATATCTGATTGATGCCCAACCATAATGCAATTACTGGAACCACCGCAAGATTTGAATTGGAACAGCCATTGCTCCAAACAAAGCCTAAAATGTTTAGCTTCCACTAAGGTCCAAAAAGTAAAGCGATGGAGCAAAACAGCCCGACTTCACAAAATTTTCACTTGTAATTGAAACTGAAAATGTAATATAAATAGCCAAAAAATCATGATTGAAATTCAGACAGAATATAAAGTTCATTTGAAAACATTTCAATGTTGACACAAGTTTTTAAATCACCAAAAAATTCTTACATTCACTCTTCTGCAATAAGGCACAAACTAACAAAGTATTTATTTAACAAAAGAATGAAGAGGACGATATACAAGCAGAAAAACAAGAAATCTATGCAAACCAAAAGAATTATGTTTAAGCAGAATGTGCAATAACAATTCATGAAATCTACAATAAAATGTAGAAATATGTAATCTCTGGGTGAATAAGAATGCAAAGAGTTTCTTCTATACAAAGACTTATGTTTGGAGAAACTAAAGAGACAGTAAATGGAATAAATAAATTGTTATTGCAATCACTGACTGACGAATGTGCAATAACACTTATATACATAAAAATATCTTTGTTATCAATAGGCAGGTGTTAGATTACAAATATATTTAACCAAGCAAACATAGGAAATAAAAACTTCTATGCCGAAAGTAACAAAAGGTAAAGCATAAAGATAAATGATATTCATAAACGGAATTGAATTTTATATCATAAAAACCTAAAATAATAGTTAAAGTTCTTACCATCAATTTTTTTAAAAGTATTTCTTTATCATCATCACTCACTTGATCCCATCTTTCGACTTGCATGGGTGCAAAGTTTCTAATTATAATACCCGCTTCTCTAGACAACTTAGAGTGATGCTCTCCAACTGGCCTATTCAAGCCCTCTGGAATGATTATTGATACCTTACCTTTTGTTCTGTAATGCTCCTCTAATGCTACACCTCTATTGGGACCCCTTTTTTTATTAGAACTTGAAGCTGAAAAAAAAATAAAAGTAAATAAGAAAGTCATTTATATTTATTATAATTATTAAATTTGAAGAAGCCATAAGTAATAATACCAATGATAGTTGTTTCTGTCTCTGATGTTGATGGATGAAGTAAACTTGTCCTATCAGCAATTGGAGATGCTTCTCCTATAAGCAAACCTCCTTCAATTGATACATGCAAACAATTAAGAGTAAGAGCAAGTAATGTACAAAAGAAATTTTATTTATCAAAGGATAATATTCAAGCCCGAAAGAGAAAAAAAATATTAAAAAGAATTTTACCTAATAAGATAAAAAAATACTAACTTACCATTATTAGCAGTAGATACAACATGTGAAGCATTATTTTTTAATGAAGACTCCACATTATTACTAGTTGATGGTGCAAACAAATGTGAGTAATTTGCAATTATTCGAGAGCTTATCCGTTTTCCTGGAGCCATGACTTAATAAACTGCAAAATGAAACAACAAAAACAAAAAATTATTAAAAAACAAATATATCAAGTTATTATAATATATAAAACAAATAAGTCATAAAGAACAACCTAGTCTTTATCACTATCAATGTTGATATGCACATCAACATCATCTTCACTAAAATATTCAGTTAATGTTGCATCATATTCCTCTTCTTCATCTTCATCACATATAAAATCAGTAGTCTCAGTTGGTTGTGAATGCACATTTTGTACAGATTCCAAAATTTGTGGCTCTACATCTTCTCTATGTAAGGGACCAATCTCACCAAAATCATCTTGGAAGTTTATATCATTTTGCTCATCTTCTTGATATGTTGTATTTTCAGTTTGTTGATCAGTGTTAAGTTGATCTTCATTCAAGTAATTCATGAGGGTGGGATCAAATAAATGTCTATGTTGCACTTTTTGTACAACATGCCAATCACCTCTTAACTTTGTATCTTGAACATAAAAAACTTGAGTAACTTGACCTGCTAATACGTACGGATCATTATCATACCAAGTTTTACTTATATTTATAGATGTGAAATCATCATCAATTATAATGGTCTTTTTATGCTCAAGATCAAACCATTTGCACTTGAACAATACTACATGATTTCCATCAATATAGCTCAAATCAACAACATCAGTTAAAATTCCGTAGAAATCAATACTTTCATCTTTATGAGAACCCTGAACTGATACGCCACTATTCTGGGTTACCCTCCGAATATCACGTTGGTTGACTAGAAACTTAATTCCATTAACAATGCACCCTGAATATACATTAACACGAATATCTGGACCCATTGCTAAAGAATAAAGATCTTCTTTACCTTCAAGTGATCCATGAAGTTTCAAGTTCTTCATCTAAGCAAGAAAATAATCCAATTTTGTAAAATTTTGAACATTAGGAAAAAAAATTATAAATATAAATAGTAAACAAAATTTAGAAGTTGAGTATCTCACTCTTTGTTCAAACCATAATGGAAAATGTTCTTTTTGCTTTGTTGCCACATCTTGAATAAATGAATCTTCTTTTCTAAGCTCATTCTCATGTTCACTGACACACAATTTTTATAAAATTAAATTGCAGATAACATTATTTGTAAATAAAATTAATATCATCAGTATTTAAGTTAATTACGTACCAAAGGTATGACTTTAGCTCTTCACAATTGTTAAGAACATACCATCGAACTAAATTGTACTCACTCCAAGATAATGTAGTGAAGAGTGGTTGACCAAAAGGATGAATCCTTCTAGAGAAAATTGAAAGTTGATTTTCATGCAAATGAACCTCATCATTAGATTCTTCATCTTGATTATTTCTACTCTTCATTCCACGGAGGTATCTAGAACAAAATGTTAATGCCTCATTAACAACATAAGCTTCTGCAATTGATCCTTCAGGGCGAGCTTTGTTCCTAACATTCCCTTTATAAACACTTAGATTTCTAGCATATAAAAAAAATTAATCAAAATTTGTGCAAATAATCAATAAAAATATATAAAAATTAAAAGTTATTAGCACAAGAAGTAACCTTTCAATTGGATACATCCACCTATATTGAACAGGTCCAGCAAGCCTAGCCTCACGCGGCAAATGAATAACCAAGTGAACCATTATGTCAAAGAAAGCAGGTGGAAATATCATTTCAAACCGACAAATTGTATTGATGATCATATCTTCTAACTTCTCCAAGACATCCAATCTCAATGTCTTAGCACATAGTATCCTAAAAAATCTTGACAAATCACTTAAAGCATCATGCACATCCTTATTTAAACATCCACGTAATCCTAAAGGAAGGATTCGTTGTAACAGAACATGGCAATCATGACTTTTTAATCCCATAAGTTTACCATTTCGAATATGTACTGACCTAGATATATTTGCTGCATATCCATCTGGAAACTTTACTGATCTAACAAAATTGAGAAACCCTTCTATCTCTTTTGGAGATAGTGTGTAAGAGGCTGGAGGTTTAAAAGACTTCTCACCTTGTTTTTGCAAATGTAGCTCATGTCTTATGCCCATATCTTGTAGATCCAAACGAGCTTTCTCTGTATCTTTTGTCTTTCCTTCTATATTTAATAAGGTCCCCAAAATGCTATCACAAATATTCTTTTCAATGTGCATTACATCAAGATTATGGCGTAAGGCGAGACTTGTCCAATAAGGCAACTCAAAGAATACACTTTTTTTTGTCCAGGTTGATTCATGAAGGTTACGTTTTCTTTTTCTGCAGCTAGGATGCTTTCCAAACTTCAAATCCTTTAATGATTCCATTTTTGATAAAATTTCATCTCCTGATAAAACTTGAGGTCTCACCCCAACTTCATGCTTACCATTAAACTTCCAACTTTTTCTCCATTTGTGCCCTTTAGGCAAGAAGCGCCTGTGACCCATGTAACAAATTTTATTTCGCAAATATTGTGAAGAAGTGTCACTGTCACATATTGGGCAAGCTTTGTAACCATGTACTTTATGACCCGACAATATACCATAAGCTGGAAAATCATTTATAGTCCATAAAAGAGCAGCATGCATTTGAAAGGTATTCTTACTTACAGAATCATAAGTTTTGATACCATTCACCCATAAGTCATTTAATTCTTCTATAAGGGGCTTTAAATATACATCTATTTCTTTCCCAGGAGCGACTGGACCAGGAATTAATAGTGTCATAAACATAAACTCAGAAGACATACAATTCCAAGGAGGTAAATTATATGGTATAAGAATGACGGGCCACATGCTATAAGAAGTGCTCATATTACCAAAAGGATTGAATCCATCTGAAGCTAATGCAAGGCGTACATTACGAGAATCTTCTGCAAACCAAGGAAAGTTAATATCAAAATCCTTCCAAACTTTAGAATCAACTGGATGTCTTAATATATTTTCATCCCCAAACTGATTTTTCTTATGCCACCTCATTTCATGAGCAGTTTTCCTTGACATATATAACCGTTGTAATCGAGATGTAATGGGAAAATAACGTAGAATTTTATGAGGAATTTTCTTTCCTTTTCCATCATTAACTTTCCATCTTGATTCCTTACACTCGGGACATTCTTCTTTAGCCTCATAATCTTTCCAAAATAAAGCACAATCATTTTTACAAGCATGAATCTTTTCACATCCCAATCCAAGGTCTGATAGAATCTTTCTTGATTCATAATATGAAGACGGAAGTGTTTCACCCTTTGGCAAGATAGATTTTATGAATTCAAGAATCATGTTGAATGATTTATTTGTCCAACGATTAAGAACTTTAATGTGTAGTAACTTTACAAGAGCAGACAACATAGATAAATCTGAACCAGGGTATAAATCACATTGTGCATCCTTCAGTAATCTATCAAATATAGCTGTTTCATCTTTGTCGATAATATTATCATATTCCTCATCTGGTGAATTGTTGGGAGTAGAGTTCATGAAAGTTCCCCTATGTATATCCTCCAAGATTTCTTGAATCTCATCAACCTCTTCATTTGTATTATTAAGATCATTCACATCTCTTCTGCCTAAATCTGCATCACTGAAAGCTTGAGATGTTTCCCCATGACATGTCCACTCAATGTATGATGTTTGCATTCCATTAATAAGTAAATGATTTTCTACGACACTATAAGTCTGAAAAAAAACATTTGCACAGTATCGACATGGGCACCGAATCTTCTCCTTTTGAGGATTATTTTCATGCGCAAATTTAATAAATGCAGTGACTCCATCCTTATATTGTCGCAAACGTCTATCATTGAGATTAATCCAACTTTTATCCATTGCTTTTGCCTGACAAAATTATGAAGAAAAAATAATTATTACATGACTAATCTTACACCTCTTTTCAAAAATTATTTAAATTTTGGTAAATATTCATAAATAATATGCTTCAAATCATTTCTCATTTGATTTTTTTTTGTGAAGACAATAGAAAATTCATTGTTAATGGAAAGTCATAAAGTTTGAAAAAAAAAAATAAAAGTGCATTTCCATGAATGTTGATAATCTATGTATTGCATATAAAATTTGGATGATGTTGTTTGAATATATGGCATAAAATCGTCAAGAACTAAACTAAGTATGACATTTTGTAGTTCTAAAGAAAACTCTAAATGTACAACAACAACAACTTTATCCCACCATGTGGGATCGGCTACACAAATCCTTCTTCTCCATTGTGCCCTGTTAAAAGTTAAATTCTCATTCAAATCTAATAAAGAAATGTCATTTCTAATATTTTCTAACCAAGTCTTTTAAGTCTACCTCTACCCTTCTTAACATAAGTCAAATCTAATACTTTAGCATCTAATGGATGACATACATTTGGCTCACACATTCTCTCATGATGCAATCTCATATATCCAACATAACTCATAAATACAAACAATCTTTTTAATTCTAGAATAAGAGACACAATCATCTATAGGATTAGTTGTTTTTAACAATCTTATAAATTGATTGAAAAATTCATGTAGCATATTAAAATCAACTTTGATATTGGGCATTCTTATTGTAATAGATAAGTGATTAGTGCAACCATGCCATAACAATTGTAATAAATCATAAAATCATTAAGCCTCACAATTAAAATATAAAAACATAGAGTTAAATAAATTGCATACATATATCAAAATAATTTTAATGTGAAACATGCATATTCAAACTAAATAATTGTTAGATCCAGGGATGGGATCAACAAGAACATATCTGATATGCAACATGCTCATGTGCATGCAAAAATAAGCTACTTCCAACCTAGAGGCACAAACTTCAGATATATAAATATGCACATATGCAAACATATTTTCTTTCTATTAGCATACTCGATCATCTACAAAATAATAAATTTGATGATATCAAGAATTTAATATTAGAGCTAGGATTATGTATGAATATGCTTAGATTTCAAGATCATTTGCCAAAAAAAAATTGAAAACTCAAGCATCCATATATTAAGAAAGCCAATGAATTTTCATCATTTTGATTATCAGTATATCTCTTGCACTCAAATAAGGATTGAAAATTTAAACCTTACAATTCAATGCTCAGATTATGGATTCAAGGGACAAGTAAAGATAGTCCCATGTCCATCATATTAAGTTCACCACTCATAGATAGAGATGGTTTTCCCACCCAAAAAAAAGCATACATCATAAAATGGTTTCCTTCACAAATAAATGCATCAACAACAACATTAAAATTTGAATAGAAGATTTCATTTCCAGGATACAATTTCCCGACCACTGATGGACCGAGATATCATTGAACATATGGTTTTTAGTTGAATAAGCTCGACCAAAGTACCAAAAAATCAAGATCAGTAACTGATATAAACAATAGATCAAATAAAGGGCATTCAATACAAAAAAATAAATAAACACTTAGCAAGATTGCTTCCTCAACATTTTTTATAGCCATTGCACACTTGAAAGCTTAATAGGTATGTGGCATCAGGCTAATTCATTCAACCTCCATACAAGAAACATGAAATTTATCAAGAAACAAGAGAATTACAAATACAAAAAAAAATCATATTTTAAACAAAATGCATTTGCAATGAATGCATAAATTATCTGCATAAATGTGATTTCTAGGCATAATTCATATAAGATATCACACAAGATCAATAACATAATGAGACCCTCAACTCTTGAATGCAGCTGAAAATAATACGAATGAACAACGCAAAAAGAGAAGTTTTAGTAAAAATATATAAATTACAATTTACGCAGATAACAACCGCAAGAAAAATAATTTAAGTGATACAAGCTTCACAAGCTTACCAAGAACACAGACTTGTAAGTAAAACAAAACAAAGGAGGATAGAAAGCATGATCTTACCTCAAGCATACTAAGCAATTCTATGAAACTCGATACTCTATAATAGCATATAATTAAACACCATTTACTTCGCGGAAGTCAGTAGCTAGAGAAGCACGAAGTATTTCATTAGAAATTTTGTTCTTTTCCATCTTGAGCTTTAGCATCCCGATAAAAACCTCACAAAAACTTTCATCCAGACGCTTAGCCTGGATGGGATTCAACTTAGGGAGAGCAGCATAAAGAGTATCCATATTCAATTTTGAGTCAGCCTAGTATTCTTCTAATGCAAGCCCTAGATATTTATATGAATGCCCAGCCCCTTTAGCATCCAACAAACCATTATCTCCATCGACAAACAGATCATCCTTATCTTGTCTTTCGCATGTGACTTGTCCTAAGTAGCATTCAACACAACCTGAGTGTTTGGCATGTGACTTGTCCTAAGCGTAGCTACCCTTCTTACATTTTCTATTATCGTTTTGATTGATATTAGTTTTAATCATAACTACTTTATCAAGAAATCGTACAAGTTCTTATCGCATGCATATAAAGCACTATAGTCCTGCATCAGGAACTATGTATTACCAAAAAAACACTCAGGTAGAAGAGGAAAATAAGGACAAAGACAAGAACAAAGACATAAATCTCCTGAATGCTATTAAAGCCAAATATTTATACATATTAGAGAAAATCAGTATTGCTTAAATCCAGATTCACTTTATCCTACTTCCAACCAAACAGCCTCGGAAAATCAGAAGTTGGACAAACGTAACCGAGAAGCAATCAATACAGAAGGAACGCAAATGCTATCATCTTTGAAATAATACTACCAATATTAATAGGGGATTCTAACATCCTAAGATAGGATCAATCACTTCACAAACTGCAAAAAATAAAGACTGAGTTTGCCAGCGGTAGAACCCAACCGCCATCAGAATTCCTCCACCTTGGCGAAGTGAGATTGTTCAGTAAAAAAGAAAAAATGACTGAATGCAAAATAATAAGTGAAGAGTGAAAATCCACACAGAAATAGCATATGGATCTTTTCAACTCAACCATTGAAAATCAACCCTAACCTCTTAAAGCAACAATAACAATCAATAATGTTGAATGATACCATAAAAATGAGAGGCAAGCATAGTATAAAGAGGATCGTAGAAATTTTGAAATTAAAATAGGAAGAACGGTATTAGGGAAAACCTGAGAAGGAGAAACCAGCGGAGACGAGTTTGCGGGATTGTCCGAAGAACTATGAGTGAAGAAACTCATATCAATGCGCGAATGAGAGAGGTCGATCGGGGCCGAGAGTCGGTCGATTTGCAGTTGGAAATTGCAGTTAGCGATTGCAGTTTGACGTCGCTAAAGAAGTAGGGCAAAGGAGATAGCGAAAACGAGAGAGGTCCGTCGCGTGCGTGAGAATGATATCGGGAGATTAGGTTTTGTTATAATGTATAATTTTATTTAAGTAATTAATTGATAAAATTTAGATATTGTATATTGTAATTTATTTCATCAATAAATTATTAGATTTTTCAACATAAAAAATATAAATATTAAATTGAATTCATAATTTTATTTATTAATTTGAATTTCAAAAATACTATTACAATCAAAAATTTTTCCGGGGGCGCTGCCCCCGAAAACCCCCGCAGGGGCGCTGCCCCTTGACCCCGCGACCTGACCGGGCAGGTCGAACCCCGTTAGGGGGTGCTACCCCCTTGAACCCCTGACATATCTGTGAACCGTACGATTATGTACCCAATTAAAAAGAATAATTATTCACTACAATGACATGTATATATTTTAGAAAAAAGATTTTCTAAAATTTTAGCGACAAAATTAGCGGCCAATTTTTTTTTTTTTGTGGCTAATATCAAACTTCCTTATTATTTAGAGGCCTTACTAATTTTTGGTCGCTAAAATATATCTTTAGCGACCAATTTATTTTTGTCTCTATTTTTTTTGTCGCTATTGACCCATTTTCTTGTAGTGTTTAATGAGGATGCCCTAATTAGAGTTTCTATTTTTGGACAGATCATCCATGATGATATAAATATCGTCCTGGATGATGTTACCAAAAATAAAAATCTTTAGGGTACAACAGAACATCTTTAAAGTTTAAAAATCATCCAGTACTACACCAAATACAATAGACTCAAGAAAGGAAAAAGAGTATAAATTGACTCAGACCTAGTCTACCCAATCTTGAGCTGATTCTAAATTATAGTCCGATCGTGTGAACCTGAAATGTCAGTACATAAGACAGTCGTAGAGAAATAAGAATGTTTGCTATCATCAAAATCATAAACCATTTATCCGCAACAATCTCCCCCTTTTTGATGATAGCAAACAATTCAATTTGAATTTTCAAAAAAGTAATTTCTCCTAATCTCCCCCTCACTAGAATAAACACTTTTAAAAAATAGGAGAGATAAAAAATATTTTTGTTATTTTAATTTTTTGAAAAGAATAAAGGATACAAATTCAACGTTACGTTCTCCCCCTTTGACATTATCAAAAAGAGAGGAGGCACAAAAAATAAAACGAACAAAAGAAAAAAAAATGTTCCCTGATTTAGTGAAAAAGTAAATATTCTTAAAATGAGAAAGTTACATCTTAGTTTTAATCAAAAAACTTAGTAGAATTGGATTGACAACGCATAGCCCATAAAAGGTTAGAAATTATGAATTTGATAATCCAAACTCAAGTTCTTTAAAAATGCTCAAAAACTTTTTAATTCAATATCAAAATCAAGAAATAAATTAGAGAAAAAAACAATCATTTTTCAAAAACTCCTTCCATAAAATATATCTAATAGAAGATCAATGCACGAATTGTTGAATCAAGAATCAAGATTTTCAAACTCAAGTATCGAAATAATCAAGGGTTTTCTTAAGCTTTTAAGAAGTACAAGAATGGTAAGATATAAAATTTTGTGGGCTCATTTTATGCCTCTTGACAATTGGTTGGCGCACTGCGCATCTTTTGATACATTTTGTGTATTATATTTTTTTTTCAATATGGCATCTTTGCGCATCTTTTATTTTTGGCATCATTGGCCAATTTTTTGAATATGCTATATTTCTGAAATCTTAAAAACTAAAAGTAAACTCATACTATTGACAAAAATGAAATTCTTGATTAAGAAAATTATGATGTAGATTCAGCACCCTGCAAAAGATTCCTATGCGATAAATAAAATGTAGGGAGTTAAAAAAATTATTTCAAAAACTAATTTAAAAGATGAAAAAGATTTTAAATCAAAAGTAGAATAACCTATTTTAGGAAACATAGATTGAGAGTCAAAAACATGAGTTTCCTTCCTTTGACTATTTTAGAGAAGTCAGACACAACTTACCAAAGATTTTAAGAAAAAATATGAAATAGATTTTTCATTTTTAGAAAAGTGAATGTGTGTGTTGTTCAGAGAAAAACTTTCACAAAAATAAAAATTTTAAATAAAAAACAAAAAAATAAAAAAATGTAAAACATAAAAACAAAAACATAACACAAAAACACGAAAGGCTTTTAACTATTATCTCTCTCCTCGTCCGATGCTTCAGAAATCAGATCTGCCCATGAGATTTTTTACCTTTCATTATTTTCCCAGTTTAAATTTTGCTTCGCCTTGCCCTTTTTTTTTGTAAGAAGAATTCTTAAATTAGGGCACTGACTTTTTATATGTCCAGACTTCCTGCATCGAAAGCAAATAACATCAGAAGAAATATGGAATCCTTACCACTTTTACCTTTTTTTCAGTTTTGCTTATGCTTTGGTGAGCTTTGTGATTTGCTTGACAGGTCATTTCATTCGTCACCAACTAAGCAATTTTTTTCCGTATCTTCAGTTTTTAGAACAATCATTTCACCTACATTCAAAAGTCTTTGACCCAAACTTTGCTCGTAGGCAATGAGTGAGTCAATCAAATTATCAATAGAATAATCATTCAAATCTTTTGATTCACAAATAGCAATAACTTTGGCATTAAAATTTTCAAGTAAACAACGAAGAATTTTATTGACTTTTTTAAAATTTGAGAACTCCTTTTCTAAAGTATGTAATGATGTTACAATTTGAATAAACCTAGTATACATCTCTATGATTGTCTCATAAGGTTTTATGAAAAATAGTTCAAAATTATGTATTAACATATTCAACTAGGATTGCTTGATTTCACTAGTGCCTTCGTATATGATATGTAGTTTATCCCAAACTTTCTTACCAGTAATGCACGTGGATACTAACATAAAATCTTCAAAATTTAAAGCACAGAAAAAGCAGTTTAAATATTTTGCATCAATTGAGCATTTACTTGTCCCTATTCCATTGATTAAAAGGAATATCAGTTTTAACTCCATTAATAATACGTAACGGTGATGAATAATCAGTTAAAATTATATGCCACATGTGAAAATCAATCGATTGCAAGAAAATAGACATGCTAGTTTTTAAAAAATCAAATGACATATTTTCAAATAAAGGTGATCTGGTGATTGAATAACCTTCCGCAATATTATGATTTGAAAAATTAGCCATGGATCGAAATTCAAAAGCTTTTAAAAACTTATTTTATGAATACGGCTTTGATACCACTTGAACGTGATCAGATGACACTAGAAAGTGCTCTGATATCACTTGAAAGTTTGTTAGTGATGTTAAGCCCTTATGAACTAGCCCAAGGCTAACAAAAAGAGAGGTAAATTAGATAACTTCAAAACCAAAGATAAAACTCAAACAAAAAACACCACAAAAATTAAAGTACGGAAGAAAATATTGCGGAAGCAATAATAAGAAAAGAACACACTAAATTTACAGTGGTTCGGTCAAACCTTGACCTACATCCACTCCTTGGAGGCACCCTCCAAGTATTGCACTAATAAAGTGTCTCTATTTTTGCCCCCACAGCTAGGCGGAGAAGCCCTTACAAAATCACTTCCACCTTCCTCAGTGCGGCGGAGTCGCCGGGTCCTTTGACACCAAAGTGAATTTATTCTTTGGTGAACTTCCCTCGAGACAAGCCTTGAATCCGACGGTATTAAGATGCAAGCCTGCCAGAGCAACCGTGTAGAATCCCCTCCACACTCCCTTGAGTCCCCCTTATAGGATCTTCTCTCTCTTAGACTTCACCCGTTCCTCACTCCCTTCCAAGCTCTCTCTTGAAGTCTCCCCCACAAGAACGAAGCTACAATGGCTGCCAAAGGCACTTACAAAGTGTCATGCCAAGCTTAAATAGAAGCTCTCAAAATGAGCTCATTAATATAAGTTGTTGACATTATCGTCCAGGACGATAGGTATATCGTCTTGGCCGATCAGTACAAATTCAGCTCATCAGCCCGGGACGATTTGGGACGATCAGAAGAAAATTGGTACATCATCCTGGTCGATATCACGATCGTCCAGGACGATTAGTTTAAAATTGATTTCAATCCTCCTGATCATTACCCTGAATTTGAGCTGTCCGATGTAGATCGTCCAGGACATCGTCCCGGTCGATCTGGCGATCGTCCAGGACATCGTCCCGGTCGATCTGGCGATCGTCCTGGATGATGTGATTGTATCAATCAACCATTAATGCTTTCTAAAGATACCAGATCAATTTAGGCATAATTGAGTTAGATCGGCTTGGACGATATTAATATCGTCTTGGCCGATTTCCTAAAATAAAGAATTCCTAAACTGATTATGGCGGCTGATTCTTTCTAAATTGAGACTATCGTCCTGGCCGATACAGGTATCATCCAGGCCGATCAGCTAATGATGGGTGCCTTAATGAGGATGCCCTAATTAGGGTTTCTGTTTTTGGACAGATTGTCCAGGATGATATAAATATCATCCTGGACGATGTTACTAAAAATAGAAATATTTAAGGTACAACAGAACATCTTCCAAGTTTACAAATCTTCTAGTACTACATCAAATAAACAGACTCAAGAAAGGAAAAAGAGTACAAACTGACTCAGACCTAGTCTACCCAATCTTGAGCTGATTTTAAATTACAGTCCGATCGTGTGAACCTGAAATGTCAGTACATAAGGCAGTCATAGAGAAATAAGAATATTTGCTATCATCAAAATCATAAATCATTGATCTGTAACACAGGGAAGTGTCTCATAATAAGGAGAAATAAGGATGCATTAATATGCATGCGACCCTGGATGGCTACGACTATCCCCTAAGTCGTTAAGTTTATAAGTTGTTTAATTCTTAAAATTTTAAAATTAGGTTGCAAGTAAAAAAAAAATTCTTATCCTAAAGAGCCTAGCGAAAATAGGCCAAGCACATACAATAAAAGAAATCTAAGAAAAATAGGTAATTTTATTACGCATAGAAAATAAACACATCAATATAAATCCATGAAAATAATAAGAAAAGAAAGTTCACGGCAAGTGCCGTATAAGTACAACCCAGAGTCTGTAGAAAAGTAATAGTGGTCAGGCCCCACCGATAATAACCTGGATTCTAATCTTATGGAATGACATAAGTCTTAAAAGTCAGGCATTTCATCTTCAATTCTTCATCTTCGGTTGGATCGTTCTTCTCTGGATCATCTCCCTTTGGATAGTCTCCTTCGGGCTCCGTCAGGTTCATCCTCCAGAAGAGCACCTAAATAACTAAGAAATTCCCCGAGCAAGGGCCTTTCTTATTCTCTTTGGGTACCTTGTATTTGAAATGTCAGACTTTTAAACTTTCACAACTCAATTGAATCAAATTAGATTACATTTAAAAAAGAAAAAACCTAGACTCATACTCCTGCATGGTTATTCTAATAAAAATCATCCCAAGATGTTTAATATTTGTGCATAAAAGATAAACATGCTTGGCCACGCTCTTTTAATTTAAGGAGGGGGCTTTAGCAATTTCTGGAGCATATGTAGAAAACAACATTAGTATTAAATCTTTAATGATGATTGCCACCTTATTTTAGCATTGCATGAGTGTGATCACCTGTATAAGACTAGATTAGTATAAAAGCGGCCCTAACCAATGGGTAATCTAAAGCACACATCAATCACATAAAGAAAGTATGATAATAAAATAAACATAATAATAATAATAATAATAACATTGCAAAGCAAAATAAGTCAATCAACATACGTGTCACAGACAATCACATCTCATTAAAGAAATATAAAGCAGAAAAAGTAAACATCGGCCCTAATCCTAGATCTAAAAGTGATGTCCTAGCACATATATGTGTTTGTAGTAGGCTTGTGTGGCTTTGGATAGGTCATATATATGGTAGTTAGTTCAAGTTGCTTAAAGTTTAAATTTGTTGAAGTCTAAAAAGGAAAACTTTAATTAAAATTTAAATATTAATAAATTGGGATCCATTTTAGTTAAATTTAGTTTTTTGATCCATTTTAATGCTTAGGGTAGTGATAATTGAAGTTTAAATTATTTTAGCCAATTTTGGAAAGTCCTCCAATATGTTAGGCTTAGGGGGTCCAAAAGGCTATTATTAGAAATAATTAGGTTTGGGGGTTCTAGTATTTTAGTTAAATATTAGGCCTTAAGGTGAGTAGTTAGGATTTGAGTTTGCTTCATTTGGAGTTTTCTAGAAAAAGTTATGAGTTTTAGAAATTTTGGGTAATTAAATGAATTATTAAAAATTGCTTAATAAGGAGTGATTTTGGGATTTTGATCCAAATCAGCTCCAAACTGATTGGAATCACCCTCAAAGATCCAAAATGACCTAAGAAGATGTTCCCAAGTTTTTGAGAAAAATATGAAATTTTTAATAATTTTTAATTATCTAATAAGGGCAAAAAAGTAATTTTTAGTCAAAGTTAAATTAGGGTTTAGATTAAGTTCAAACTAAGTGTCCCTAATTATCTAACATTAAGGGATAAATTCTAAAGAGTTTGAGGTATTATGGGTAATTTCTAAGTTGAAATGTATTAATTAAAATTTTTAGAAGTTATCGGGACCTAATTATCGGGTAAATTAGAGTTTATTAATTAAGGGGTCGAAAGAATCCTAGAAAATTCTATGAGGTTTACGATATTACTAAGTTTAAATTTTGAAAGTTTCATGTTAATCAGAGATCTATCCTAGCTCCTAAAAATTTTCTAAGTTCGCTAGACATGTCCTTAATTATTATCCTTAGAGTGTCACTATGTTGAATGGGTTTAAATCAAGTGAAGACTAATTCTTAGGGAAACATGAGAGGGAAATGCATAAAAATAGTAAACACATCAAACCTAAGATCTAGGAGGGCTTAAACTAAGTGTTCGTGCATCCTATACATGCAAAAGACGAGAGAAAAGATAAATAAAGTGAGCTTATCGAAGTGATTAGTGAACGGTTGGGACTCAAACACCCAATAATGTTTCCACCCCATGAATGTTATTTATATGTATAAACCATGTTTAAAATTTCAAGAAGAATATCTATAAAAATTAGGGTAATTTAATACATATATGATTTAAAAGCATTTTAAATACATATAGGTATCAAATATATAAATTTTTAAAGTCCAAATAAGATAATTCAAAATAATTCAATTCATGTAAGATAATTAGAGTTCTGTTAACCACCTAAGGAGTTTTCAAAAATAATTTGAATTTTTTTTTAATTTCTAAATAATTAATATAGTAATTAAAATAATAGTTAAATAATAGAAAAATATTTAATATTTAAATTCAAATAATTAAAAAAAAAATTTGATTCTAAAAAAAATAAATATATATTTTATAATAATAAGCTAATAATTATTTTAAAATATTAATATTAATAAAATAGTAAGAAATAAACTTTAAAATAATTTAAAAGAAAATGATAATACTAATAATGATAAAATAATAATAGTAATAATAAAAAGAAAATAAAAATAATAATAACAATAATAATTTAAAAAACATATAATTTTCTAATTTTTAAAATAAATGAATATGTTTTATAAATAATAATAAAATACTAATTTTAAAAATAATAATAATAATAAGGAAAATTATTTAATAATAATAGTAATAATGAAGATAAATTAGTAATAATAATGATAATCAAATAAATTAATAATAATAATGATGATAATCAAAATAACTTAATAATAATAAGAATAATCTAAAAAATATTTATTAAATTAATTAAAGTAAAATAATATGAAAAAAAATAGTTTTATGGAAAATATTTAACATGATATTATATAAAATATTAAAATATTACAAATAATAGTTTTATTTAAATAACTTAAAATACATATAATATTTTAATAATTTTAATTTTAAAATAAAGGAAATTAAATTCTAAAATTTTTGATATATTACAGTTAATTTTGGATTAAAATATATTTTTTTACTAATTTTTTAAAGCTATGATAATTAAAAAAGCATTTAAAATTGATTAAAATTAATTAAAATAAACAAATCCGGTGGTGGGGCACGCGACAGGCGGCTATTGGCCGGTTTAAACTGTGGACGCAATTTGGCAATGATTGCGGCAGCGTGGGAATCAGTGCCACGTAACTTAAACACATCAGCGAGGCTCCGTGGCCATTAGATTCGCCGCGGTATGGGATCAAAGGTCGTGATTTAGCCGAACGGGGATCAGAATTGATGAATCATATCCTACACTCGAACCGAACCGCATAGTGACTGAATCCTTACCGTTGATCGAAAGATCAATGTTCTTGATCTCGTCCAGTTGCATGCATGCACAAACTGAAACCCTAAATACCAATTTGCTTTGTTTGATTGATTGAATCAATCAAATGACATGAAATTTTAAACACATAACCTATAAACGAAGAGTATTTATGGGGTATCCATATCATGGCCTAAAATACTATATTCAAAGAGTTATTTGAATCTAAGTGTCCTAGCCTAGGGCTAGGATTTTACCTTAATCCAATTCATGGATTCAGTAGATCTTGGATTCTCTGAATTTGTAAACTATCGATCCACAAATATTTTCCCTGTTGAACTTGAGTCTTGAAACATCCTCGATCAACAGGAAAATGATTTGGAACGAATTTAATCTTGGTTGGCCGAGGATCTCGTCGCCGGTGACCTTTGACCTATAGATTTGAGTGGGGAAGCGTGAGGAGGATTCCAAGGAGCTCCCTCAAGCCAAAGCTCGGGCTTGGGAGCTCTTGGAAGAGAGAAAAGATCAAAAAGTCCCTCTAGAAACCCTAAATCCCTCTATTTATATTCCAAGGCTTGTGATTAGTGGTTAGGATCAATCCTAGAGCTAATCAGGAGGGTATAAACCTCCTTTGGCCATGGTTTTAAATAAGGATGAAAATAAAGGGTTTAAATCCAATAAATAGGTTAAATTTGACCAAAATAGACTAGGTTTGACCAACCAAGGCTTGAGTTGACCAGGCCATGACCTAACCTAGTCAATTTGATCAAATGGGTCCAAGGGATTAGTGAAGAGAGCTCAAGATGGCTTTGAATTGATTAATATTAAATTTAGGCCCTAAGAGTTCAAATAGGGTCAACGGGGTTGACCCAAGACATGGGTCTGAGCTCAATGAACTTGGTATGACACATGAAACTCAAGGGAGGTGAGAGATTGAGCCTAGAAGCTATTTGAAATCAAGTGGAAAGGGCATGGGTCAATTTGGGTCAACCTAGGTTGACCTGGTTAACCAGGTTGACCCAGAGCCTAGATTTGGGGTCCATAGGCTTGGTTCGACCCACTGAATTGATTGGGAGGGGTCTTGGGGCCTAGCTAGATCAATTTGACCAGGCCAACCCCTTGGACCCAAGGTTTAGAGAAAAACAAGGTCAATAAATGTAATTTGTTATGAATGTAGGAAGCCTAGACACTTCAAATATGAATGTCTGAATCTTAAAGCCAATCCTAGCAGCAAGAATGTTGAGGAGAAAACAAATGTAAATAAGGGTAAGAAGAAATTACAAAGAGCATTTTGGACGGATTCAGCTTCAGATTCCTCAAAAATAGAAGCATACGAGGAAGTCAATAACTTATGTTTAATGGCCAACAAACTTGATCAGTCATATCAAGAAGAGGAATGTGAACATACGAAGAGTTATTTGATGTTTATAAGAAAATTCATGCTGACTATAGGAAGCTCAAAAAGATGCATGCTGGGTTGAACATAAAATTTTTAGAATTATAAAAATAACATGAAATCAGTCGCCTACTCATATTCAAAAGGCACTAGTCTTGTGCTAACTACTGGTTTCGCTAAACCACATGAAATTATTGGATGAGTTTGATGATTTAAACAAAAAATATGAATTATTAATCATTACACACTAAACTTGAAAATGATTTTAAAATATTTATGGATGAATTTGATGGTAGATAGCATTATTTGAAAGTTGACAATGTTATTTTAGAAAGTGATAACTCATATTTTAGAGAGAAAATAAAAGCTCTTGAGGAAAATAAGATACCCCAATACTTGAAAATTTTTCTAATCCTGTTATGAAGGCTTTAAAACCTAGAAAAATATAGTATAACTCACGTAGGTTTATAAATCCTTTTCCTGGTGTAAAATATATTTTTTATGGATTGATTGGCCATATTTCTTACACTTGCACTATTTATAGTAAATCATATCTTATGTGAAGACGTAATATGCATAAAATAAAGCATATCAAATATGCATCTAGATTATTTCTGCTAAGAGGAGACCCAAACTTGTTTGGGTTTTCAAGTCTAACATTTGATTACATTATATAAATGCTCTCGTACAAGACCTCATGAGAGCATTTAGTACCTGGACAGCAGATGTTCAAAGCACATGACTAGAGATACGACATAATTCATATTGTTGAAAGCTAGGAATTGAGGCAAGGTTACATTAGGAGATAATACCACTAGGAAAGTGGTAGGCATGTATGATTGGAAATTTGAATAATTCTTTTATTAAAAATGTCTTATTAGTAGAAGGCTTAAAGTATAACCTGTTGAGTATAAGTCATCTATGTGATAAAAGTTATAATATAAATTTTTTCCCACTAGCTGTATAATAAGTGAAAATGAAATTGATGTTTTGCATGAAAATAAGGAAAATGATATATACATGCTTGATTTGAATTATATTAAATCTTCTAATGTATTTTTTCTCAAAACAATTACTAAAGAATCATGGTTATGACATAGAAGACTTTGTCACACAAGTATGAAAATATTTTGAAAAATTATCCAAAAAGAACTTATTAGAGGAATACCCAAACTGGACTTTATTAAGGATCACCTATGTGATGCATGTCAATTAAAAAAATATGTGAAGTCCTCCTTTCATTCCATTAAGGATCTTAGAACTAACAAATTGTTGGAAATCATTCATATAGATCTTTTTAGACTGGTTAGCACTGTTAGTCTAAGAGGTAAAGTTTTTGAATCTATGATAGTTGATAATTTTTTAAGATTCACTTGGGTTAAATTTTTATTTTATAAGAGTGAATTATTTGGGGAATTTAGAAATTTTTGTAATTGGATTTAGAGGAAATTAGAGTACAAGATTTTATCAATTCGAAGTAATTATGAAAGTGAATTTGAAAATAAAAAATTTGAAGATTTTTATAAAGAGAAAGAAATTGATCATAATTTTTCAGCACCTAAGACCCCTTAGCAAAATGGGGTAGTAGAAAGAAGGAATAGAATATTAATTGAAGCGGCTAGAGTCATATACACAGAATACTCACTACCAAAATATTTTTGTGCTAACATTTAGCTTGTTATGTTCTGAATTAGGTGAACATTAGATTAAAATTGAATAAGACATCCTATGAACTTCTTAAGGGTAGAATACCAAACATTTATATTTGCATGTTTTTGAATGTAAGGTGTTCATTCACAATAATGGTAAAACTCCTTTAGAAAACTTTGATCCAAAATTAGATGAAGAAATTTTTCTTAGATATTCTAGTGTTTGAAAATCTTTTAGATTTTTTTAAAAAGAGAACTTTGGTAGTTGAGGAATCCACATATGTTGTGTTTGATGAATCTGGCATTTTGGAAGAGCCAAGATTGAAAGATGATTATATTAAAAATATCTTCCAATGAATTGAAAAGACAAATTTGGAATAGAATGTTCGATTAAAAAACTCCTTGCCTAGAGAGTGAAGATTTTCTAAGAATCACCCTAAGGAATTAATTTTAGGTGAACCTAGTGAGGGTGTTAGAACTAGGCATGGACTTAACAAAGAAACAAACAATTATGCCTTTATATCGATGATTGAACCCACAAATATAAATCAAACACTTTTAGATGAATTTTGGATTTTGGCCATACAAGAAGATTTAAATCAACTTGTAAAAAATCAATTTTATTTTTTTAATTTATTTTGATTGAATATAATATATTAAATTTAAATAGTTTTAATATTACATCATTTGAAAATAAATTTAATAAATGGTTTTATCAAAATATTTTTCATATATATTTTTTTCTATTCATTAACATACACATAATTTATAAGATTGGATGAGCATCTTACATCATAGACAAAATTTAGTAAATGCAAAGTGCTTTACCTAAAACTCATAAATTTTTTAACGAGATTTGATTTTTCTTAAAAATCTCAAAAATTAAGGAGTATCATTTCAAAATGGATCTTTCTTCTAACTATTTTTTCCCCACTCCTTACTTTCCTTTATTATTATTATTATTATTATTATTATTATTATTTATTACATTTTATTTTAAATTATTTATCTATAAATTATGAAAATATAAATCTTATTTTAATGTAAGTAATTATTGCAGAGGGAGGATATCAATGTTATGTGATGAGCAATTTATGTTTTAGGGGAGAAAGTTACTACTTGAAGAGGTGGGTCCCATTTTTAAAATTTTTATTGAATTTTGAGCACATTTAATCACTAACTCACGCACACATGCTAATAGTCTAGCAATGAAATTGAGTCAACTCAATTCAAATTCGATTCAATAAATATCTTATGAGCCAAATTTGATGAGTTAATTAGAAAAATTTGAGATAGTTTTGACTTGATTTATTAGCTTGGAAGTTAGTACATTTTAAAATTATTAATATAACATATAATTAAAATATATTTAATTTAAGTGTTTAAGTATAAAGTCATTTAATAATATTTAAGAAAATTTTCTTAGATCAATTGATTTTCATTTTGTACATATTTTTTATCATTTTATAATGGCATTGTTTCAAATATAAATATGAGTCACTTCAAATTTATAAAATTAAATTCAAATTTAAGTTGAATAGTTAATTAAATTCAAATGCAAATCAATGATGATTTGAGCTCATCTCAACTCGTATATCATTAATTGAGCTTAAAATTTTCCATATGAATTTATCAAAAAATTAGAAAATTGTATGCCTGCACATCCTAATATAAATTATATCATAATTGGTTTAAAAACTATTGTATATACATTAAGATTAGCATTGTATATAAAAAAAATTATATTGCTTTATATCAAAGTAAATCAAATAATTTTCGGGCTTATATTGATACCATTTCTATTAGAATACAATGATATAACTTTTATTGAGAAAATAGATCATGCACCAAACGATTTAATTTTAAAAATCCATTAGCTAAATAAACTAATTTAAATTTATATCTGAAAAAAGAAAGAAATTCTGATTTTTCAATAAATTTCAACTAATTTCTATTTTAGTTTAAGTTGAAGAATATAAATAATTAAGTTTTTTATAATACATAAATAAATCTTATATTAATTATAAATAAATAAATTATCCTCAATCTTAAAGAGTACCATATATGCCAAGAGGATATAAATGCCTAATTGTAACTTTATTATTTCTTGTTATTATTTTCCTTTATCTTTCAACTGAAAGAGAATAAAGAAAATTTTTTCTTGATACTATATTCAATAGCCACTGAATAATTAATATACAAAAATAACATAGAGACATCATTCAACACACACACACACACACACACACAAACATATATATATATACACACACACACACACACACACACACACACACACACACACACACACACACACACACACAAGGCAAAGATCCAATTGATTGAGAATTTGTCATCTCCTACTTTTGTTAAGGGGGGAATTTTCTCAGTCATGTTGGATTTAACAAGTGTTTCATAAAATATTTATTTAAAACCACCAAACCACTATTCTAATTACTTGAAATATATATATATATATATATATATATATATATATATATATATATATATATATATATATATATATTATTTTGATATTGATAGTCTAGCTACATTTGAAAGTTGAAGAAGTGCTTAGTTACTACACCAATTATTATTTCACCTCAATGGTCCCTTAATTTTAAATTTATGTGTAATGCTAGTGACTATATATCATAGGAGAGGTTTTAGGGCAGAGGAATGATAAGAAATTTTATGTCATTTACTATGATAGTAGAACTCTTAATTATGCTCAAATTAATTTTACAACAATTGAAAAAGAGTTACTAGTTATAGTCTTTGTTGTTAATAAGTTTAGAGCTTACCTAATCGGCACCAAATTAATTATTTTCACTGATAATTATGCTATCTAATACCTATTAACCAAGAAAAATGTAAAGCCTGAATTAATTAGGTTGATTTGTTTTTGCTACAGGAATTTGATATAGACATTTTGGATAGAAAAGGTTTTGAAAATCAAGTGATTGATCATTTGTCTAAACTTGAGAGGGAGGATTCTGATGATCATGGTAAAGATATTAATGATTTTTTTTTCCGGACAAAAAGCTATTTTCAATTCATTCGTTGAATGTGTTATGGTTTGTTGGCATTGTTAATTTCACTGTTAGTGGTTTTATTTTCACTGACACGTCTTACCCTCAAAGGCGTGCATTTTTATATGATGCCAAATTTTATTTTTAGAGCGAGCCTTACTTGTTTAGAAAGTGTACAAACCAAATTATTAGGTGATGTGTCCTTGAAAATATGATTGAACCCATCATTAGTTAACATCATGATTTTGAGTATAAGGGTATTTTGGAGAATTTAAAACTACTTCCAATTATTCAATCTAAATTGTATTGGCCTGCCATTTTTAAGGATGTAAATGATTATATAAAAAGATGTGATAATGCTAAAGGGTAGGTGATGTTTCTAAAATACATGAAATTCCCCTCAATTATAGCTTGGAAGTTAAAATTTTATATTTAGGATTTAGACTTCATGGGTCATTTTGTTCAATCTTTTAGAAGTCAATACATTTTAATAGTTATTGGCTATGTCTCTAAATGGATAAAAAAAAATATCAACTCGTAAAATTGATGCTTAGGTATTAATTAAATTTTTAAAGAAAAATATATTTTCTAAACTTAGAGTACCTAGAGTCATCAAAAGTAAGTGGGAATAATCATTTTTCATTACAACAAAGTTAAAAACTAATTTCTAAATATGAAATTAAGTATATAATAACAATCACTTATCATCCCCAAACTAGTGATCAAGCGGAGATCAGTAATATAGAAATTAAGATAATTTTAAAGAAAATGGGGGTCTAAATAGGAAAGATTTGTCATTGAAATTGGATGATGCACTATGGGTTTACAAGACTGCATGTAAGACTCCAATTGGAATGTCTTCTTATAAGCTAATTTCTGGAAAAAAAAAAAAAAAACCTTGACTTTTTTCCATAGAATTAGTGTATAAAGCTTTCTGCATGGCAAAAGAATTAAATAATAATTATAAATGTTGAGAAAAGAGGCTGATGCAATCAAACGAATTGAAAGAATTTATAAGTAATGCCTATAAAAATACCAATTTATATAAATAGCAAATTAAAAAGTGGCATAATTGTAACCTCGTTAAGAAAGAATTTGACTGAGGACTAGAAGTTTTGCTATATAATTCAAGATTAAAATTATTTCCCGGGAAGCTTAAGTCTAGGTGGTCAGGCCCATTCATTATTATAAATGTGTATCCTTATGGAGTTGTTGATATCAAGGATCATAAAATTGCAAAAAAATTTAAGGTTAATGGTAATAGGTTAAAACCCTATCAAGGAGGAGATGTTGATTGGAATTTTTTAAAGATGGCTTACCTTGGATAGATTTTTGCAAAATTTGACTAAAGATTATAAACTTAGCACTATTTGGGAGACAACTCAATTGATCATTATTTTTACTATTAGAATTGGGGTGATTTGGGTTCTATTTTATTATTAGAAAAAAAAATTGGTTAGATTTAATCTTAGTTGCATTATGTTGTGGATGTTAGTTTTGATTTTGGGTGTAGGAGTTTAATACAAAAAATTCATCCCAACATTGTAACGCTATACCCTGAAGTGCCACAATATTGTGTTAATGATAAAAAGTTATATTAAGTCGATCACACAACAAGGTCAAAGGAATCCAACGCTATAGTTTCAAATCACACTCTAGAGCACTACAATGCTATCCATGTAGCACCACCACATTGAACTCTCCAATCATTTTATTTGACTAAGCGTCATAATGCTGCCATATAATACTATAGTGCTTGGTCAAAACCATGAATATGGTAGGTAAAATGACATGATGGAAGTCGCTTTGAGCATCAAAGTGGAGGCATGTGTTGAGCGCCTCGACATATTCATGATAAAAAAAGCTTATGATTTTAAGTTCCAAGGTGATTGTGCAACACTACTTGTACCCAACATCATAGTGCTAGTAACTATATTGACTAGATTGATTTAGCACCATAACACTACCCATGCATCATTATAGTAATGGTTAGTTTATAAATAGGGATTGGGGATTCCTATTCATTTTCGTCTACACCCTTGCATTCTTAAAGCTCTCATTGTATTCGTGTTTTAAATCCCTAGTTTATTTTATTGTTAGAAAGGCCCTAAAAACTCCTATTAAAAGGAAGAGATATGGATCCCCTCCTATGATGCATGTAAATTTGTTAGTGTTGCTATTAAAGAGTGGTATGACAATTTAGTATATAAGTCCATAATTATTGAGAGGGGTTTTTGATAATCCTGGTGGGGTTCATGGCTTAATTATAGAGCACAACTCGGATTTCAATATCATCTAGCCTCATCCTATGAATGCCCATATTGTCCCAGAATTCTTTGATAAAGTGAAGGAGCCCTAAAATGAGTGAATTTATGTTAATAGTAAGTGGGTTCCCTTTACTCCTATCTCTATAAACCAAGTTTTCTAAACCCCCAATTTTTAAATTGATGGTGATGAATACCTAAATTTATACTACAACTATAGACTATGATGAAATAATTTAGTTCATGACTTGGACGAGTTTAGATGCCTAGTGGAAGAAAATAGAGGATAAACTTATAATTTTTTTCTTTGTCAGCCCTCACCCAAGAATCCAAAGCCTAGTATAATTTTATTTCTGCAAAGCTTATGCCTAACAAAAATACTAGTGAGGTAATGAAGGATAGGGACATTTTAAATTATTGTAATAAAAAATAAATTACTATAGACTTTGAGAAGATTGCCTTCTAGTAAATCCACTATATGCTTAGGGGTCAACTTCTGTGGGCTTAGGGCATCCTAGCCTTATTTATGAATTGTGTGAATATGTCCGAGTCGTAGGGAACCCTAAGGAGGAGTGGATCTTGCCTACTTTTTCTCTTACAAGATCCAAGAATTAGTCCTTCAAAATGTCCTTTACAGAGCAAGTAGAGGGATCTAACTAACCGACCCAACCCAACTAATGGTGGGGTAGAGATCTTAGGATGCTAAGAGATCAGGTGGCGGACCCTCCTAAACATAGTCGATTAGATTGATGTTTCTATTGATCACTTATATTGATGTTTCTATTGATCACTTCGGCAACGACTAACATGACTTGAATATGGGTTGTATTTCTGCTACGACCATATGATGCCAACACTAATTCTAATATCAATATCAAGCTGGCTATAATGTAGCCATGGTCAGAATGCTTAAGATCGGTGAGATGGACTCCCACGGTAAGTAGAATTTTTTCCCTAGCCCACTCCCCTTTGAGATGGATCCAGGAGCAAGACTTTCATCAACACAATCAGCACAGGCAGTAGAAGAAAAAGAATAAGACTATAAGAAGGGAGAGACATACTATTATTATTATTATTATTAATTTTTATTTATTTATTTTTACTCTTTTTGCTGTACTGTTATTTTAGTTTTACTTTTAAGTCTTCTTATTTTGATATTTTTATTTTTTATTTTGTTTTTCTACATTTTTAGTTATATTGCATAAATTGTAATTTGGACAAAAATGAATGAAATCCATTTCCCAACTCCATGAAAATTATTTGTCATACAATATTGCACTTTTTACTTGAATTATAAAGTTTGAAACATTTTAAAATTAAAATACTTAAGTATTTAATAGAACACAATTTATAAAATTTATGTAATAAAATAGTTATAAGTAACAACTAATATGTTCATTTATAATTAGCAACTGGAGGTAAGTTTAAATTCCTAGAAATCACTTAGGCACTTGACTACTTATAAAGGACTACCGAATTTTAGGATTAATATCAACTAACTCGTTATATTAATCCTAAATCACCTATAAAGGAACTAATTAAAGAATTATAAAACTTTTCAAAAAAAAAAAAGAATAGTAAACAAGTTGAGGCAAAAGATAAGTATTCAAAATCAATATAAGAAATTTTTGCAAATAAAAAAAAAATTAAAGTGAAAAAGCCTGAAAAAAGAAAACCAAGTACTAAATATTAAAATTAGTACATGCAATGTCTAACTCTGCTTAAAAACAATAAGTGAAGGTAATACATAAATATTCAAAATCATTATAAGATAATTACCCAAATAAAATAATAAAAATAATAATAAGAGAAACAGTTAAAATGCTAAATACCTAGATATAAAAAAAAATGCTACCTGCAATGTCTAGCCCAACTTCTATACTTCTAAAAAAATTATTGAAATCATAATAACTAAATAAAGCTTATAGATTGATTTAAGGGTAAACTAAAGATGTAATTTCATTAATTCCAAAAATTAAGTAAACATGAGTAAGTCAAAAATTATTCACCAACACCTTTAGGTGTTTAATTTAAAAAGGAATATTAATTCAAAAATAAAAGATTAGAATGTTATAAATTATTTTATTAGAAAATTTTTCAACTTTGTACTTTATAAAAACTTAGATTATTAATTTTACTTCTTTCCAAAGATAATATTTAATGCAAAAAAAAAAAAATTTCATTCCCATAACATAGCTCCATAATAGAGGTATAATTGTATTGGGCCCAAACATAGAATTCGAAGTACACTTTCATTCTCATAACATAGCTCCAGCTTGCCATCGAATGTACGATGATTTGAAGCAATATACAACGGAAGAACTGAAGCATACATATATATAATACATATTTTCTATAAGAAATCCCAATTTCATATGCATTCAAAATCCTAAATTTTTTATTAATTTTATAAGGGATATATAAATGTTAACCTGACACACATTGCCAAATGTACTATGATTCATAAGTGACTCATTTATCCAAAAAATTCATAAATTCATACTGAGTAAATTAATCGATAAATTTTATATTCTTATAGTCAAATTATCCAGAGTAGAGAGGGTATATACTAAAAGTTATACGGTGAAATTTGTTTTCCAAACTCAAGAAAAATATATTTAAAAGCACATCTTCCTATAAGCAAATTGGAATTGAAATAAAAAATAGAGTATATGTTGCCTACCTTGAACCCGATAATTTTCTCAACTAGCGGAACAGACGAGTCTCGAGTTCTAGCCTCCAAAACCTCTCTTCATCTTTCCCTCTCTTTTTTTTCCTCCCCTTCATATTTCTTTCTTCTCCGATAAGGTTGGGGTGCAATTGGGATTAGTAATTGGATTTAGATATTTTTATTATTTAAAAATCACTAACTTGACCTAATGTCATGGCTCTCACTTCCCCAGCACTACAGTACCCATAAAGAATCTTCAAGATTCTCCTAAAATATCCTCACTTGAGACCTGACTCTAGGTGGCACTTCCTTGGCGCTACAATGCATGCCCAGAACCTATTTTTATATCAATTTTTCTGAGAACTGAATGTCACGCTTTGCCAAGATTGGCACCATGGTGGCCACAAAGAAAATTTTTCCAACTTGATTTTTTTTTTTTTTTTTTTTTTTTCATTTTTAAGCCAAAACTTTGGTTACCTCTAAGCCCTATTATACTTTCTAAATTTTATAATTATTAATCTAATTAAAAATAATTATCATTAATGGAATTTTACTTGAATTTTTTATGACAAGTATGACAGAGTGGCTTTTATATTCATGTTTAGTGTATTATATTTGTGTAGATCAAAGTAGAGAAGTGCAAATGAGTCTGTATCTCAGATTTATATAACTAATAACCTTTCTTATATTAGTTATCTTTTACCATACAATCTATATTGTGTTGTTTTGCTAGTAAAATAATAATAAAAAAAATTATTGTATAAACTTGTATCCATGTGTGGCCAATCTTCCATTCTAAATCTATGATTATTTAAGATCCGTGTATTGCATAGAGTAGGTTTAATATTTATAATGCATTCAAGTTGTTTTTAACTCTTCCAAGTTTTAATTAGTTTATGTTTCGGCCTGTGATATGTGGTATAGAGCCTCGAAGGAGGAGTAAAAGAATAATTAGGGGTTTTGAAATATAATCTTGTCATAACATAGACATATAATGGTTAAGTTTAAGGGATCTTAAGGAGACAATAGAATTGTAGTTAGAAAGAATCCTAGCTAACACTCCAACAAGCTTGATAGAGATAAGGAGTGCTTATTTTCTATTTCATAGCAATAATAGGTAGAAAATTAGTTATATGCAATCATGTGTTATTAAATATCATAGATTAAAAACTTTTATAAATATTGAATTTATATATCTTATACAATTGTAACTTTTTATTCAAAATTGCAACACCTAGTTTCAATCATTAGGCTAGATAAATATAGTAGCTAAGAATGCACTACAAAAGTGAATAAAAAAAATTCAAGATTCCCCATGGAAATGATACTAGTCTCATCATTTTATTATTTGACATGACATGTGCACTTATGTAAAGTGGGACTTATACCTTAGAAAAACTAAACATCTTAGAGAACCTAGAAGTGTGTGTTGTTGACCTCATTTTTGTATGAGGCAATTAGGACCAATCTAGACCCTAGATCTATCCATACCCTAGGATCAATCCTGATCTTAAATCAATTCAAATTTCAAATCAAACCTGGCTTCAAGTTAATCTAGATCTCAAATCCATCTAGATTTCAAACCAATACAAGCTTCAAATCAATCATGATCTTCAATCAACCCAGACATAATCATTTCAGCATCCTATCAAGCTTTAATCTTATCCATCAATTTACAATCATACAATTGATTGTGAGTGGTGTGGATAATTCAAATTCAATAAATTAAATTTAAAATCCATATCAAATCCAAATTTCTAGACCAAAATCCAAGGCTAAAGACTTAGGTTTTGAAAGCCTTTTTTATGATTTTTTAAACACTTCAAACCTCAGTCAAATATCCCCTAATTCATGATTTATCAAATGAATATTGATTATACATGTCTCTAGGATCTATCCTCCAAATTTGATCTCAATCTGAGGTCTCTAACCTCAAAAATATAATTGATTTCCAAAGATTATTAAACCTTCAAATATTTATGGCCTATGCCACTAGACCTATCACCCAGTAGATTTTCACTTTGGAACCTTCTCCAAACCATATGATCACATTCATACCCTTGATTATGACATGTTGAACATTAAAATGCATTTCGGTTGACTCACTTTGACCCCCAGTTAGCTAGGGGTCAAAATGATCAAAATGCCCCTTAACGAGCAATTTTGGAATTTTATCTAAACTTAAAAATAACCCTTTTAAATCAGACATTGGAACCTCTTCCAATGCATTCTAATCATCATTAGTAGTGCATAGGACCCAAACCAAACCCTAGTCAAGCCTGGTTGACCAAGTGAATATAAAATGAACAAAATATCCCTTAGGGGTTTGAATAATCATTTTGAATCAAAAGATCCTATCTTTGGATGGAACCAATTCTATTAAACTTTAAATGTCAAACCAAACATGTTGGACCATAATCCAAATCTTGGGTCAACCTAGGTTGACCAAAATAGCCCTTTAGAGATCCAAACAGTCAATTTGATTGAAATGACCTCTCCAAACCCTGAAACCACCTCCAACAGACTCAAGATATCATTTCTAATCTGTTGAGCCCAAACCCAGGTCTTGGGTCAACCTAGTTGACCAAGTCAACCTAGGTTGACCCAATAACATCTTAAGGGTTAAATGGGTTAATCTAACCCATGTGACCAAATCAAACCATCCAAATTCTTAAATTCATTTCAAAGGAAGTCCCAAATATGTTCAAATCCATTTGAAGTCAAATTACTCTTGATTTGACTTGGTCAAACTATCAAGTCTAGTCAAATTAGTTCTTTAAACTATTCCATACAACTATTTCAAATGATCTATTTTTCATCAAACCGTAAGTCCATTTCAAATTATTGTTCAAACATTTCCAAGTCTACTTTGAATTGAACCCTAGCTAGCTTAACCAAGTCAACTTAACTAGATTTGGTAAAACCTACTTAAGCTCTCATATATCCATGCAAGCTTTAACTCATTAGTCTCCACTCCTTCTAAATCAGCTCAAAGCTCACTCTCCATGCCACCTCATTAGTCAACATGCCTAGTTGACTGGTTAAAGTAGTCAATTAAGTCAAACATGCATGCTTAGGTAGCTATGCCACTTTGGCAACTCATTCTCATCTAATAATCCATACTTCCATGCATTTAGGAGGTTGGGAGGATTACTTGACAGCAACCTAAGGCTTCTCTCTCTATCAAATTAATGCTAGTAATCATTAAAATGAAGGGATAATCCCATACTTCACTCAAAGCTTTGTAACTACCTCACTTCTTCCAAAACTTCCAATTCCAACAGCCTCTAACCCATTCTAGTCATCGCCCAACCTCTCCATCTATAAGAGAATCCCCCCAGCCATTCCCCCACATGTTGCAAAGCTTAAGAACTAAATTTGAGAAGAAAAAGTGAGAGAGAAAAATTAAGAGAAAACATGTTTACTGTAGCAGATTCCAATCCAACCATCAATAGCTCTTGGACTCTTCATAAAACTTGTAAAGGATCTAATTACCTTTCCAACAATCCAAAGAAAATCAAAATCCATCCACAAGATTGTAAGATATATAAACTTTTCTCTTAAACTTCTCTTTGAAACTACAAAAAATCTACAACACATGAAACCTTCAAACTTTAGGTGTTGGAAGATTATGTTACCCTAAACCTATGTTTCAAATTTCGTTGAATTTAGTTGAGTATTTTGAGAGTTACGGGCTTTTAAAATTTCAGCTCATTTTTAAACTGTTGATCCTGGGAAAATCAAGATCATCCGATCTTTCCTTTTGCCAGATCGAATGGTCCATAATCTGTCGTGTCACCCACCCAAAATTGTAAATGTCTGAGGGATTTGAATGTAGGTTGATCCGTAGTCCAGATTGATGATGTGGTCACATCCAGGGCATCAATTATGTGCACTTTGATCTGGACCGTCGGATCATCGATCTGAAGTGTTTAAGTGACGCTCATATGAGCGCCCCGTGGTTGCTACGCATTTCCATATAGTGTGCCTCAGTCGTTTCAGCGCCAATCATTGCCAATGAGTGGCACTGATAGTTATTAATAAAAAAAATTGATTTAAAAATAATTTAAATGCCTAAAACTTCCAAAATTCATAGAAAATCTAAATTTTCACCAAATTGAGTGTTCTTAGGCTCATGGGAAAGGGCCTGAGCCATACTATTTGTTAAAATTAAAATCAAAGTGTTTTAATCACAGAATTGTGAGTTATTTAGGTTTGATCAAAATATATTTTTTTTTCTCAACTTCCTCATAGTCCAGTGGTCAAATTAGACCTAAATATTATGAAAAATAGTTGAGCATTTTAGGTATTCACTGCATTTTTTTCTAAATCCAAATGCTTAGTGGATTGTTTTGGGATGCATTTTTTAAGTGATGGATCTATTTTGGACCCAAAATTTTAAAAATTCATAACTCTCCAAATTAATAGAATTAGATTATCTGATTTCTGTGGTGTGCTTGCATGTCTCAGGATTAGATGACTAAAGTTTCAAACCCAATTGAAAATTAGTGGGACCCAAGAAAAATAATTAAGGACAAGGTCTAGTTAACTTAGAAAAAATCTAGGAAATTGTACACATGCCAAATTGGGATGAAACTTGGGAATATTAAACTTAGTGACAATTTACACCTTAGGTCTAAATTTCACTGGATTTGGAGGTCATTAAGTCAAAATATTAAGCAAGTTAAAATTTAACCCTTTTAGGGACCCAAAATTTTCATAAATTTATAATGAATAAAAATTAAATATAATAGTTACACATAGTATATCAAACTATATAGAATTTGATCCTCTATTTAGAAAAAAATAAAATCTCCATCACTAGACCTTTAATTTAAATTTAATTTAAGTTTTAGTGAAAATTAATATTTAATTAAAAAATTATTAAAAATTTAAAATAAATTCTAAGCACCTGAAAAATACTCTTATGTGTCATGCTTGACGTTTAGGAGTGATTCCATGCATTTTAGGATGTGTTTGGATCAAAACAATTAAAATCTTCTTAATTAAATAATTAAAAACATCAATTAATTAACCAAACTTCAAAAAATTATAACTAATTCTAGAAAAATTCAAATTGACCAAACTAAGTGTCATTTAACTCCATTTGAGGTCTAATATTTTCTATAAATAACAAACTAAAAAAAATAGGTCAAAGTAAAAAAGTTAACTCTGTGGTCAATTGTAGTTCAAAATTAGGTCAAAACTTCAAAGACATTTTACTCCATGTAAGATCTAATATTTTTTAAAAATTTCAAATCATAAAAAATCACTTAAAAGCAAAAGGTCAACTTTTTAGTCAACTCGAGTTCAAATTTTAACTTAGAACTTTAAAAATTCATAATTTAATATAAAAAAAATTCAAATTTAGCAAACTTATAGTATAATTGCTCATCCTAAGATGTAATATTTAATAAAAATACTAATTTTCAAGAAATCATTCTTAATCTAATAGTCAAAATTTGACCCCTTAATTTAAAGATTAAAATAATCCAGAAAATTCCAAAAATTCAATAATCAATTAAAATTTCAAAAAAAAAATTATTAATAAAATTAATCAACAAACCCTTTAATACATAATAAACACTCCAAAGATAAAGTTTTTATAATAAACTACCTCTAACTGTGGGGCTACATGTCCTAAGGAGGCCTGTTTCCTTGAGTCTGTGAAATAATATCCCGAATGAATTCAATGGAGTGTAAAACCTTAAAATCAATTGATTGTTAATAATTTAACCAAATTAAAAATTCTTAATTCAACTACATCAACCAGTTTTTTAGGCTGTATTATCTCGAGCTGCGAGGCTATGTGTCCTAAGGAGGTCTAGTTTCTCGAGCCTATGGAATAATGTCATGAATTGGTTGATGATAAACTTAATTAAATTGGTTCTAAAATCATCAACTAACTAAATTAATCAAAATATGCAAACTCCTTAATCCTTAATTAATCAATCTTTAAAAAGACATTTAAAATTAATTTTTACATATTAAGATTTACACTTTAATCAAAATTTCCCTTTAAACCTTTCAACCAACAAGAATATCAAGAAAATCTAATTAATCATCCTATATAGGACATATTCAAACCAACAAGAATATCAAGAAAATCTAATTAATCATCCTATATAGGACATATTCAAGCCACATAACCTACCTCACACACTTTAGATGATTTGTTAGGGCACCACTTTTAGATCTAGACTATGCTCGTATTTACTTTTCTATTATATATTAGGTTTTTTGAGCTTTCTCTGCATGCTGGTTATTAGAATTAAATGATTATTGTGATTATTTATTTAATTTTTATACTCTGTGATATGATTGATTGTGCATTAGATTTACCCTTAAGTTTGGATTGATTTAAATACTGACATAATTTTATGCATATGGCCATGCTCATATAGGACATTTGAAAGTAAAAGGGGGAAAATTATAAATATTAAATTACTATAGGTACTCACTGCACAAAGACTCCCTTTTAAAAATTAAAAGAGCATGAATAAGTGTGGCTAATTTGAGTATTTTAATTTCAATATATAACTATTTAGAATGATTTAATATTAACTATTTAAGATAACCCTACATATTGTTCGAGTCTAAATTCTTAATTTTATTTAATGTAATTTAATTTCAATTGAGTTATAATATTAAAGTGATTTGAGATGTGATGGAAATCCAATTTATAATCCAAAGAGGAAAGAACTTTCCCTAGGGGAGAGTTCTTATCTATTTGGAGATCCAAATCTTGATAACTTTTAAATATCCAAAGGAAAAAGAAAATACCTCTTTCGAGGGGGAGTTCTTTTCATTTAGATATCCAGACCTAACAGGTTCAAGTAGTTCGCAGAGGAACAAAGAAGTGAAGATCAAGAAGAATCTCATTCTCAAATTCACTTGAGTTTTAGGAGTAGAATTTGTGCTGTTGTCAGCGGTACCCAACCATTTTATTTTATGTAGATCTTGGGTTGTAATATTAAGTGTAGATCTTGGGTTGGAAACCCATATAAACTTTTAATTTAAAAATTAAGTTAACTGATTTGATTATTGATTTATATACTTGCTTAGAGATTAAGATTGCATGTTTTTAGTAATTTTTTTTGGCGATTTTGCATGTCAATCTTTGATTTAACCTGGAACCAAATCGGAGGCTCATGAGAGAACGATAAAATGTTTTCTAGCTTAATTAAATTTAAAATATTTAAGCTCACATAGAAACTCTAACAAATTTAAGAAGTAAGCTCGAATTCATCGAGAGTTTTCATGCATATATATTGTACTTTCTCTACTTTATTAGACACCTTCCTGTCTACGTATTCTAGTAGACTACCTGACCTATTAGGTTGCAATCCAATCAAGGGAAAGTTATGCAATCTCTAGAGAAAAACCTATTTTTAAGCCTTTTTAAAATTGATTCATATTTAATTTAAGCATTCATCGAGTCAGCTAGCATGTATTAAACTTAAATTCCTTTTATTCCAAATTTAGGCCCAGCACATAAGATAGACTGGGATGCTTATGAAATATTTTAGAATCCCAAAGCATTTCCTACTTTTTATCCCTTGACCTCTATAACTAAGTGCTCACTTTTGATCCATTTCATGTTGACTTTCTAATACTCGTCTCCTTTGATATCAAACCTTGAAATTCCCAAAATAAAATTTCTACTACTATTTTAATCAAGAGTGTTTGTAGGAAACTCCAGTTTTCCTATAATATTTAATTACAAGGGCTTGCGCTCATAGGAGATTTAGAAACCTAGATCAAATTTTCAAAAATCAATTTTTCAATAATTCAATTAATTCTTTTTGGGAAAATCAAATTCAACGATCATTATCATCATATTTAAATGATCGATAATAGAAGATATCCTCTTTCCTTGGAGAGATATACAATTCTATTACCGTGAATTTAATTATAAAATTAGTGATCCCTTTATCCAAATTAATATAGTCAAATGCTAGATCAAACATCACTTTGACCCTTTGAGGTCATATGTGGTTCTTTCCTGAATCTGACTATGATAATCGGGATAAATTCAAAGTTTTGCAATTTAAACCCATTAGGGAATGATATATTCACCTCCCAATGTGATATATCATTCATAATGATGTGTTCAATTTCAAAACTAAAATTCTATAAATTAAATTATCCTAAAGAAAATTAATCTTTTTCAAAACTCAATGACCTTTTTTAATCAAACATGTGTAAGTTATAACACAAAAATACATTGATATATGATATAGTCCTATCACGAATCAAATTAGGATTCATTTTTGGAAAGTACTGATTCTCATACATTCTTGAATGGTTAATTATATATATATATATATATATATATATATATATATATATATATATATATATATATATATATATATATTAGATCACCATCATTCGATCACTACCATCCAACCAGCACCATCAAATCACCGCCAAAAAACCACCATCATTATACAATCATTGTTGGAACACTATGGTCAAACCACCATAGTTAGGCCTCTACCCTCTACCCACCAACTATGATACTCCAGCCACCATTTCCTGATTACTGTTCACTAATCATTATTGCCCAACTTTAATTTTTTTATCATTATACCCCAACTATAATCCTCTAATAACTTTGATCAACTATAATCCTTTGACCACCTCAGCCAACTACGATCATCCAACCATCATGGTTTGATTACAGCTCTGTGATCACAATCACCTGATTATAGTCCTCTGATAATCACCTAATTATTATAGTCTTTTGACTACGATCATCTAACCATTGCCATCTTACTATGATCTTCTAAACAACACTACCCAATTACAATCTCTTAACCATTGTCAGCTCACTACATTCTTTTGACCATTTTCACTTAACCACATCGACACCCACTACATGTCACTTATTATCATCAATAGTCTCGATGCACATTGTTGCTTATAAGGCCAATGCACATAATGGACATAAACTCTTAATTTCTAATGTTAGTATTAAGATTTATGATGGACTTGTTCAATTATGATCTCCTATCCTCAAAGAAGAACGAATAGAAATACAACAAATGATCTGTTAAAGCTAGCTCTCATGATATTGGATTTTTTTCAACTTTCACAACTAAATCCAATTTTTATAATTTATGAACACCTCCCTAATCACAGGGAAGGATGCCATTTGTAATTAGTTATAAGCACTAATGGAATCATTTCAACTGGGGTAGGTACTATGCTTTTTTTTTCCTTTTTAAGGTTTTTCACATATAAATTCCAGTGCCTTTTACGACCCTCTATATTATTTCTGTGCTACTAGAACATTATACAATGTTAAGATATTAAACTATTTATCATCACAAATATACTGGCATGCAACAACTCACATAACACTCAATATTTTAAATAATATAAAAATAACGCCCTCCTTACCCCTCTTTATTACAATCAAATCACCAAAGTCTTCATCTTTCACATGCCGCCAATCTCTTTGTCAGTGAGATTCTGTCTCCCTTTGCTAGACTACACACAGTCGTACCTATGAATCCCCTTTCATAGTGGATCCCATCAAAAACCTTTGTTGCAAGATCTCATTACGACTTTCTGATCTCTTCTTGGCCGTCTAGCGTTAATTAGTTGCGACTCATCATGACTTTCTCTTCATCATCAAGAGTTTCATCATGGTTGTTAATGGATGTTAATAGAGTGTAATATAATTAAACAATGAAGTTTATGAGTTAATTATATAAATAATATACTTTTAAGTGCTACGTATGCAAATTCGATGAAAATTTACAAATTTTATATAGAATTAGTTTTAGTTTTATTTATATTTTGATAACTTCAATGGTTAGGAAAAAGAATTAATATAAGAATACAAATAAACAATCAAATAAATAGTTAGATAATCATTGAAATGAATTTTATCAATGGCAATTTATAAAAAGGAGCAGGTTCAAAAGCAAATAATGTTTAAGAAGCGTGTTTATTAATTAATTTAAAAAGGATCAAATACAGAGAAGTAAAGCACACATTCTTCGAAAGTGGGAAATTGAATTCCGTAATTAGAATGTGGAAAACCAAAATTTGCATTCAATAAAATGCGGAATTTAGTTTTTAGCATTAAATAAAATGCAAAAAACAAAAAAATTTGCATTCAATTGAATGCGAATTTTGGTTTTCCACATTCCCCTTTTTTATTTTTTTGTGTTTACATATAAACTATTATTTAGTGTTATTTACACTACATATAGGAGGTAGGCTCGTAATAACTTCCTTAGTGTATGGTGTCATTGTAACTATTGAGAAAGGGTTTGGTTGAATGAGTATTAATGCAAAAAATAACGTGTGCTTGTAATTTATGAATGATCAACTATATGAATGTAACACAATCCATCTAGCTTGTCCTGATAAGTTGATAAGTTCCTAGAAGATACCTCGCATACATGGTCCTCGACCCACCTGCATATAAAATGATGTTTAACTATTTGAAATGCATGGTGAACAAATTATGATTTGCGTAAATTTAATGACAAACTATACCTATAACTAAGAGGTTTTTGACAATATCTAGGAAAATGGGCACTCGAAGTGTCAGTTTACTAACGTGTTTTCACTCCCATGATCAAACTTGTAGCAATGACAAGCATCCAATAATATACAATATGGTGGGCTTCATGGCCAAAAATAGCTTCCTATGTAGGTTTGCAAGGACCAAACTACCCATTGACATAAAAAAAAAAACACCATCAAATCTTTCATAAGTGGGAGGTACTGCAATGATACATGTGAGCCTAAGCAATCAGATATAAGGAAGCAACCAATCATTTATAAAACATATGCTCTAATGTGCTACATGAATAAACAAGGGTCCAAATCATCGTAAGACTCTCTATAGAAGGTCCACAGTGTAAAAGCCCTCCAGATTTCAGATTTTTTGGTGCAGTTATTCTGTACAAACTGAACAAGTGCAGATTAGTCTGTACGAACCATCAGTATAATCTGGCTTCGTCTGTACGAACCGGCAGTTCGTTTGTATGAACTGAACAAATTTTCAATAGAGCTGCTATTTGTATTACTCGATGACGATGAGCTCTGCCCCCTTGATCTGCCATATCTGTAAGAACTTGTTCACATTAAAGTAAGAGAAATAGTTCTAACACATAAAAAGTAATATAAATACAATTTCCTTAAAGTTAATTTTAATGAAATATCAAGTCCCTACAATTTTAATTTTCCCAGAAGTACAACACTAATAGATTTCTTAGTCCAATACATAATTAAAAATTATAGCTCTAGCCATAATATCACCCTGATACCATCATCACATGGTGGGAAATCAGACATAACTCCACAAGCCACCTTGCTTGCAAATTGAAGGTGGGTCCAATTAGTTATATAATTTAAGTCAAAATATATGCATATTTAAAGACGTACCTTTAACGTCTTACCCTATTTGGACATGTTGCACTGTTATGGCTAGTGACCCATAAACTATACAAGATCAATCAGTATGTAATGCTCCAGAATCTAATTTGAAATAATTATTCATTTATCTTTTGATAAATAATAGTTAGAGATATATAATATCATGTATAAGTAAAATAATAAAAATAGATTTTATAATTCAAAACATTAATGCATATATTTATATTCATTTTTAAAAATTATATACATTACTTAGGATTTACATAATCGTATCATAACTACTCTGTCCTAAGTTTAAAAGAATAATTAGAATAAAAATAAAAAGAACCTAAAGAATCCTGACCGGCCTCACACGCCTACTCCCATGGCCTAACCTGAAATCATTTAATCACATATAATGAGCTTAAAAAACTCAAAAGGACATCAAAACCTACAATTAAAATTAAAGCATGATAAAGGATCAATATGCATGTCAACATTCATATCATAGTAGTTGCATTCATATGATCAATGAATTAGTACAGAAATAGTAAATTTCACATGCAATAGTAGTATAATTTATAAACAGTAAAACACTACAGTACAAAAGTCAGTAAAGCAGTAAATTAGTATGAGTGTCAAATTTATAAAATAATCGTCATATCTATAACACCAATCAGTACATAAATTATATAAAATATCAAATCAAAATATCAATAAAGACTGTTAAAATTGAATCAACATAGTAAAATTATATATGAATGTACACATGCTATCCAGTTATTCTATATCGCATGCTTATTATATCACATGCTTAGTATTAATATCAAAATCAGTAATAATAAAAATCCAATGACAAGAGCAGTACAATAAATCTATACAGTAATAATAAATTCATATAGTAATAAGAATAATGCCTCAATAATATGCATTTTTATAGTCACACTAAACAAGTAAAAAGTCCTGGCTATCTCAATATTTTTTAGTATTGTATTAGTTTCAACAAATCGTTGGCTCAATAATCAGAGTCATCACTTTTTTTCCGTCAGCATAATAATCATCTCCTTATAACTCCTAATTAGTATCACATGAATCAGTAGAGGATAACATCAAATCATATTATTTAAAGGAATGTCCGTCAACACCATTATGTACAAGTAAATCAGTCTCTAACCAATGAGTTAATTAGCTTTTACTTATCTTTTACACTCATATTATTATCATAATATTATAATAATAATTTCACTCACATATCTACATCCATTTTCAATGGATTGCAGCAAATAAAATATAATTGAGCTTAATTCATAAACAGCCAAAATGCCTTAACGATAAACAATAAAAATCATACTAAGAAATAATTTGCATTTTTAGAATTTAACCAAATTATCAAATATAGCATAAAATAACATTATGAAACTTTAGTTAAACTAAATCATTTTCTTTAGATGTTAAAATAAATTTTTGAGTAGGCAAAAATCACCCGGTGAAAATATCAAATTAATACTTAAAATATGCATAATTTAAATATCTATAATATATAAAAAGTTACATAGTGAAAGTTTTATCAATAAAAAAATATTCACATTTTTTCGGTAACAGAAACATAAATTTGATAAAAAAAAATACTAAAAACACAAAATCTTTGCAATCTGAAATAGGGTAAATGTTCCTTACACTGAAACGAGTAAATCTTCCAACAGGCTCGACTAATGAAAATTGCTCCGTGATCTTAAAATTTGAATTTTCTTTTTTCTCTCTCATCTCTTTTCTCTCTAAATCTCTCAAGCCATGTCTCTATTGCTGAAATTAGAAAGAAAAATAAATGTATTTAATAAGCATTAGTGGCTTTTGATAATTATAATAAAATAATATATAATATTAAGATAACTACTAAATTTAATTAATTTTTTAATATAAAATTCATATAAAAAATTTTGGGCTTTAAAAATTATAAAAAATATCTATAAAATAAATTATCTTATTTAGAAAATAATGATAAAATTAGTTTACAAAACAGACATCTGATGGTCCCAAAATCAATACGGGAAAACACGCAAATACCATCAGACTTTCTGGCCGAATTTTTTGCATCGGTAAATACGGTGTTTGTACCGGCGCATAATGCGAAAGAATAATAACGATGAATTTTTTGACGCATTGTGCGACAGAACATTTCCGACGTCCACTATGCCGGTCGTAACGTCGGAATATACCAGTATTTCATTCGTACCGGTAGGCTTTACGACGGAAAATATCCGACGCATTTACCAGCGGATAATACGATGGCTATTTTAAACTCAACGACTTGTAACCGGCGCAAAATGCGTTGGAACACATTCCGGCATCTAGGACGCCGGAATATCCACCGGCGAAAGCCCTATTTCCAAACTCGAGCCCGTCTGGCTATTCATTTCATTCGTTCACTTCTCTCTCATCTCTGGTGTCTCCCTCGTCACCCACCGTAGATCGCCGTCGCCAAGCTTTATAGATGTTCACCGGACATCGCCGACGATCACCGCCTTCGTCGCCGAGCGAAAGCCCTATTTCCGACCGTGAGTTTTCGCCTCCAAAAGCTTTTCTACCGCCTCCCATTGATTGTAAGTCGCCTCCCGTCGATTGTAAGTTTTTTTTATTCATGCCGGGTAGATCACTTAAGACTGAGCTATATAGGTCTGCCAAATCCTCTACAAATTTGTTTTTCATTTTGTTCTATGTTTCCACAAAATTGTGTGTTGAAAAAAGATAATTTAGTCCGAATGTGGATAGCATTGGATTTCATTTAGCGGTCTCTTATTCAAGGAGAGATTGAGGATACGGAGGAATGTATTTTGCTATTTTAGTAAAAAATCTTTCTTTGAAAAGTTTGAAGATTTAGGATAATATAAAAATTTAGAATACTACAAGATGCATGATTTACTACATGAGTTGGCACACTGTTTTTGCACAGGATGCCACAAAGTAATGGGTGATGAATTGTTGCCTCTAGTAATTCTTGGGACTCTTCTACACTTGTCTCTTCGAAGTACTTGAGAAAGATTGGGAAGTTTAAATACTTGCATTCCCTTTTCTTGTTCTGGTACCAAGAAACTTCTAATCAGGATCATTTCAATGCACTTATTGAAATATTTAAATCATAGAGAATCCTACTCTTATTATACATATGTGCTACAGGCTTGGAAATGACACCAGAGGAGATTAAATATTTGATACCTAAAGATTGATGGATATAAGGTCACTAGGCTACCAAGATTTCTAAGTAATCTCAATCACTTGCAATACAAAATTTATGATTCATGGCATGTAAGCGGGCCTAAACTCAATGATTTTTTTACCAAGTGACATAAGTAACCTTTATAAATTGCATTTGATATGACCCCAAAAAAATAATTCTTAGATATATGGGATTGGGAAGTTAAACTCTCTTCAAGAACTCGAATAGTTTGATCTTGAAACTAAGATTGGTAATATAATTGGGGAGCTGAAGTCTATGAATGATCTTTGCAAATTAGGAATCTAGTGCCTTGAAAATGTGAAGGATGCTGAGGAGGCTTGTAGTGTCAAATTATGTGACAAGAGGAGATTGACAGATTTGACCTTACATTGGAGTTGCATTTATTCGAGGAACATCGATTTATATGAGGTGTTTGAAACCCTTTAGCCATAAAAACTATCTAAGGAATCTGAGCATATGGCATTACATGGGTATCTTTTAACTTTTGTCGTAGATGTTTGCACCAATAGCGCAGGAAATAAACCATAGCTTTAGTTATGGCGGATCTACGACGTTTTATCTGCTGGTATTTTTCGTCGGATATGTACGTCGTAAAATTCCGGCATATATCTCGCCAGAATAATCGGTTAGGAAATGACGTTTTGGCTAACATATTTTGCGCCAGTAATTCATCGAAGAGTGCACCAGAAAGATTTCCAGCGTCTTATAAATGTCGGAAGACATTTTCCGATGCGCACCAAACCGGCGTACCAAAATTCGACGGAAATGCGCCGGAAACCAAGGCCTTCCGTCTGATTTTACGTGTTACTGGCGGATATTGTCCGTCGGTAATACCATGTTTTCCTGTAGTGAATCCTCAATTGTACTGACAGATACCAATTTCTTAAGGATTTTCACCGTTGCCTAAAAATTATGAAAAAATTTATGCAAGTAAAATACTATAATAACAACATTATGGAGAAGACGATTTATAATTTGGAGTTATATTGACTCTAGAAAAAAATTATTTACCCTGATCAAAATATGGGTTATTACATAGTATTTTTTTTGGGTTCATCCATTGTATTCCTAAATCTACTGGACTGTGGTCGCCAAGCCCATTTCCTCAATGTTGGGGGTAGTAATTGTATTATGCCTGTTATTTCGACAAATAGTGGCCAATATAGCTTCTCTAATATAACATGAAAAGAGTAGCATAACTTTGTTAGAACTATATGTTGCAGTATGGTGAAATAAACATAATGTAATCTCATCTTTTCTCTCCAACAACAATGATAGCATGGAGGCATGGTATATAGTACAATTATGGCTTGTTATAACTACACTAACATATTAGAGTTGAACTGGTTTCTACCTTCCTACAAGACATATCAAAGACCTGACACTCCTAGTTATTTATGTAAATTGAGGTTGGACAAGGAGTACTTCATGCTCATATTGCTCGAACAAGCTCCTTATATAGTAAATGGAGACTCCGCGGTAGCAACCCAAATGCTTATATTAGTCAAAAACTTGTTAAATAAAATTACAAGGTTGTAGTATATAGTTGTGATTAGACCCTAAATGGGTAAGCTATGTGCACATTTTAAAACCCCATTGAAGCACTATGAAGCATTTGTGGTCATGATCCCGTAATGGTACCCACCATCATACAAAAGGCTCAACTTATTGACGTTTCACTCGACCAACCACTAATGCACTTCCTTCTTAATATTTGTTATATCTACCATGAGTCTTTTAAAAGTTCTGAACTTGTCTGTGTTCCCAACAAAGTATATTTTCTCATAAATATCTTCTAAATCAGTAACAACAATACGCCGAATAAATTTCTTGAAGTTCTCCCTAAGGTGTCGGAAGTAGTAACTATGTGATGCGTACGAAAATATATCCCGACATCCTGAGCTATTCCAGAGTGCTTATCAGATACAAAGCATATGTCTTGTTGGGGCTCAAACCTATGGTTTTGTGGAGCATCTATAAAAATCATGACCAAGACTTATTTGACTCTGCCTCCACAATAATAAATGCAAGGTGGTATAGTCTACCATTTCCATGAATGCCAATTGTAGTAAGTAGCATCCTTATGTATTTGTCCAATATAAATATCTCATACAAGCTAAGCACCTGGTGATAAAATTTTTATCCGTCAATTGTTGGACCAAATGCCCATAATAGTGATTTGAAATGATTATTCCAATAACTTATATGTTGTGATCTGATCCTGGAAGTGCAATTTTAATGACTTCCATGTAAACGTGAAGTAAGCAGTATGAGTCCTCAAAACTACCAAAGACTAATTTGATAGCCTTCCCCCTGTGCATCCCAAAACTTAATGTAAGGAATCTTAATGTCAAATTTAGATTCCATCCGAGCAATGATTTCATATAGCTTCAGATCTATTTACTAATGAAGAATGGTGGTGATGTAGTAAGAAATGAACTTGGATTTACAATTACGATGACCACCTGACATTATATGATTCATGCAAGTATATGGAGGACCACTAGATGAGACTTTCCATGTACCACTAAGTCGCTTGCTTTTTGCTGCGTATAGATGCCATAGGTATGGACAGTATGGGTTATCATGTTATGCACGCCTAACGATAAGCCTTGTCTTATTAGATATGCTTTTGATGTATTACATATTGTTGATGATTGACCACCCATTAAGTGCACACTGAAAGACATCCTTAGTGATGAAGTTATTCCTTCATCCAATTATTCTGGAATAAAGCCATCCATTTCTCCAACAAAATTTGTAGTAGGGGCATCAACAATATCCATACAATCCCATGCATGTGCTGATCGTATAAGTTTGACATAATCATTACCTGCCACCAGTGCCCCTAACTCAGTTATAAAAAGCATGCTCACGAACCAACTCATGGCCAGGCAATGATATATCACAGTCTTCTACAACTGGATTTCTTCCATCCTAAATGGGTGTTTCACTTGAGCTCTCACTAGTTCCGCTATCCATCATTACATATCCTTCAAAAACTGCTTCAACTTCAACATACTTTCTCTGATTGAAATGTTTATTATGTTGTTGGAGCTGAAACATCGGTGTGCTTGAAGACATCCGGTCACAAACACTTGCATGCCCTCTCGTATATGGTTATAACAATATAAGACGCTCGCTCATACTTAAGTGTCCTACGCATATAGGTTCATATTGTAGTAAACGTTCACCAACACAAAAGCTACAACTTTCATATGCAACACCGGGTAGTGTAGAGGGCATGCAACATACAATACAATGTAATGGTTGGACGGGCTATGATTTACATCGAGTTCATATTAGATTTGCACAAACTTGTCTACTTGGTAAGAGGATGTCGGGTCATCATAGCCCATCAGATGAGGAGAAGTGAGACTTATGTCACCTCTACACAGTTGCTCAATTTGAACACGATAATCAAAATACTTATTCGAGCTTCATTAAGTATGAACTCACAAACCTCATTGTTAGTGACTTGGATTGTAGTGTAACCTCCATTATTCAAAAGATGACAATCAAGGTCAACCCGACATGTTTCACTGTCACAGCGCAATGCTCCAAGAATTCTTACATTTAACTGTCAATTGTAATATTCTTATTTATTTCAATGGGACAGTTTCTTCCACTGATGTATGAATGGATGAAATCCTCCATTATGTTCAGATAACCATCGTAATACATAATAAAGTGTGACATTGCACCAAATCTGATCTTCGTATGTTCTTTAAATAAATAAATAAATTCACGCGTGTCATTCGACAAATCATTCATAATACTTTTTTGAAAGACGATATTTAAACCAATCTTAAAGTGAATGTGGAAATTAATAGAAATTTAAGAAATCTCTCATTAAAAAAAAAAATGTTTCATTTACTGATAATAATGGTTAATTATTTGAAAAAAAAATGTTCTGAAATAATTTACATTCTAATGTCATGCAATACTGTCAAACTCAATAAATTTAATATACAAAATTATAGAACATACAAAAATAATCTAACCTATTAACAATTTTTAATTGTAATATTATATTTTTAAAATAATCACTTATTCATAAAAAAAAAGTTTACTCATTAATCTTTTTTAAATAAGATGGACATGCAAGGTAATCCACCTATAATGCTATTTTTAATTAATTTTATCTTTCTGTTCATTTTCTTAATACATAAATAAAGATATTAGCATTACAAATAAATTAATAATTTAACTTTCTAATGATCCACATAGTTCAACTAGCATACTTAATTTTCTGTTTACTTCTTCTAAATAAAAATATTAGCTATACTTTTAATATAATTTGCTAAAATTTAAATTAATTTTCTATTTAGGTTTTCTAAGTTTTTGAAATAAATCTTGAAACTCAACTTAAATCCAATTATTTTGCAAGCTTCTTTGAATAAACAGAAGCAAGTTTTGGTTGAATTTGTCAAAATAAGGCTTCATTTGGGACGATTTTCTTACTGCTTCTCAAAGCAACTTTTTAGTAGAAATTTTTTAATTTTTATAGTAAAAAAATATTTTAAGAAGTAATAAAAAAATAGCCCCAAACAAAATATAAAACAACCAAAATAAAATATCTTCATAAATAATTTATTCTGCAAAAGGATCTAACCAAAATAAACAAACAGGAGCAAAACATGGAGGAAGTTCTTGAACATATCAGTATTTCATTTCTCAAAAAAACAATATTATTAAAACATATATCTAATTACATAAAATATTTGATCAAAGGCTGAGCAAAATCCTGATAAATTATAATGTAATATTTCTAAATAACATTCTAAAAATTTACACAAAATATAATTTACAAAATACAATCTATTTCTCAAAAAAATTACACTTCATAATATTTACATCTTACAAAAATTAAGGGTGTCAATTTCGGGTCACGGGTCGGGTTCGGGTCGAACCCGTAACTGACCCGGGTTCAAACGAGTCGACCCTAACCTGACCCGGCGGGTTGTCGGGTTGACCCGACCCGACCCGATTTTGGGGTTGCCGGCGCCGGAGCGGCGGCAGGCGGACGGCGGGGGCGGAGGCAAGCGGGCGGACACGCTGGGGCACGCGGGCGCGGTCGGGAGCGGTTGGGCGCGCTAGGCACGCGGGCGGGCGCGCTGGGGCACGCGGGCACGGTCGAGCTCGCTGGGCACGCGGGCGCGGTCGGGCGCGCTGAGCACGCGGGCTGGCAACGCGCAAGCGCGGGGGCAGCGCGGGCAGCGGGCAGAGGCGGGAAATTTGAAATTTTTTTAAGTTAAACGGGTTGGCGGGTTGACCCGGCAACCTGCCGGGTCAACCCGAACCCGACCAGTTTTTTAAACGGGTCGATTTCTGGAACCCGAACCCGACCCATTTTGAAATCGGGTCGGGTTCAACCCGGATTTTCTGGGTCGGGTCCGGGTTGGATATTCGTGTCGTGTCAAATATTGACACCCCTAAAAAAAATAATTTAAATAACAATCTAACAAAATTTTTTATAAAAAAGAATGATTGGCGTACATCCGCAAACAACTGAATGCGGATTTTTGTTTTAGAATTTCACACCAAATTAAATTATAAATTTTATCTGCTTCTTTCGCTTTTTACGATGGCAAATATATTTCTTTTTATAAATTGGTCTGTTTATTTAAAAAAAAAAAGTTCATATGAAATAATTTGTTTATTTAATTAAATAAACTAATGAATATAAATCACTCAGTCCCCAAAAAAAAAAAAAAAAAAAAAAAAAAAAAAAAAAAAAAAAAAACAGTATTAATCAAATCAGGAACCATTATTTTAAATTTTAATTGATTCTCTGACATCGCTGATGCTTAATTTTTGATACATAAATCAACTCATTTTTATAGAAAACATTTGTCAACCATTTTTTGCTTTATTGACTTCAACTCCAATTTCTAATTTCAACTTGAGAAATACTTTATTTCCAGCTCTTCTTCAATCGATCCACCTTCTCGATCTCCACTCAAAAAGTTTCCTATAATCCGAGAGGAATGATACAGCGAGAAGTCAGAGAAAAGTTGTCGGGAAAAAATTCAAATTTGATTTTTGGCCGGACCTTGAAGCTTCTTCGGGTGTTGGATTCAGGGGCTTCTCTGGAAATCGGTTATTCCCCGGAAATTACGTTCCATGAACTCGAGATTCTGGTAGTTTGTTCCCTCTTCACTCTCGGTTTCCATGTTATTATATTGCTGAAATGTACTACAAAGTTAATTGTTAGGTTTTCTTGCACATTTTTCAAAATCGTGTTTTTAGGGTTTTTTGGAAGAAGGTCATAGTAATCTTATTTGAATGCGGATTGTGGTATTTGGTCGGTTAGGTTTTTTGATATTGTATTAGAGGTCGTTCAATTGTTTCTTCTTTATGTTCTTTCACGTGGTAGATCGCTTATGGGGCTCTCTAGTTGACATTGTGCAAGGTGATGTTTTGTTTTTCCTAATTTTATCAGCAGTTTGGAAAATTTTGAGTTTATAATTTTAGGAAACTTCGATTCAGAAACATACTCTTATGATATAAGATTCCTTGGATTCAAAGGTTCAAACTTTCTGCCAGACTTTCTTTGTTTTTTTTTTTTTTAAATTTCTTTGGACTTCGTTTGCTGGTTCCTTAGAACTATTTCTATCGGTTCATATAGTTAGTGTCCTAGCAAAGGCTTACTGTGTTTTGTCCCTTCAGTTTTCATTTTTTATTGGCTCATATTGTATTCTATCAAAGGCTTACCCTGCTTTTTCCATTTAGTTTTCATTTATATGTTGTGTAATTTGTTGTAATGCTTATTTCTTGTTTTTGATTTGTGAAGTTTTTTAGCTTCCTATTGAAATATTTTATGTTGATGTTCTGTTTAAATTCTTATATTGACAATAGTTAAGATATTTCATTTTGCATTTGGTGCTTTTCTTGTATCTGTAGGAGTGTATGCTTAGTTTTTTGGTTTAAAAGATTAGCGATAATCAGTAGAGGCCATAGTGTTTTCAAGTAATTGTAAGGAATATTTGGTACCAATTTTAAGTTTTGAACCTCCTGTTTATGTCACCGGCACACCATTGAAGGCTAATGTTGCTGTTTGTTTGTAAGCAGCCTTAACTCGTAATGGCAAAGACACGAAGACTTGGCATGTTATTGGTGCTTATTTTTTTGGGTATAGTATCTACTCTCCTAGCATTTTACTTATCGTCTTCCCTTTCATGCAAAGTTTTGATCATAATCTTCTTCTCATAATGAATACAATTGAATTAAGCTAATTCATCAGCCGACTCAAGCTCGACTCAATAAATGGCTCATAAGATAAGCTCAATGAGCTAATAAGCCAAGCTTGAGTTAACTCCGATTTAATTTTTTAGCTAATGAATCGGCTCGTTTAAAAAATGCTAATATAAAATATACTTAAATTACGTTATAATTCAAGGGCTTAAATAATTTTTTTTAAAAGTATTTTAAATCTATGTCACTTCCTTATTTCAAGTCATTTGCTATTATTTCTCCGCTAATTTATCGTTCTTTTTTATCATTTAATTACTACAAGTCTACAACTACTTGGATCTAAATCATCTTCTTTCTTTTATAATAAATGAGTCAGCTCGAACCCATAGAATAGAGGTCAAGCTTGAGCTATAAATCAATTGATTAGTAAATCTCAAGCTCAAGCCAAGGGTGGCTCGAAATCGACTCGTTTACACCTCTGAATACAGTAGTATATATTTCAACTTGGCTTGTTCATCTATACATGTTTTTGCAAGTATTTAGTTTTATATGTTCTTTTTATTCTGCAGCTAGTCATGAACTTATTTAGCTCAGCGCTTCCCTTTCTTAGGAAATTTAGTTTGCATAATATAAAACATTAGGGGCCCATAAAACATGCTTAACTGATTAATAAAATAGTTAGAACTCTTTTTCCTGAAACATTTCTAATCCTTGCATCAGTACTTGCATCCAAGGGCGAGGATGATTTCTCCTACTGTGAAAGCATGGTTAGGAAGTGGGCTAAATCTTCAGCTGGCAATAGAATCAAGGCAGACAAGCTGACTCTAAAGGATTTTTTATTTTTCTTACATGTTCCAAGAACAGGAGGGCGAACTTATTACTCTTGGTTAGTCTTTTTCCTTTTTTTTTTTAATTCAATTCTATCATCAGAACAACATATTGAATTTGAGAAATTATTTTTGGTTGTCATTTTGTATTTTTCCTGCAACAGTTTCTTGAAGAAACTATATGCTAACACCGATGAGTGCCCCCGTTCCTACGACAAATTACGTTTTGACCCAAGGTAAATACAGTTGACACCATCATCTTTTACCATGCCTTAGAGCACATACTGGCCCTTGTTTTTTCTAATTTTTTTTTCTGTCTTTCCTTTTGTCCTTGGAAGGTTATTATTTTCATGCCAAACTGTCATTTAGTTGCTAAATGGAGTATGTACTGGCATACGATAACCACGGCTTGTACTTTTCTCCTCAAATTATATTATTTAAAGCAGTAACCCAAACCTTTTAATCATGCTTTGCTAATTCACTCTAAATCTGTAGCTTTTGTTGTTTTTTATTTGTATGGCAGTTTTATAGTTGTTATGTTATAACAATGGCAAAAAAAAAAAAGTTATAACAATGGCAAGGGAAACGTTTCTTGGTGCCAATTTCTTTTTTGGCATCATATATCATCTAGAAACAAGTGATCTAATTCAATTAGCTCATGTGGTTATGGGTTACTGAATAGTTGGTTTTTATTTTTTGCAGGGAAACTAACTGTAGATTACTTGCTACTCATGATGACTATAGCTTGATGTCAAAGCTGCCCAAAGATAAAACTTCTATGATAACAATATTAAGAAATCCAATTGATCGTGTTTTTAGCACATATGAATTTTCAGTGGAAGTTGCAGCTAGGTTTCTTGTACATCCAAATTTAACTTCAGCTACACAAATGTCTAAAAATATGAAATCCCGATCTCGTGGAGTAAGTACTCTAGATATATGGCCGTGGAAGTACCTTGTTCCTTGGATGAGAGAAGACTTATTTGCCCGGGTATTTCTCATTAACTTGTTTTGCAGACATTTGCTATTTTCAATCTCTGACATGTTTTAGGATGAAGCCAATTTTTTTCTTTAATTTTGTTGAGGTTACCAATTTATGCTTGGATGATCATGCCCACGTATGACGTTTAACCTGGCTTCTTAAGACAACATTTCTCTAAGAAAAGATTATAGTACTTCTAAACTTGTCATAAATATTTGGATATTATAAGCCTAGATAACCACATATCATTAACTTAAATGACTGTATATGCATTGGCATTTGGGGTAGAAGCTGTCATTTCATTAGAGGTTAAACTCCCCTTAGTATGTGTGTCCTTGATTGTATTCTTGCATAGGGCTAAAATGCTTGCCTATGACATAATGAACCTGAGGCTTTCGATAATCCATGGCATTAGGTTCGATAGAACTTTGAACTTTTTTCGTGCTAGTTTTACTCAAGCTCACTATCAGTTGGTTCTAACTAGAACTATTACCAAAGATCTTGTTTTGATTCCACAAGAACCTATTGTTCCACATAGCAACAAAGGTGGCAAATGTGAACCTATTGGGAAAGGTCCCTACGTTATGGAGAAGGTGCATGAAGTTGAATCTCACCAACTCATTGATTGAGAAGACATACACCATGCCTCCTATCAATTGATGTTACTTTAAGAAGTGTTATGCTATGTAGTAATGACCCAGTTTAGCTCCCTATGGGTTGAGCTTGTTTTGTCGCCAAAACCTAACCTTGACCAAATTTCTGCTATATGGCGCCAAAATATAGACGTTTTATTGTCTTGGATTTCATTTTCAATTTCAAACATTTATTGCCTTTTTGACTTTAATGACTTTGTGTTTATTGCCATATGAAATATCATTTTAGAAAATTTATCCAAATATGGCTAGTGGTGTATGTTTATTTCATTGCACCTTGGCCTATTTTTTTAGTTCTTTTATTTTATATAGAGGAAATCTCTACAACAACAACAACAACATCAAGCCTTTATCCCACTACGTAGGGTCGGCTACATGAATCATTTTTCTCCTTTGTGTCCTATTAAAGGTCAAATTCTTGTTTAAATCTAATAAAGAAAGGTCATTCCTAATATTTTCTAACCAAGTCTTTTTAGGTCTGTCTCTACCTTTCTTAACATAAGTTAAATCTAATACCTCTACTCTCCTAACCGGGTCATTAGAAGGCCGCTGTTTTATGTGACCAAACCATCTAAGGAGACTCTCTCTAATCTTATCTTCTACTGGAGCTACTCCAACCTTTTCACGTATATGCTCTTTTTGTATCCTATCTCTAAGGGTAAAGCCACTCATCCACCTGAGCATCCTCATCTCTGCCACACTTAACTTAGTATTATGCTTCTCTTTTAATGGCCAACATTCCGCACCATAAAGCATTGCAGGCCTCACTACCATCTTATAGAATTTTTCCTTAAGTTTGAGGGGTACTTTTCTATCACACAACAAGCCCGATGCATTCCTCCACTTCAACCATCCAACTTGAATTCTGCTGATAATATCCCCATCTATTTCACCATCACTCTGAACAATAGATCCAAGATATCTAAAACGTGTACTCTTATTAATGACGATTGCCCAAAGTCACAAACCCCTCACTAGGTCTATTATTACTAAAATTACACTCCATATATTCCGTTTTAGATTTACTCAAGCGAAAACATTTAGTCTTTAATGTTGACCTCCATAATTCAAGTTTACTTTCAACTCCCTCTCTAGTCTTATCAACAAGAAGAATATCATCAGCAAAAAGCATACACCAAGGTACATCCTCTTGCAAATGTCTAGTGAGAACATCCATGACTAAAGAAAAAAGATATGGGCTTAAGGCTGATCCTTGATGTAACCCAACCGAAATATGGAAATACTTGGTCAAACCACCTTGTGTTTGAATACAAGTAATAGCTCCTGCATACATATCTTTAATGATTTGAATATAAGCATTATTAACTCCTTTCTTTTCAAGAACTCTCCATAGCACTTCTCTTTAAACTTTATCATATGCTTTTTCTAAATCAATAAATATCATATGTAGATCCTCCTTATTTTCTCTATATTTCTCCATCAAACCTCTTAATAAATGTATGGCTTCCATAGTTGACCTACCTGGTATGAATCCAAATTGATTTTGAGAAATATTAGTATCACGCCGCAACCAATGCTCCATAACTCGCTCCCATAGTTTTAAAGTATTACACATTAACTTAATTCCTCTATAATTCGCACAATCATGTGCATCACCTTTATTCTTAAAAATAGGAATTAACACACTCATTCTCCACTCAGCTGACATCTTTTTAGACTTCAAAATAGTATTAAAAAGTTTAGTAAGCCAAGAAATTTCATCATCTCCTAAGCATTTCCACACCTCTATTGGAATATCATCAGGTCCAACAGCTTTTCCACCCTTCATTTTCTTTAAAGCCTCTCTAACTTCGGTTTTACTAATACGCCTATAAAAACATAAATCTTTATTTTCATTTAGGATGCTAAGGTCATTATAGTCAATCTTATTTTCACAATTTTCATTAAAAAGTTTAACAAAATATCTCATCCATCTTTGTTGAATATCATCTTCTAAGAAAATTATTTTTTGATCTTCATCCTTAATACACTTCACTTGAACTAAATCCTTACTACTCCTATCTCTTTGTTTGGCTAACTTATACATATATCTTTCTCCCTCCTTAGTATCTAATCTATTATATAAATCACTAAAAGCTAAGGTTTTGCATCGCATATTGCTTTTTTAGATTTCCTTATGAGCCTCTCTATATAGAGGAAATCTCTATTTAAAAATATTCAAAAAATTCTTTTCCCTTCAACATAGTATTAGAGTAGGGTTACTCCTAGACCTAGTATCTAACCATTGCCCTCTTTTCCATTTTTATAATGGGCTTGCAAGCTCGTTCTCTTGCTTGCTTGCATCCTTGCTACAATCCTGCACCTAATCCTGACATGCTTCGCTCAACCTTGCTCACTCAACAAGGCAAGAGTGAGCAACTATGGAAGAATGGGGTGCCAACCCATGCTTGATCTACCTTTATTAAAAAATTACATACATAGTAGCAGAACAGATGTACATTGGCAATTCTTGACTGAATACATATATCATAGGCATTTAATATAATCATTTATAACAATGTATAGCAATGCAAATAAAACATTTAAACCAAAAAAGATTCATTAGACGTTGACCTTTTCCCTCTAAATAATTTACAAGATCCAAATTTGCATATTTATATGTGACATTCAGATGCATTATTACATGATGCTCATTACAATAGATGGTACATTCAGATTTATCATTACATGATGCTCATTACAATATCCATTTAGATAATCATTGCAATACTGATAATCCTACAAACCATGGTATGACACATATGGACCAAAAGTTTCTAAAATTAACACCATACATAAAATATATATCACACATGCACCTAATAACCAAATGTGCTCCATATCGACTGAACATAAAATCCTCTTTACGACTCATCTAATCCATAGAATTTTCGCAAAAGTAGTTATCAGCTAATGGGGGTGAGTTATATATAGCTTGGAGGCCTTCACCTCGATTAGGCATTAACAATCATTTTTTATACACAATTTTTAAAATTTTCTTTACTGATAGTATAGAGTGCATATCTAATGTATCCAAGCAAGAAGTCCTAACAAAATTTATGTTAACAAATAAATGTGATGTTCTCATATCGAACAACAGTCTAGCAGGTCTATCTTGCATGAAAATTATACCATGTGTTAAAGCTACATCTTGCTAGAGTTATAACAGCAACTGTAGGCCGAGTAATTTTCCACAGTTTTGTTGTGGAGAGTTTGATACACTATCGCTGGAAATAAAAGAAGTGCAAACATTAGTAGGCCAAATCAGTCCTGGCAAAATACCATAGGGATGGGGAAGTTTAAATTAACCTATCAAGAGAATCTTATTGAAATGAAGATTCTCTTGATAGGTTAATTTAAACTTCCCATATCAAGAAAATCTTCTAATTTTCACTATTTGCAGACATTTGTTTTTCACCCAAGGCTATAGTAATGCTTGCTTCTTCTGTAACTTTGTTAGAGAGATACCAGGAAGCATACTGAAGTTCGAAGCATTAAAGGCAAGCAAAATCCATATGACATGCATGAGTTTGTTATGCCTTTACATACTTTTGTTGATGACCCCATGGCACATGAAATTATTCACAATGGAGCCACCTTTCAGGTATGCTAGTTTGTTTTGATGCATTTCAACTTTGTTTTGGCCTCTTTTGTTGGTCTCTTCTTTTATGGGTTGTAGTCATCACACAAACTGATGAATCGCAGTAGAGTTTGACAGCCTTTTTGCATGCACACAGAAACCTATCAATGTCGGATTACACTGTCTTATGGCAGCTTAAGATAGTTATCATAACTTGCTCGGCAGGAAGACCTTGCTTTGATTGTAGTTATTACTTGCCAATATTTAGTGAACTGATCCATGCCTTGCAAAACATCTATTACGACAGAGCATATCCACACTTTATTTTCTTCTACATAGGATACAAAATCACAACTGAAAAGCACAGGATATGAATTATTTGCTATGTAGTTAGGGAAAAAAGATCTTATGATTCATTGAAATTTATTCAGTAATCAGCCTTTTATATCTTTATGACGGCAGTGTTTGTTCAAAATTAAAATTCACAAACCGAACAAGTGAGGAGTACACCAGAAATAATTAATAAATTCATTACGTGAAGCCCTCGGTAGTATTTAGTAGAGGGAGCATGCTTGATCTAATGCTGTATGCCAAACACCATGGTTATTTAGGGGTGCTGTTTTGTAAAACAAGAAGGAAAAAGACACCTGGCATGTTAAGTTATCAACCTTTTGGATGACTTGCCTTATTTTTAGATATATTTTTTGAAAAGTTAATGATTCTCCCATAGATAGAAGATTTATTGTTCAAGAAAATTTAATTCAAGTCATTTGGAAGTTTTGACTTGACTTTTAGTGTACGTTCTAAAAAAAGTTGGAGCGTTAACCTTTAAGAAATATTGGCAGCTAAAGAAGTCCATAATTACCTAAAGGCCTAGTCCATAATCATTACAGAACAAGGCTAATCCATTGATGGAACATGTTGTTCTAAAAGTTGATGAGTTGTTAATTTCGGATAGGCAACTGAATGGGGCATGTTTATTAGATTATTTGCAAGAGAAAAAAGAGGTAAAGGATAAAGGAAAATACATATAATACTTCTCCATTATGCTGAATCTAAACTTTTGAAGGAATGATGAATCCTTAAAACATAACAGGGAGGGTATGCTCAAGCTCTATTTGTCACCCATAAATTCATGTTATTCAATAATCTAAGTCCCATTGTAATTGGTTATGGAAAGGCCTTTTATGAATGAACCTTAGATCCAATAATTGCTTAAGTATCTTTGACCAATAAGCTATCATTAGAAAAAGAAAGAAATTGAAGAATATTTTAATTTTCTAAATTAAACAATGTGCGAATAAAGATTTCATTAGGTCTTCAACTTGAGCATCAAGGTTGTTTGATAAATTGAAAAAGCGATGTATTGGATGGCCTACAAAGACCCTCAGTCATGCTTGATAAATTACATCATTCTCTCAAGACTTGAAGTACTTTCCTCCAAAGAGAAAAAGTGAAAAAAATTTCTAGACAATTGGGAAAATGGTGTAGCCACTCATTATAGAAATTTTCTTAATCGCTTCAAGGAATGTGATATCTTAGTTGAATTAAAATAGTTTATGTATCACTTAATTCTTCCATAGAGATGATGATAGCGAAAGAGTTTCAACATACAGTGATTTGCAAAAAATTTACTTATAGGTGCAACAATAATACGTACTATAGGCTCGAGGATACCTGACTAAGTAATAGAGTTTCAACATTAAACGCATGGCCAATGATAATGTTAAAAGGCAAAGCATGTACTACATATTAGATCCCAATTATTTATAAAAATAATAAATATTTTAGGCGCTGAAAGGAAAAGATAAGTAAGTGGGGGTGCAGAAAATGCAATAAAGATAGATAAACTTAGATCATAGCCTTATATGAAAGCCTTATAAACATTTAGATGAGATTGTATTAGAGTTACATATCTTCTTCATGTAAATCAACATTTAATTTATGCAATTGTTCATTACTAGGATAGTAACCTTCAAGAGGATCTCGATGATACCCATTGTCTATGATCCTTTTTTAAGATTGTTATTGGTTTTGATTATCTCTATAGCTATCTGGTTTCTACCCTGCTCATTTTGAGGATCATGATTATCATGGCTTACCATAGGGATGTTTCTAATCGGTTGAGAAGGTCTAAGAGGTTTATTAGTATTTTTGTTGGAGTCTCTTGATAGGTATATTATAAGGAAAATTTTCCTTTATATCATCTATGGTATCCGACTGAAGTTAAAAGGCTTCTATAAGATGGATTGTTAATGGGGTTTGTTAAGCAAGGGAGGAACACCACAAGAGGTTCATTCTTTCGTATTTTTAATTTGATTCATTTTAAAATTTAAGTTTTTCATTTGAACAAACAATTTATTAAATTTTCTCAATTATTAAATTTATTTTCTAAATTTTTCTGAACTTATTTCGCTTACATTCCATATTTTTTTCACATTATCTATCCGGCATTTATCTTGTTCTATTAGTTGTGACAACATCCCATATTTCCTTCTTAAGGCTTAAGATTCATGAAAATATGTAGCAACGCAGAAAAGCAACCTTAGAATGAGATATCAAATGCAGCTAGCAGCATGATCATATAGGCAATATGATAATGAATCAATTGCTGACTTTAAAATTCGATTGCATATGATATTCAAATATTAAAATTTCAGTTTCAGTACATATAAGTGAAAGCAATTGTCCAATTTCGACTATGATCCATCTATATAGAAATTTACAACACAATCTAGTTAAATTTAAGAAAATTTTTTGCTAGGAAAAGCTTTAGCATCAATTATGATTATCGTGGCTTTTATTGAAGTTCAAGTGGAGCTTCCTAAAGCATAAACCTATGCATGGTTCTAGGTTTTCTCAATAACATATGCCAAGTCCAATTTCCATATGTATTCAATACATCCTGTGGAGCTCAGTTTAATTTCGGGCTTGTAGTTTAACTGGGTTTGGTGCAGGAGATTTTCATATGATTATCATCAGCCTTGAAGAAGGAAGATAAGGGTAGTTATTTTCAGATGAATAAACTTGAAGTAAGATGTCTTGAATAAACATTAAAAAAAAACTCTCCTCTTTCTTTTGCTCTCTCTACCTTTTTTGCTAACAGAAATGGCTCGTCTACTTACGGAAAAAGTTTAGAAGGAGAGAGTTCAGTACATGCGGAGGTGGATGCCAAGTGGGGGTTTGGAGTTTGTTGGTTATTATGATTTGAAATTTCATGCAAGAATTGGTTAAGAGTGTTACATTTATAAGATTAGGTCCAGGGTTAGTTAGAATTGGATTAGGTTGCTTAATTAAGTGGAGAAATTTTAGGAAAGGAGTAGTTGGTTCGAAATTTTAATTTGAAGTCCATTTTAGAGTTTGCTTTGAACAAAATTTTCATTACTTTGTTTTTCGCAATGATGCCACTTTCATTTCTTTATGATTTTTTCACTACTTTTCAGAATTTTTTGTTGTTGGAAGGTGTGTTTTACAACCATATTTGCTAGATTGTGGTATCTCTAAGTTGTTGTCCAATATTTTTAAAAAAATTATAATGCATATAACCACGTGTAAAAAAGTTGCTTTCCCATACCATTTCACAACTACATTTACAAAAAGCAGCAGCTGCCCCAAATGTACCCTTAAATGTGGTTTTTGAGGCAATTTAAGAGATAGTTGGATGCTTGTGAATATGAATTTGAGCTTTAAATTTAAATTCAAATTGAAATACAAATTTGATGGATGAATTATGGATAATTATGTGCCTTCCAATGGGTCCATGGTTTGAGTTTTTTGTTGAGAATGTTTGAAATTTTAAATTTTAAAGTTTTGATGTCGATAATGTTCTGATCAACTGAATGGAGAGCTGTTGTAGAAATTTCTTGTTGCTGGAAGAGCAATTAGTGGTTGGTTTTCAGGGGTTTGCAGAGACACCAGTGGTACTGCTGCTACAAAATAGCAGTAAACAAAAGAATAGCAAAGTATGAATTTTGCACTATAGTAAATGAAAAAAAAAAAAACAATTGGCAAAGGAGCAGAGCAACTGAGCAACACAAATGGACAGGAAAATTATAGTGAAAACAAATTAAAATTTTGAAAACAATTGCAAAACCGCAGGGGATTGGGAATTCTACAAGTGAGCCAATAAAAAATAAAAATTGCAATGACACGGGATTTTTTTTTCCAAAGCCTAAGTGATTAAGATTGGAAGCTGGATGGTCAATCTATTGGCGAATTTGAGAGAGAAAAAGGTTGAAGGATAAAGAAGAACATATACAATAAAACCTCAAGCTATTGATGTGGAATCCTCTAAGCTTTTGAGGAAGCGTTGAATCCTTAAAGCACAGGAGGGAGGAAATCCATCTAGACAACCAGAATACTCCTTTTCTTCAATAATTCAATTTTGATTAGAAAGATTATGAAAATGTTTTTTATAGGTCCCCATACAATAAGTGTTGACATCCTTGATAAATAAACTAATGACAAATAAAAAAGTAATTGAAGAATATTTAATTTACTTGATGACTAAAAAACTCATGACAAATAAAAAATAATTAAAGAATATTTAATTTGCTTGATGAATCAAAGTGTAATAAAATTTTTATCAACTTTATCATCAAGGTATTCAAATAAAGCGATAAAAGTTAAGCAGTAGCGGATTTGCAGTAATCCCTATTCTTCTTGCTGGTTTGCATCACCTGCTCTTGTGATGTGCTGTAAAACTTGTTCATGAATCGGGAACCTAAGTGGTACTAATGATTCGTATCATGCAATGTAAGTCGAACAATGTTTTTCCTAAATGGCTGGTAAGGAAATTTTCTACTGAAAAATGAGCTGCACAACGAGTTATGCTAGAAAACCTTGATGTATTATGGTCTTGCTATTAAATAATAAAGTTGGAAGTTTGTTGATGTGGAAGTATCATTTGAGTTTTGGCTGGTTTTTCTATTTTAAAAAGAAAAATGAATTCATTTAGGACTGCTAACTCTTCTTATTGTCATTGTTTTACACTTTTACTACCCCTTGCGCTATAATGCAGCACCTATGATATTTGTCTATTCGTTGGACTCCTTATATTGAGTAATACGTTGAATTTGAGAATTTTCTAGTATTAATTACATTTTGGCTTCGTTTGGAACTACTTTTTTATTGTATCTTAAAATAAAGTTTTAGTACAAAAACTTAAATTTTTATACGAAAACTCTGTTTTAAAAAGCAATAAAAAAGTCGTCCGAAACGGAGCCTTCATCAGCTAATCTTTTTAGTGCAATTGATACTTTATGAGGAAGGCATCTCAATTTCCATAGTTTCAGATATCTGTTTTGAAGTTTATTGGAATTCAAGATATTTGACTTGGGCCATATTTCCTATTTTTTGTCCCTTTACAGTTAGCCGGGTTAACAAACAATTCGTTCCTTGCTGAAGCTCCTAAAATACGGCGCTGTGTTAGAAGGCACCCAAACCTCGATCACTATGTTTTAGAAGTAGCTAAGGTGAGGGGAATAAAAGTTGAGGTCTCTGTTGGCCACTGCATATGCAGATAAGCTTTTAAATTCATTTTTCTTGTTAATTAGTTGCAAAAATGTTCCAGGGTAGATTGGATCATATGTTGTATATTGGACTCACCGAAGATCACAAAGAGTCAGCAACAATATTTGCCAATATGGTTGGTTCACAAGTACTTTCTCAGTCAGAAGCACTAAGCTCCCTTGGTGAAGAAGTAACATCTAATAAAACAGGCAAGAAATTTTAAGTTAGAATTTGCCTTCATATGGAAAGTTAATAGTAGGAATCAGCGTATAGTTTCCTACATACATATGACGTGAAACTTTGACTGAATAAATAGAGAAACATGTTTCATATAGATGTATATTTGCTGATATAGTTATAGTTTTTCATTTCTTTTTTCAAGTCATGAAGTGAGGATTACATAAGAAAATTGCCATTGGATATTTGAAGTTTAGTCTTACAGTATTTTAGCTGAGATTTGAACCTTTGACATTAACTTTGGAGGTCAAAGGAAAAACCGCTGATGAATTATAATTATTTTGGGCTGTTTGGGCCACTTTAAAATTAATATTATTAAAACTAACCACAATAATATTTTGAGGTCAAAGGCAAAATCACAATATTATTAAAATTAACCTAAGGGCTGTTTTGAGTCACCTTCTATATTTTTTTATTTGTTTTTTTTTTTTATATTTTGATTTGAAATAAAAAAATATTTGGTATCATAAATATGTATTATTTTTTGTTTTGATTTAATATCACATAAATTGATTCATTTGGCAAGGTGGTGGGGTGGTGTTGGTAGGTGGTTTTGTTGAGCGTCCGACATTTGGTTGTAGATGACAGTGGGGTTGGTGGCCGGTAGTGGGGGCAAGCAAAAGAGGCAACTTCGGTGGTTGGTGATGATAATGGCTGTAGTGGCTGACTAGTTAAGGTGGTTTTCATTAAAAAGCGAAGACACCTATAATCTATTAAAAAAAAAACAATTAAAAGACATAAACCAAACATGGTTTTTAGAAACAAAAATAGAAAATGGTTCCAACTGAGTCCTAAATTTTAGTATTTGTTAAGCATGTTTTATTTATGAAATATGTATTATTACCATCCTTTCTAGTCATAACTTATTTAAGGTAAGTGTTTTGAGCCCCAAGTCAATTATTTTTTTCTAAATGCATAGTTTTATAATTAGTTAATGATATGAATATAACATGTGGCAATTATGAAGAATTGCTAGTGAAAAAGTAAAAATCACAACAAAACTACATATAACATGATGGCATTGTTTGAGGAATCCTTCAATAGAAAAGGAAAACTACTTAATCACTCATTTGCAACATCTTGCTTGAAGTTTGTTGATGCGGATAACTAGATAGAAAAAGCCACAAGGGGAGAACACTAGGATAAGTAGAACATTTCTCGATTCAAAACTTAGAATGCTAACATCCAAACAAACATCGAAACAAACAAAACCCAAACAAACTAAAATTAAATTAAAAATAAAAACAACTACTCTTAGAACGACCGACTAGCGGTTTCCTCACAGGCAACGAAATAGTAGGTAATATAAAAGATGTGCTAAAGGGGATGCAAACCAAGGGTCCACCACAGCTACAAGGGCCAATGTCCACCAAAACTCCTCTAGCAAATACTACCAAACCGGCCAACCAACACCTCCAATAGCTCAAGAAGAAAGATACAAGTGGAGTGGAACCTGCGGAGAGAAGAAAGAGTAAGAAGCCCAAGACGAATTTGAAGAGAGGAAGAGAGAAATGGAACAAGCTCTCAAGCTTTTCCAAGAAGAAACCCTCAGGTTGTTTTAGAGATCTTAGCTCAACAATCAACAACCTTTTATGCATCAAAATATCTCATATTTATAGAATAAATGGGGCAGCCAAGCAGCCAAAACCACCTCATATCGATCCAATCAGGATAGGGGAAATGGAAGGTCAGCAGGCGGTCCAAATGCAGCACCCGAAGAGCCAAAAGGGGGACAAGAACGGACGACCAGGGGAACTGGAACAGGCAACCAGGGGAGAAGAACCAGCCATGGGACAGGAGCCAGGTGGGGAAAACCGAAGGGCCACAGAGAAGGTGAAAGAGAAAGAGTCCACTCCACATAATGAGCTGAAAGTAGGAGAACTTCCCGAAGTAATGAGCTGAAAAAAACAGCAGCTCAAGCATTAATTAGCTGGAACATAGCATCCCCCAAAAACACAGCAAAAAAACTGAGTAGCCAAGCCCAAACCGAAAAGCAACAAGCAGCCCAAGAACCAAGGCACCAAAATAGCTAGCACACCCAAGATTTGCCAAGCCCAAGCACTACCTACTCATTATCATTGGATGCTTTCCATCATAGGGTAGCATAAAAAAATAAAAAAAGCTATAGCATTCAAATTACACAAAAAAAAAAAAAAAACTGAAATTTGCATGCATCATTTGTTGAATTTGGGGAGTGCCGATAAATTTTTTTCTTATTTTTAATCCGCCTTATAAATGAGATTTGAGACTCACATTAGAATCATAGGGCTGCTTTAAAACTTTGTAATTGACATCTTCGATACTTAGTAGAAAGTGAGGGATAATATATTAGAAGGATCATGAATTATATGTTCATGCTTTCAATTGAAATATTAGGAGCATCAGAATCATAGGCCCGATAACTTTTCATAAATCCAACTTAGATCATCAAATAGCTCTTCATTATTTGATGTGGTTTAGTCTATATAGGTGTATCAGTCAGCTTGTAAGCAAGAGGATCAATTTCTTGAAGAGGATTAGTATTATATTTATTTTAATATAGTGATATAATGAAACCCCTTTTTGCTATAAACAAATTCAGCTTTAGGAAAGTAATTTGGCTATCTTAAATCTCTTATGTCAAAAACTTTTTTTAAGTAGTGCATTACCTCAGAAATATCAGTTTGATCGCTTCTAATGAGCAAAAGATATTATCATATAAACTACTAGTATGATGGAGCCTAAAGTTGTATGTCTAACATAGATAAACTAATCTCATTTAAGACTTACAACATTTTTTCAAATAAAGGGCGTGGACTTTAAGTTCACAAGTAACCTTCATGAATTGGCATATATAGTTCTCACCCTGAAAAACAATCCTTGGATGGTTTAGACAAAGATATTACTCGAATTGCCTCATTTAGGAGAAGATGAAAGGTTATCAAGAAGAGGAGAGAATATAATTGATGAGATAGTAAGTGGTTAAGAATGCATCCTCTCAAAAGTTAGCTTGAGAAAATTTAGTTGTGTGCATAAATACCTAAAAGGCTTTCAGATTTCTTACCGAAGTTGATCATGTTCTTGAAGGGTGAAGAGAATTTTCCACTATATTATGGAGGATGATGATGTTTGTCCCATTCATATCCTCCTTGGATGAATTTCTCCTTCATCATCCCTTATTTGGGATGGACTTCTCATTCATCTCTCTTCTTTGGGATGGATTTCACTAGCTCTGCATTACACTGCATTACAGTTGAAGTCCTCAAGTTCTCCCTCTGATATCATTTAAACTCTTGGGAGTAGAGTTCTTTGCATACCAAGAGAATTGCTGCAATATAATTATGAAATAATTGTCCTAAATTTTAACATGTTATATATATATATATATATATATATATATATATATATATATATATATATATATATATATATATATATATATGTTGACCTCTGCAGCATAATACAACAAAAAAAAAAGAAAGCAAAATAATTAAAAAAATGCATGAATTATTACCTTTGCCATATCTGTATGCAAATCCTGCTCAAATCTTGTATTTTTCACGTGCTACAGACGCCCCATGCCCTATAGTCGAAGCCACTTCAGAGCAGGTGTTGACCTCTAACCTGCAGCCAAAGGAAAAAAAAAAAATCAAAATCAAATAAAATACCTGTGAAGTCGGCTGCCCATCCCGCAAATCCTGCAAAAATCCCATCGCCAACTATAGTGTCTCATCCTACTACTCTGCAAACGGCACCATTGCAGTTGTCCTGCGATCTCTTCAATCTCGCTCCCATGAGCGTTGTTAAATACCAAACCGAAGGAACCCTTCAGCGGCTCGTCCACGCACACGAAAGCTCCCATCTCGTCGCCTCAGCCTTCAAGCCTGCGACTTCTCCCCTCTCCCACCTTGCTCCACCTTGCTCGACGTCCAAGCTCCGACATCCTCCCGACCTTCAAGACCCCATCAATCGAAGCCTCAGCCCTGACCTAGTAGCCTCCCTCTCCGATCAAACTCCAGGCCTAGACTTTTGATCCCTCCACTCAGACCGATGCCGACCCTGCTCAACCCTTCATCTTCCCGTCGCTTATCCACCACATCTTCCGAACCCCACGCAAAGAGAGAGAGAGAGAGAGAGAGAGAGAGAGAGAGAGAGAGAGAGAGAGAGAGAGAGAGAGAGAGAGACCTTTACCTCCTTCGACCGCATCCCTTTCCAGTCCGACCGGAAGTCACAGTATTTTGATCGGAGCTGACAACGGGGCTCGCTAGGTGCGAAGGTAACTTTTCTCCTTCCGCACACTTCTTCGCATCCTCCTTGGCTGTCTGACTTCGCTCCATCTACGCCTTTCCCTTTCTGCTGGATCGAAAGCTAGGCATTTGATCGGAAGCAAGAAACGTGAGCTTGCTTGGCTTTGAGGGCAGCCTTCTCCCTTGCTCTTTCGGCCTAACCCGTCACAAAACAACCTTAGGGTTATTTTAGTTTATTATTATTATTATTATCAAGTCTTTAATAATAATAATAATAATTATTATTATAAATATAATTAGTTATAATTAATTAAGTTTAATTATAATTAATTATAAATAATTAATTTAATTATACAGTAATCATTTTTAAATTATAATTAATTAATAAAATAATTAATTAACTTTAATTATGATTAATTATTCTAATTTAAATCATTATTATTAATTATGGTTAATGTTAAATTAATTAAGTTAATTATGAATTAATTATTTTAATTTTAATTAATTAAAATTATTATAATTAATTAAGTTTAATTATAATTAATTATTTGCTATTTAATTTCTTATTATTAATTAAAAAAAATGTGTGCTTGCCCTCCCCCCACCTCGATCTTTGAGCCAACACCGATGACCTCGCCAAGGTATAACCCTTCTAAACACTAAAACTCCGAGAGCCCGCCCTCGACACTTGTGGTGCGGCGAGTAACCACTTATGCGCGCTTTTATTAGCACAGTGGGAGCGAACTCGTCGGGTAATCCCCCTTAAAGTCCTATTTTCGGCGTTTGCGGCGTGCCGAGGAACCCCCTATGTACGCTTTTATTAGCGTGGTGGGACGGAACTTGATACGACGCTTACGACGAAGGCGGGCAATCCCTGTGCGCACCTTTCTTAGCACGACGGGGCAATAAAAAAACTCTTTTTTTTAAATGCTTTTTAAAACCCCGTGCACGCCTTTATTGGCGTGGTGGATAAAATAAAAAAAAATCACCGCCGCGCGGTGCCTCACAAATACCAACCGTGCACGTCTTTATTGATGTGGCGGGTAGACGGCCTCTTAGTTTTTCCTCTAAACAGGGGAGATGCCGGGAGGTTGCCGAAATTTTTTTTGAAATAAGACGAGGATTTGAACAAATTTTGAACAAGTGAAGACATGCTTTGGACCTAAATGAACAAATAAAACTAGCTTAATATGATTATTATCAAATGAGCAAATGACTTAAGCTAAACTCAAGCAAGAAGAGTTTGAACTTGCTACCTGAACAAATCATAAAAGACTTGAACTTGAATCGAGTTTAGACTCAAGAAAACCACAAGGGACTCAATTTGAATTCATACTTGAACTTGTAAGTGGCACAATGTAACTACAAGGACTTGACTTGGACATTTAAACTCAAGTAAAGACTTGAGTTAGACTATAGTGGACATTGAACTTGAACTGTACAACATCAAAAGGAACTCGAACTTGAATTTGATCTTGAACTCAAAATTGAACCTACTTTGGATTTAATTCAAAAGAATGAATCTAAGAAGATTGGACTTGAGCTTGCATGGATCATATAGAACATTATATCATGCACAAGATAAAGATGTAATTGATAGAGCAATAAAAGATCTTGATTAAATGCAAGCAATTGAACACAAAGCTCATGATTATTGAAGAACTTGCAACCATCATTCCCTCACAAATGATGTTGAAACTCATACGATTTATTGAGATAGTTACAAGAGTATATGTTTGATTGCGAGCATATATCAATGAGCAAATCCACCATACAAGTTATGAACTACTTCCAAGAGCAATGAGAGACTTATGATTCCTACATCTCATTCCAACCAATGTATTTGCAATCAAAATATAAAGCTCTCAAATGAACGTGGAAGAACCTTTATGCTAATTAGAATGCAAATATCACTAAAAATTACCTATAAATGAGAAGTGATTGCAAGCAATGTTAGTGAATGAATAAATTCTCTAGTTCTCATCCTTAAGTGTTGACCACGCAAGTAAAAATCAACGGAAGAATGTAATGGCATGCTTGTAATTTGCTATACAAGACTTCCAATTGATATTAAGAGATTATTATTTCAATTGGAAGGCAAATGTCATTGAGCAAATTTATCACACATGATTTAAATCATCTTCATATGGTAGTAAAGGGCTTGTCACATTCAACATGGTTCTTCTATGAGTGGAAATCAAATGAGAGAGGATAATCCTAATTACTTAATTAAGCATCAATGAATGATGGATAGTTGAATGAAAGTATATTTTCAAAAGGCATAAGCAAAGAAAGATAACATGAAGTTTTCCACAGTGCTTAAAATCTTCAGCGCACTCAAATGAATATTGACAAACAAATGAACTTGTGATATGACTTGCTTGCAAGAAAAGACTAAATGGAAGAAACAACGACAATCAGTCATAACATTTGTATCAATCATATGGAAGAGATAGTGATCCAATAGCATAGCACACTGAAAGAAGCCACGAAGAATATGATTGGTACTGGTTAGCTCGTAGCTAATGATGGCTAGTTCATGACTAATAAAGACTAGTATGATTACAAGGTCGATAATCTGCTCGTAGTTAGTGATGATAGATGCATGCAATAAAAGTGATCATTCCCCAATATTAATGCAACAATCTATCTACAAATAAAGGCAAAGGATACATAGCAAATGCAAATACCTATGATCCCTTACGATAGATCCGCTATATGCACCATATGTCATTTGTGGACAAATACGAAAGAGACTATAACAAACACAAGCTTCTGCAAATCGTCGTAGGAGACCTGCCTTATGTACTATATGCCATTCACGAGCCAAATGCCAAAGGACTACAACAAATGCAATCTCCTATAAGTCATTATGTGGAATTCGTTGTACACAGTATATTATCTATAAGCAAATATGAAAGAACTACAATGAATGCAAAGCGTCAAAAAAATCATAAAGCAGGATACTCATTAGTGCACTACAATCCACCTACAGAAAGCAACGAGTAGTGCATGATAGTCTACCTGTACGAAGCAGCGAACAACTCTATTCAGAAGCTGCTACACCACGCTGCTGGATCTGCAACTTCTATGCAAGTGGACAGAAGGCGTCTACAAATACTTTCAAAGTACCCCCGCACGTGCACAGTAGTTTGTATACACATAGGTACACTAAAAGGGGTAAAAGTATCATGAAACCCGCATGGGCCCCAGCGAGCGTGTTATTGATACACACATGACGTCTAGGGATGCTGCGCGGGCCGACAAGTGAATTCAAGTTCGAACCGGATCCTTCTATACGGATCAATAGGAGTCGACTGGGTTCGAACCATCAAATAAATACACAGTTGTGGCGACCGGTGTATTTGTTTTAATGCATTCATATTAGATCTTCAAGGTCTGTAATCAAGTGAATTCCCTAATAATGGCATAAAGCCTACGAAACTCGATCCTCCTAAGTATGTAAGTAGAGGAGTATACAGGGTTCGAACCATTCGGATAAATATACGGTCATGAATTTGATCGGAATATTTATTTTATACATTCATATTAGGCCTTCAAGGCCTTTAACAAGGAAAATTCATAAACAAGGGCACAAAGCCTACGAAACTCGATCCCCTATCCGCAAATTGATAGGGTCGACAAGGTTCAATTAACAAATGGAAATGACTCCAAACACCCCGATGATAGCCGTGTTGAATGCAGATCTCAACCGGAAGAGTTCCCAAACATTTTCAAATGTCTCCCAAATATCCAAAGTCCATTTCTGACAATTCAAAGCTCCACCCAAATACCCACAAAATCCAAACTCCACAAGTTCCAAAGTCCAGATATTTAAAATCAAAATAAATTTCTCAAACACTTAAAGCAAAATTCATCCACTCTCCGCAACAGTTTGCTGAGGTGGACAAATTCGAAAATAACTTCAGCTCACAAAGAGCTAATGCCTGGTTGAAAATATCACTAGGATCCATTTTCAACCAATCTCCTGCCACTAAGGACGTGGTACGTGTCCTCTAACCGGCAGTTTTGCCTCCAAATGGCACCGCAGGATAAACGGTTATGACTCGGGGCCCTCTGAACTGAGTGTTTTTGCCGCCAAATGGCACCACGAAATACCGATTATGGCCAGAGCCAATACGCTTCTTATTGGCATCAAATCTTTGAGATATGAATCAATAGGATATGATCGATAGGGCAAAAAACCCTCTGTTAGCTAAGGAGGATTCAAATTTGCCCCCTTAGAAAAATATTCAACCTAGGTCTACAAGGTACCCTTGGACGAAGCAACCCATGGCTGCCGACAAGGATCCTTCTGTCAGGTTGGGTCGACTACCTTCTCAGACTAAGTAGACCAGGGACCATGATGGCCCGGGACGACAGAACCATGAGATCTTGATCGGGCCTATCATCCATTCCCTCACCATCCGCTTTAAGTGTAAGCCAGTGAAATTTCCATTTTAAATATCAAATCTTCCAATTTCCCAAATTCTCAACTTCCAACCAATTTTCAATACCAATGTCTATTGCTGATACTATATGTCTGATACTACGTATTTATGGATACAACATATCTGATCGATGACTAGCCTTAATTGAAAGTTCTCTCTCGTGATCGAGAGGGGTAATTAACTATAATGGCTTGCACCTATAGGAAACCAGAACTCAGATCATAAATTCCTCACAAAATGAGGGCGAAATCTCTTAGTAGTGTCTTATCTACAAACCCATTTGCCTTTCAAAATTTACCCTGGAACTTAATTCTGTTTAAACTCCCTCTCCGAAAAGAAAAAGTAAACAAAAAGCGGGCGGAGGCCGGGACCGAAGTTTTGGAGCCCACAGCAGGTCACACTTAAATCCCACATACGAGACCTCAAAACTCAACCTCTCGTTGCTTTGATGCCCCATCGACCTCTTCACGAGACCTTCGATCTCTAAACCGCAAAGCCACCTACAGAAATCTCCCAATCCCTCTTCTTCTCTGCATGTAGCTGACTCGTCTACTGAAGCCGCAAAATCACCCTGGTCGAACCCTTCCTCTCAGCTGAAGGCTTCCATAGCGTCGAACCCTAGCTGCATTTTCAAACAGGTACCATGAAGGCCCATGCATGCCATTCTCTGTTGTGGTAGAGTTGAAGATTTACTGCCGCGGTGTCATCTGACACCTACTATTCACGCTTTTGTCTAACGTAGTAGATGCCCAAACTCTTGGAATTTTTCCTAAACGGGGGAGACGCACGGAGGTTACCAAATTTTTTAGTGAACAGGGAACTTGGCTTGGACCATAGGGAACATAACTTAAAGCAATAAACCGGAATTTAATTCGATAAATGCACAATAAAATTGAAAATACAAGGTATTGAATAATGATATAAAGTATTCAAACGGACATCAATTGATGAACATGAAATTTGCGCTAGATAAGAAACCTCAGATGCAATTCACTTATAAGCCAGAATGCTTAATCAATCATATGCAAACGATAATATTTCCTACATGTATATGCAAGAAAGTTGTATTGAATGTGATTACATGCTCAATGCATCCGATAATACATTCAACTCACAAGAAAATACATCTATTTCTCATGAAAATTTGAAAAAAAAACATAATGAATGAAGCAAATTATCAATCGACATACAAGGAATGCAGCATATCTACGACCAATGATCAGTTACATAACATGTTTATTAGCAAGACTTGATGGTAGTGGGTGACATGCAACGAAGGTGAAAATCAAAGACTTGCAACAACATTAGCCACCATCCTACAAACATATACAAGAAGTTTGTGATGGAGGCAATAACACGAGCATGAGTAAATATAGGAGGCATGCAATAAATATCAAATTGAAGTGCGGCCCTCTCACAATCAACACAAGTTAATATACAAGCAGCCGTATTGATACCTTGCAAGTGAAAGAAATCAGTGCGCAGTGAATGTAATGATTTAATGCATTTGATTAGATGAAGAATTTACGGTGCAGGCAACACATCGCTTACAATCCAAGAGAATAAATTTTAATAAGTGTGTATATTTGCAAGCAACATCAGAAGACTCAAGCTTAGTGTAGCTTGTTGTAATGCACACACTAGCTTTATACACGAGCAAATGTAAGAGGCTTACCATGCACGCTGTGGTTCACCTGCAAGTGATAGTAAATAACATGCAGTGGATGTTGAATCGTCCCTACGATAAGCACAACTCAATATCAGTCAAATATACCAATCCCCTACTAGTAGAAGCAGATGATACGTAACAAAATGCAAATTTCTACAGGCTGTCGCAGGAATCCCGTTGTAATATTCAACATGACTCATCTACAAGCGATAATTAGCAAAGATTATAGAGAGCATGGCAACCCGCTTGCAGACAATAGTGAGATGCAAGATGATTGCCGTGGATGTTATGATGTGTTCATATAAAATATACTACTATCGTGGATGTTATGCTGTGTTCATATAAACTATACTACTAATGCATGCAAGGCATCGTTCATAAGCCTAATGCAGCAAATTGCAATAAGTATAGGCACTCGCAAGCAGCGGCAGAAAATTGAAAGCGTACACAATAGTACTGTTCTCAACAGATGTTGAAAGATGTTATACTAAATGTGACGGTCCTCTTTGAACATGGGCACACATGACGTATTATCTACAAGAGAAAATGAGACATTTGTAGTGCATACAAACATCTACAAGGTCATTTGTAAGGGACCCATCATGCATATGATACATCGCCTGCAAGTAATCAAGTGTGTTTATAGAATGTATGAACACTTCCAAATAATATATCGACAGGCAATGGATGTAACAGTACTCTTATGACTAACCACCATACGATGTTGGACAAATATGCATCAAATATAGTCATATAGGTCACTATAGAAGACTTGTGGATAATGATAGAAGATTTATAATGCCTACAATGATTGTTCTTACGAGCAATTATATGGGGTGTATTGCAAACACGATGAATTCTCCTGCAAACATGAATGAGAAAGATTTGCATCTAGTGCAATACATTATTCACAGGCAAAAGCACAAAGGCTAGTGATGAATGCAAATATTCAATTGTATAAAGCAATGGGTTAACAACCACAACGCGACGTCATGACATTGGATTCGCAACATTCGTACAAGTGGACATAAGCAATTACGAGCTTCCAAATAGAACACGTGCAAATGGCAGTTGCCCGCACAACTAATCGGCGCTAAACACTTTAAAACACCCCCATACATACACCTCGACATGTATACATATAAACACAAATAAATGCATATGCAATCATACACCTGTATGGGCCTTGACGAGCGTGTTGTATTTACACACGTGACATATGAGGATGATGTGCATTCAAATGATAAATTCAAATTCGAGCCCGATCCTTCTATGCGAGTAGATAGGAATCAATATGGCTCAACTATCAAACAAACGTACGGTCATAATGTTGACCAGGATGTTTGTTTTATACATTCATATTAGGCCTTCAAAGAGTACAACAAACAAAATTCACTAAATAAAGGCATAAAGCCTACGAATAAGCTGATTTTATGTCGACAAGTAGACAGAGTCGACAATGTTCAATCAATGAAATGCAACTGCCATGAATACCTAAGTGATGGCCGTGTTCAACGTAGATCTCAATCGGAGGGGTTAACTCCAAATATTTTAAATGCCATTCAAAATCCCACAAAATTCAAAAATCCAGAAATATCAAAATCCAAATCTTTAAAATGAAAAATTAATGATCAATTACTTAAAGCAAAACCCATCCATACTCCATAACAGTTTGTCGAGGTGACAAATTTAAAAATACACTTCAGCTTACAAAGAGCAATGTCTAGTCGAGAATATCACTATAATTTATTTTCAAATTATTTCCTGTCATTAAGAATGTGACACGTGTTCTCTAACTTACGATTTTGCCGCTAAATGACACCATAGGTATACAATTATGACCCCGTCCCTTTGAACTGTGTGGTTTGCCGTCAAATGGCACCACTAAATTACGGTCATGATCAGAGCCCGTAAGCTCCCCAATGGCAATAAATCATTGAGATATGAATGAATAAGATATGTCATATGATTGATATAGCACAAAACCCTCTGTTAGCTAATATGGATTGAAATTTGTCACCTTAGACAAATACTCACCCTACGTCTACAAGATAACCTTGGACGACGCAACCCATGATTGCCGATAAGGATCCTTCTGTCAGGTTGGGTCGACTATCTCTTCTGATTAAGTAAACTTAAGGACCACGATGGTCCGGGACGACGGAACCATGGGATCTTGATCGGGCTCATCATCACTTCCCCCACCATCCGCTTTAAATGCAAGATGGTGAAATTTTTAACTTTAAATATTAAATTTTCACATATCAGCCTATACTGCTACTATATGTCGTATATCACGTATCTACGGATACAATGTATTCTTTTGACAACTAGCCTTAATCGAAAGTTCTCTCATTACCAGGAGGGGTAATTAACTATAGGTGCTTGGGCCTATAGGAAATTAGAACTCAGATTTAAAGTTCTCGCAAAATGAGGGCGAAATCTCTGGGTAGTGTCTTATTTACAAATCCAATCTGCCTTCTGAAAATTTACCCTGGAACCTAATTCGTTAAAATTCCTCGAGAAAGCAGGGGGGCCGGGGTGCGAATTTTCGGAGCCCACAATATATATATATATATATGTAAAGGACATGATTTTCTTCTTTCCAGTCATAAAATATTCTTAGAAAAGTATTTGAATCCTGAGTCTAGTACTAGTTGTAGCATATGATGTTAAACGTCTATTGTGAAACCTACTATTAGTTGAAAGGCTATTGTGGCTATTGCTGATATAAATTATAAGATGCATGCGTCTCCAAACTGTGGTGCATACATCTATGTGCATTATGCGTTCTCTCTTGCATACATCCTTTAATTGATGCATTCAAGAAAGTTAAATATGCACATGTGCTTGTAAATATATGATTTTTTTTTTTTTTTCATTTTTGATTTGGTTAATGTTTCTAAAAGACAAGATTGAACAACAATTTGAGGAAGGTGTTTCGTTTTTTTTTGAACTCACACCATCCATCCTTGGTCTGAGGCAACTTAGCTGGTTCAAAATGCTCAGTTTAGATTTGTTTCAGCTGCGTTCTCAGCTGCCTTCACGGTTTGAGTTCATATAGATTTTATTGACCACCCATTATGGCATTTGGTTAAGAGAAAGTCTGTGTAGAATAATATATGTATAGATATAAATCGTTGAATTATGTCTCCCTCTTGGAATAACAAATTATGGCTACAAATGCACCACTGATACTAGAAGTACAAAGGCACATGAATGGTTTCAATTCAGGTCTTAACGTGAATGAAATTTTTAATAAACTTGCACAAAATCGGATAATGAAATTATTTAATGCGAAAGTGTATAATTATTATTTCTTGGTATTTCCAGGAACGAACTCTTTCCAGGATCCTGAAGATGGTGGGGAAAATCAGGATCAGGTATCCCGTGCAAAATTCTTTGAATTCTAGAACACACTTCCTCCAAACGGTAATGCCTATTTCTTTTTAATTCCTGGTAGAGAAGTACAGGCGACAACAAACTTGGAGAAGATGCTCCATCGTCAGATGCAGAAACAACAGATGAGAATGTAAAATAATCTTTCCATTATTTTACTTTTACTTGTGGTCATGTTGAAGAGTTAAACGTTTGTTTTTACTCTCACTAGTTATGTTAAATGGGCAATTGGGCAACTAGCCTGATCATTCTTTGGCCAGGTTGACCCTGTAATGCTAGCCAGGTTGTTGAGAGAATAAAAGTATAATGAAAATGTAAAATATTGACGTGTTTCCCATTTATATAATGCATTATAAATGCATCCATATGAGAAATATGTTATATAAATACATTTGTTATTCTTTTTGGACTGAGATGCATATTAGCTGTTGGACGACTTGACAGAAATGGTAGGCTCAGTTTGTGTTAGGCCCACCTTTACATTGATTATTTCTAGCTCTCTATGCTTTTATTCTATGAAAAATTCCATCTTCTTTTGTTTCTTTTCACAATTTTGTTGATGTGCTTTCTGCTAGATGACTGTTGAAAATCTGTTGGAGGCCTATGAAACATGCACATCTGCTTTGCGAAAAACTCAATCTAAACGCCGGACAATTTCTCTAAGGAAGATCGCTCCTGCTTACTTTTCAAAGGAGGTCAGCTGTAAAGGACTTGATTCTTGATGAATTCACTTGTTTTTTTTAGTTATCTATGTATTATCATGCTGAATTATGTTTTGATAGTCTAAAGAATTTTTGCATGTGATATCTAACTGTAGATGAGAAGATTTTTAAGGTGGTGGTACTGAATTATTTTTTACTGCTCTTTTGGATTGCCCAGTTTATAGTTGATTGAATATCTCAATTTAATATATAGACATAGAACGTAACAATAACAGATGTCATCTTATATCACAGCCCAGTTTAACCCACCCCCTAATGGCAAATCTGGAGTATATCAGAGAAGAAAAATCTAAACTGACTCCTTTTTACTAACCCCCATTCTGAGCCACTACCTGTAGAATAAAGGGTGAAAAAAGAAAAGAAAAAAGAAATCTATTTAGGCTCTCATAACATGTCAACGTATCAATTCCAAACTTTATAATGGGAAGCACATAGTATACTTTACTGAACATCGAACATAATTAAAACAAATACAGAGCTCTACTAAAACTTTTGAATTTACTTGCATACCTAAACGTTTATACAGCTATCCTTCAGATCTCTAAGATCTTTTTTGTACACCAAAATATATTTACACAAAAAACGAACGATCACCTCTTTCTCGCCTAGTGCCATACGGGCTCCTTTTCCTTACATGCAGTATAACCACTGCTACTGAGCTATGGCTCAATGAAATACACAAACAATGCATAAGAATTAATAATAACATTTTAATCATTTAGAAAGACATACCATTCGTGACTAAATAATAACATGGTTAGAACACTTTTCACATGGATCACAAGAAAATATAGCAATACTTTTCATCTTGCTAATTGTTCTGATGGCTATAAGCTTTTGCACCCTTTCAGCTTTTCAATTCAATGTTAGGTCTAGTTTCCCAACTTTTAAAATTGAAGCTATTCTCTCAATGCAGGGTTGGGTCCAAATTTCTAACTTCTAGACTTGAGAGTATAGGCTTACATCGTCAAGTCTTTCGCCTTTACTTGTGCGGACTTATCCACCAACATATGACTTAATCACTTTCCTAATAGCAATCCTTTTTAGTCCTCATGATATATGCTAGTATAAACAATACTTACGAATAATCATAGTCATGAATAAACTGAAAGAAATTGAAGAAAACTGAAATAAATGCTATCAACCATAATAGATATGAATTGCAATTAAAGAAAATATTTATTAATTTATATAGCATTGTTAGGTATCTCACCTCGTTTTCCAGAACAGTTAGGTAAACTGATTCACCTAAAGTATTCTGATTCTTTCGCCTTTTGTATACCACTTCAATTGAACTCTTCTTCATCCCACTCTAAATTCTTCCCTTACCTCTCTTTTCTCATTCTCGCTTCCTTATTCCTAACAAATTTCAATAACCTTTAATCAGCATCAGCACTATAACAGTCATATAGCAACACTAATTTTTTAGTTTCGTTTTTCCTGCTGATTTCAGCTAACCACTTTTTTCAGCTAACAACTATTTTCTGCAATTTAAATATAGCAAACCTTATTTTCAGCACTCATTTATTAAATTCCAACAACTAACAATCTACAACAATCTTATATCAGAAAATATAGATTCAACATTGAATTGAATTTCCATACCTGCTTCTAAGTTTCACTTTACTACTTCCCAACAATTAAAAAAAAAACCATGAACTCGGCAGCAACCTATCTCTGTGATTCCTTAACAATAGCTGCAGAGATTTATGCAAAAAATGTCTTCCCAATTCAGTAACTAGTCGCAGAAATTCTCCCAGAAATCATAGCAGTTCTGCTGTAGCAGCAGTAGCTGCTCTATGTTCATAGAAATCAATTAAAAATCAGTAAGAACATGCATGAATCCTCTTACTCGAGTCCATAAACAGCAGAAAAATTCCTTCAGCACTCCAAATTTCAAAATCCCTCTCAATATCATTTCTCCGTTTCTCCAATACTAGCAGTATTTGCTCTGTTCGAACTCCAGAGACAAAACTGACCGTTAAGAGAAGGGAATGGCTCATACTAGCTAATGCTTTTAACTGATAATATATTATTATAATCTACTGCATTTCCACTATTCCATAACTCCAAATCATTCACAGCCGGGGGATTTAATCAAGCCATTGCATGCTTGGCTAAGTGGGAAGCTACATGAAACATAATGTAAGAAATTGAAATGATGAAATGAAAGGACGGTTACATGAATATAATATTAAGTTAATATTTAATTAACTCACTTTAATTAACTGCTATTCATGAACTCATTATGCATATACCATTAAATAAATCTTTTACCTATACTTCTATATGTCAACTGTACGAAATTAAAAGTAGAATTTATTGAAAATAAGTTAATATTTAGAGGAAGTTGAAGCTTATATTATTTTGAATTTGAATATTTTGAGAGTATTACATCTTATTAATAAATTGAGTAGGTTCGAGAATTTGTGGCGTTCTCAACATGGTGGATGCATGATTTTGTTCTTGGTTTGTCTTAATGTTTGTATAACTCCATTATTCTCTGATGGTCATCAAATTCTTGGGAAACTCAAATCTATTTTAATTTTTATTGGTGTTTATCTTCAATGAAAAGGAATTTCCCCATGTACCTCGCAACTTGGAGTTTTGATGTGGAGATTGAAGCTGGAAAACTCCTTAATGTAAAGAATGCTTATTCTTGATGTTGTAAGGATGTTAGTTTTTTACTTGCACGTGATGTTGATGAGAATGGAGGAGTGTGGGGTGTGGCCAAGAGGGGAGAGAGAGGGAGGGAGAGAGAGAGAGAGAGAGAGAGAGAGAGAGGGGTGGTGATTTGTGAGGTGGGGGGATGTTGTTGGTGGGGTAGGGTGGATTGGTGTGGGTTGGGCTGAGGTGTGTAGTGCGGGGTTGGGTGACTCAATTCGAGGCGTCCGAACAGAGGCGCGACTCAGTTCGAGGTGCTAACCCGGCACCTTGAGGCTTAAGCCTCAATGTATTTGACGAGGCGTGCGATTTTTTTCAGCAAGGCGTACGCGTCGAGGTGTTACGCCTCGAGGCAGCGTGAGGCGATGCCTCATTAGGATTCGATGGAGCTCACAGCGAAGAACAAATTCCTCATCTTTCGAGCGCGCTGCTTTCGTTTCGTCCCTTTTGAGAGCTGCTTCGTTTTCGACCACAAGTGAGTTCTTCGATCCGGCAGGAGTGCTCGGGAACGACCTTTCTTCCTGTTTGACCGCTGGTTTGATTCGTCACGCTTCGTGTGAAGTTGGAGCTTGAACCGAAGGTAACACTACCTATTTGATCACTGTTTAACACTACCTGTTCGTATACTCGGTACCGAGCGATACATGCTCGGTACCACTAGGTACATGCTCGGTACCGAGCGATATCTTTCCATACAAACAACTTACGAACTTTAAAAACAAGCAGAATTTCAAAATTACTCTTATAATAAAATTTTGTTCTGGGGGCGCTATCCCTTGACCCCACGACCTGATCGGGTAGGTCGAACCCCGCCAGGGGGTATATATTATTATATTCATGTTCTTTTATTATTGGTAGTACAAATAATTTTTAAAATAAATCTTCAAATTCATAGTTGACATAATATTTTGTTATTTTTTGTCATTATTTATAATTTTAAATTACTTTATTTTAATCGTTTTGAGGCTTACGCCTCGATCCGCCTCGAGGCTTACGCCTCGCCTAGAAAAAATGCCTCGATTTCCGATTTCGCCTTTTAAAACCTTGTTTGAGTCTTCTCATTGACACATCAGGGAGGCTCCGCAAATGGGCTTGGCTTTTCTTGAGAGAACTCATTTTGATGGCTAATCGCTATTAAATCTTACGTTTGATTGATTTTTGTTAGCATACTTTATGTTTGAAGTTTATAAGCAAAAAATTTAATTTGTTATGGCACATGAAAGCAAGGGGGGATTATTGACCTCCACAGATCTGCCAAGTCAACACAAGCAAAAGAGGTGAATTTGGCGACTCAAGCGACAGTTGGCGGGTGTGACGTGTTACTTAAATGGTCAAACGACTTTCGATCGCCAAGCGAACTGTGCCATTGTGATCGGAGCGCCGAATTTACACAAGGAGCCCCTCATAGTCAAATCGGGCGAAAAAAAGTGAAATCAATGACCAACACTCGAAAATGATGCGTAATGCTTCCTAAACGATGTATGATCGCAAAACAAAATTTGTCGTTAATGTCCGAGTCACCTGAGAATGACTGTAATTTCGCTTAATAAAATTTGTGCGGGAAAATCAAAGCGGATCTCGAGGCAACAACACGAATTTTGAGGTGGCGCATGCAGATCAAAATGCACAAATCCCTGTATTTTCAGCTCATCCCCATATGCTACCAAAACTTTATGCTGAAATCCCGCTCAAGTGTTGCAGTTCGACGCTGAATTCAGCCGCTTGTTTCTCGCGCCCATGACTTACTCTCCATTTCGCGCTCCCACTCTCAATATTAAAACTAGAGAAAATAAAGCTCTCACGTTTTTTCTTCATTCCACACTTCCTCAATCGAACGACCCAACCCCCTAGCCGCTTGTCTTGCTACTCGAACTCTCCCTCTCACCCGCCCGACTTTCCTTTATCCGACTCGCAACTGGGAACAGTCCGGCCAACCCCCTGTCTCTGTACACACGCCTTCAACTGATCGGACATCAACCTCCGATCTGTCACGACCCGCATTGATGAACTTGCATAGGCGAGGCGGGAACGGAGGTCGGATAGTAGAAATTAAAAACTTTCACATTACAATATCAAAACATCTCCAATACATAAAGAAAGAGCCACTATATAAAAACCAAGTGAAAATTTTCTTTCTTTCTATTCATCTATCGTTCAATATATCAACATTAAAACATAAATGTTCAAAACATAAAAAGATATCCAAAAAATTTTCATTACAATTCAACCTGAGCTTTCTAACTCAAAATATCAAAAATAAAAAAGAAAGAACCTGTCGCCCGTCGTCTCCTTATGACGGTATGTAAAGAGAGGTCTATCCTCCATTATCTTTTATTGGGTTCTCCTGAAAAGTATCTCATAATTAGGATGAGTCATAACTCAGTAGATAAAATGACATTCAATTGAAATTTAGATACAATGAAAGAAGTACAATATGCATTAACTTCTCAATAAGTAAACATTCAACATGTCATAACATAGTATCTAACATAAATATGTCTTTAAGTCAACCTTCAAGTTTCTTTCTTTCCATAAACTTGCAATCCTTTCTCTTTAAGCAATTATGATTCATTTAATGTCTCAAATGCATATAACATAAAGATATAGTATCATAATAACATAATATTTAACACCCATTTCAGAAGTATCATTTGTACCGACCATGTACACATTTAATTGGTCACATTTATCATTTGGTTCTAACGAACCTCTTTATCATTTGGCTCAAAAGAGCCCTTTTGTCATTAGCTCAAAAGAGTCCATTTACCATTGACACTTCTACATCAAACATATGCATGCAAACATTACTTATTTATTCATAAAAGAGGCTTTAGCATACCTTTCATATGTATGTTCTTATATGGAGTTACATGTTTGCTACTTACATGAGATATGCTCATATGTATGTTGCATCTAGAAGAAGACATGTAATACTTGTAAAAAAAGAAATATGAGCTTTATCATTTTCTATTATTCATATATAATAATTTTGCTTGCGTATTATGTGATTATGAGCTTTTGTATAAAAACATGCTAGCCATAAATGATATTACAAATAACATAAATAAAATATTATTTCTACATGTTTGCATTTAGATAATTTTCTAAATTTAAGAGAATTTCATTTTACCTCCCTCATGATGGTATGATTCATCAAATGTCCTTACGAACCCTTTTCTTTACGCGATAAATATGTATAACAGATATACATAAAGTGTAAACATTACTTGTTCCCATATAAACTTTTAAAAACCCTAATTTATGAATAAGGAACTCATCCATACACAATGCGTGGACTTTCTAATTAACCATTTTTCCAATTCATAATAAATACCATTTTTTTATTTCCTCTAAATTGGGACTTAATTGTAAATCTAGCTTTTTGGAAATCTCCTTCAATTCCTTTGCTCACCTTATGCATAAAAACCCTCTCTTTCACTTAAACATAAGTTAAAATACAATAAGATTTTGAAATTTCCTAAATTAAAAATTAGAAAAATAATATTTTGTGCTAAAGCTCTAATCTTTGCTTTTAAACATTCCATAGTTCATTAGGAACCAACACATTTAAAGGTTTTCATGGTTATGGAAAATCCTAAATTTTGGGGCATGAAAATTTAATTAACTTCCTAAATAAGCTCCATAACGTCATTAGGAAACTTTCCTACAAAGCCATTTTGAAATAATACGAAAAATCAGAGAAAATCCTAATTTTTAGAATCTATATTTTTCAAGAAATTATCTCATTTTTGTGTTTAGAAACTTCCTCTAAGCCTTCCCTATCCTTATATTAAAGAGATTTTGAGTTTTTATAAAATCCTAATTTTTTTGTTGAGAAAATCTTAATGAAAATCTTGAGAAAAAGTTTATAAGAGACTCACCTTACTCTTCCCTTCAATCTCCCTAAGACCACCGCCGGAAACCGCCCCTAAGATTGTCGTTGCTACTCCTCCCCGACGCTTCTTTCTCTCTTTCTCGTTCGGTTCGGGATGCACGGAGGAAATAGGTGTTGCGGATCCATGGTTTATGATTTTGATGATAGCAAACATTCTTATTTCTCTACGATTGCCTTTTGTATTGACATTTCAGGTCCACATAATCAGACTGCAATTTGAAACCAGCTCAAGATTGGGTAGACTAGGTCTGAGTCAGTTTGTACACTTTTTCCTTTCTTGAGTCTGTTGTATTTGATTTGGCGCCTGATGGTTTGTAACTTGGAAGATTTTTTATTGTTCCCTAATGATTTCTATTTTTGGTAATATCGTCCTGGACGATCTGTCCAAAAATAGAAACCTTAATTAGGGCATCCTCATTAAGGCAGCCGTCGTATGTTAATCGGCCAGGACGATACTTGTATTGGCCAGGACGATAAGCTCAATTCAGAAAGAATCATCCGCCATGATCAGATTAGGTATTCATTATTTTAGGAAATCGACCAGGACGATTTAACTCAATTATGCCTAAATTGATATGGTATCTTTGGAAAGCATTAATGGCTGATTGATACGATCACATCGTCCGGGACGATCATAGGATCGGCCAGGACGATTTACATCGGCCAGAATCTATTCAGGGCGATGATCAGGACGATTGAAATCGATTTTAAACTAATCGTCCGAGACGATCGTGATATCGGTCAGGACGATGTAACCAATTTTCTTCTGATCGTCCCAAATCGTCTCGGGCTGATGAGTTGAATTTGAACTAATTGTACAAGACTATATGCCTATCGTCCTGGATGATAATGTCGGCAACTTGCATTAATGAGCTCGTTTTGAGATCTTCTATTTAAGCTATGACATGACATTTTGGAAGTGTCTTTGGCAGCAATTGTAGCTTCGTTCTTATGGGGGAAACTTGAAGAGAAAGCTTGAAAGGGAGTGAGGAACGGGTGAAGTCTGAGAGAGGGAGAAGATTCTGTGAGGGGGGACTCAAGGGAGTGTGGAGGGGGATTCCACACGGTTGTTCCGGCAGGCTTGCATCTTAATATCGTCGGATTCAAGGCTTGTCTCGAGGGAAGTTCACCAAAGAAGAAGTTCACTTTGGTGTCAAATGACCCGGCAACTTCTCCGTACCGGGGAAGGTAGAAGTGATTTTGTAAGGTCTTCTCCGCCTAGCTGTGGGGGCTAAAGGAGAGACACTTGTTTTAGTGCAATACTTGGAGGGTGTCTCCAAGGAGTGGACGTAGGTCAAGGTTTGACTGAACCACTATAAATCCGGTGTGTTCTTTCTTATTATTTGCTTCCGCATTTAATTTCCGCATTTTTTTTATTTGTGGTGATTTTGGTTTGTACTTTGCTTAAAGTTTTTTTTTTTTACCAATTCACCACTCTCTTTATTTAGCCTTGGGCCAGTTCTATAGGGCTTAACATCCCTAACGAACTTTCAAATGGTATCAGAGCACTTTCTAGTGTCATCTGAGCACTTTCAATAGGGACCGAAACATTTCGGTCCCTTAATAAGAGTGGGGCATTAGGGTTTAAAACAAAAGGTCTTAAATGCCCTTACTTAAAATAATTTCCACTTAAATGCCATGAGGGATATATTTGTCATATTGAGATTTCTACGAATTTAACCCCCAAAATATGCCAAATTCAATATGGGTTCTTTTATACCTATTCGCTCAGAATTTTGCATACTATTTTTGAAATTTATTGCGTCGAACAACTACAAAATTTGGATTAATTTCATCGCGGCGCATCAAAATGCGTGCGACACTGAAGATCGTTACTTTTCGGGTTTTATAATTCTCCCTCCCTGATAAAAATGTCTTCCTCGAAATTGAAAAACAAGCTAAAGAAATCATACCTTAATTAAATAGGTGAGGGTAGCTTTCTCTCATCTCTGATTCATTCTCCCAAGTGACTTCTTTTTCATATCCATGCTTCCAAAGGACTTTAAGGGATCTCCCTGCTTCTAAGCTGCTTAACGTCATAATCTATAATTTTCTCAGGTTCTTTTACAAATGTCAAATCTGGTTGGATATCTACTGATTCAATATTGATTTTTCGAGCTTAATCTAAAATGTATTTTCTCAAAGAAGAGATATATAATACATTATCTACTCCACTCATATGAGTTGAAAAAATCAATCTGTAGGCCGCACTTCCGATTCTTTCTGCAATTTCAAAATGACCTACATATCTTGGACTCAGTTTTCCCACTTTGCAAAATTTCTTCACACATTTCATTGGACTAACTTTGAGGAATACAAAATCTCCAACTTAAAACTCAACTGATCTATGTTTAGCATCATAGTACTTTTTCTATCTATCTTGCACAGCTTTCGATATGTCACGGATCAATCTTATCTTTCTAGTAGCATCATCTACTAATCAGCTCCAATGATCTTTCTTTCTCTTGTTTCAGCCCAGCTTAATGGAGTTCGACATTTTCTTCCAGACAAAGCTTTATAAGGAGCCATACCTAAACTTGATTGGAAACTGTTGTTATAAGCAAACTTAATCAGTGGTATGTGTGTCTATCATTTGCCACCAAAATTAAGTACACATAACCTAAGTAAATCCTTTAAGGTTTAAATAGTTCTTTCTGATTGACCATCTGTTTGAGGGTGGAAGGCTGTACTAAAAGTAAGTCTGGTACCCATTGCCTTCTGAACTTTCCTCTACAGTCTAGAGGTGAATCTCCCATCCCTATCTAATACTATCGATCTTGGTACACCATGAAGTCTAACAATTTTATTAACATACACACTTGCCAACTTCTCAACAGCATCAGATTGTTTGATAGGTAAAAAGTGTGTCGATTTGGTCAACCTATCTATTATCACCTATATAGCATCATGACCACTTCTGGACCTAGATAAATCAACTACAAAATCCATGGCTGTCTTCCTACTTTCACTCAGGTATGGGTAAGGGTTGTAATAAACCTCTTGGTTTTTTATATTCTATTTTAATCATTTGTCAAACAGTACACTTAGCCACCATTTCTGCTACACTTCTCTTCATCCCTGGCCACCAAAAATATTCTTTCAAATCTTGGTACATTTTGTTACTACCTGGGTGAATGGTATAATTGAATAGTGAGCTTGTTGAAGAATTTCCCTTCTTAAATCTCCAACATCAGGGATGCAAATTTTGCCTCTATACCATAGTAGATTACCTTCATCAAGCTCGTACTCCAAATAACATGTCTTCACCATATTTAAGATTTTCTCAAATTCTGCATCTTGTGGCAAAGCTTTCCTTATCCTATCCTTCAATATTGAATGAATAATCATCTGATTTAAAGCCACAAACTCTACATCATTGGGCTGGACTATTGAAATTTCTAGCTTCTCCAAATCTCTTATCAATTCATGTTGTTGTGTAATCTTCCAATTGACACTACCAGAAGTTTTCCTGCTTATGGCATCTGCAACCACATTTGTTTTACCTAGATGATATTGGATATCCAAATCGTAGTCCTTAATAAGCTTCAACCATCTCCTCTGCCTCAAATTTAGTTCCTTCTATGTGAAGATATATTTTAAACTTTGGTGATCAGTAAAAACTTCGCACTTAAACCCATACAAGTAATGTCTTCATATATTCAGGGTAAAATCCACTACAGCTAACTCCAGATCATAGGTTGGATAGTTCATTTCATGATTTTTCAATTGCCTAGAAGCATAGGCAATGACTCTTCCATTTTGCAATGACTCTTCCATTCTGCATCAGTATACAATCCAACCTTTTGTGTAAGGCATCACTATAAAGCTTAAATCCATCTGTCCCTGAAGGAATAGTAAGTACTGGAGCAGTCATCAAACACTGTTTCAGTCTTTGAAAAGCCTCTTCACATTAAACTGTCCATTCAAACTTCACTGCCTTTTGGGTCAATCTAGATAATGGCATTGCTATTTATGAAAACCCATCAACAAATCTTCTGTAGTAACCAGCTAGACCCAAAAAGCTCCTGATCTCCGTCACTATAGTATGTCGTGGCCAATCTGCTATAGCTTGTACCTTGTGCTAATCCACAGAAATCTCTCCATTTTTAATCACATGCCCTAGAAAATTCACACTCTTTAACCAGAATTTGCATTTAGAGAACTTAGCATACAATTCATTTCCTCTTAAAGCTTGCAACTCATCCCTTAAATGATTTGCATGAAGTGCTTCATTAGGAGAGAGTACCAAAATGTCATCGATGAACACTATCACAAATATATCTAAATATGTCTTAAAGACCCTATTCATGAGGTCCATAAACACAGCAGGGGTATTTGTAAGTCCGAATGACATCACCATAAATTTGTAATGCCCATATCTAATATTAAATGTTGTCTTTGCTATGTTCTCTTCTCTAATCTTAAGTTGATAGTATCCTTTGTTGACTAAGGTGGATTCAGATTTGTCTCCTTAGACAAATGTTCACCCCAAATCTACAAGGTACTCTTGAATAAAACAACCCATGGCTTCCGACAAGGATCCTTCTATCAATTTGGGTCAACTGGCTCCTCTAACTAAGTAGACCAAGGATCATGATGACCCGGGACTGAAATTATGGGATCTTGATCGGGTCTATCATCAACCCCCCCCCCCCCCCCCCCCCCCCCCCAACAAAAAAAAAAAAAAAAGCGCTTTAAGTACCAAGTGGTGAATTTCTAATTTTAAATATTAAATTTTAAATACTTAAACATGCTGTTATTATATGTCGGATACTAGGTATCTATTTAATGACTAGTCTTAATCAAAAATTATCTCTCGCTATCAGGAGGGATAATTAATTATAGGGGCTTGTGCCTACAGAAAACTTGAACTCAGATCTTAAAGTCCTCACAAATTGAGGGAGAAATCTCTGGATAATGTCTTATCTAAAGCTCAATATGCCTTATGAAAGCGGAACATACTCGTTAAAACTCTCCTCAACAACTCGAAAAAAAGAAAGCGGGTTGTGGAGAGGCTTGGGCATGAATTTTCGGAGCCCAGAGGGATAAAAAAAAATGTTTTCTTTGCTAACCAATGTTGTTTGAAAAGAGAATTTGCACTGTAGATGTGGAAAATTATCCGGTTTTTGGTTTTCCACAACAAGATGAAATAGTAGATTGTGAAAATGTTTTAAATATTTTTATCTTTAAGTTAAAGCAACATGATTTTTTGATAATGAACTTAATTCATTTTGCTTGTGTGCTATTATCAAAAATCTTTCCCTGACTCTACATTGGCCATACTCAAGTGAATTTGATGAATGAAGGATCCTTTAGCTTTTGTTGGTAAATCTTGTCATATCCTCCTCTAAAGATTGCATATGTTCTTGGTTTTCAGACATGCGTGATTCAATAAAAACTATTAAATGATTTTATTCTCATTGGAGATTCTCCTCTCTTCTGCTGCGATTTCAAATTGTTACTGTAACTTGTTTACATCAATCGCAATTTGGTAGAATGCTAGAAATTGCTGTACTTCTTCATTAGTGAAGAACAAAAGCTAACTTTTTGTCTTTATTTTTTAGATATATTTTTATACTTGATTGTAATATCCTTTCCATGGAAGCTAATCCAATGTTCATTCTCAGTATTAGTAGTTTGTGAGCTTTAGTAATTTTGTATTTATTCTTCTAAATGCATGAAGTAATCTCGTTAAATTTTTCAGGCACGCCTTCAGGTTCCTCAAACGGTAATCCAGAAAATATTATTGTTGAACATCCTTGATGTAGATTTGTATAAACATGCACAACAACTCTTTATGGAGCAATCGAAGCACCTTATGCAAAATGGCCAACCAAAATCTGAACCACAAAATAAGTATCGTCTATCTGTGATGGTCAGTTAATTCCCATTTATCTTTGAAATTCTGTTGATGTTGGGTTAATTTCCTATGTTTTGGTACCTTATTTCTGAAACTGGAAGATTCTTTGCTTTTTAAGTCTCATTTCATGGTTTGAAATTAGAAAACTTGTTTTGAAAAATAACGAATTTAATGTGTTTGTGTTGAAATATTCCTTTTCCAACTTCCAGATCTTCTCCCTTATATTGTATTTAGGGTTTAGGATCTTTTGAGCAACTTCAATTTCTTTTTATTCTTTTGGTCACATAGGGCTTGTCTGGATGCTGAGTTTTAAAGACAAGTTCTGTTATCCTTGTGAGAGAACATGGAAAATTATTATAGGTGCTGAAGGTGGAGAATTGACACAAACTACAGCGAAGAGTTTTCTTCAACATTTGGTTGCTAACCCAAATCGAAAATGCTACAACATATTAAATAGTCCTTTTGCTCAAATTTACTACAACTACTATTAGAGAGTGTGAAATAAAAGGTTGATTAAAGTCGTGCATGTTATATATCAATAGTTTAACATGTTTAAAACTCCGAAATATAAGCCGAGCCAACAGAAAAAGACTAACCGTTTGGTATGTCAACATATTTTTCACATATCTGATATGATGGTAAATCTACTACTCTCACATGCAAATCTCCTCATATGAGATTGTGTCGTCGCTATGGGAGGTCACCCGGTCATGGAACTTGCTAAATCATACGAGTGAATCACTTGATTCTACTAGCAAAATAATTAGCTCTAATCCCACATGTTCGGGAATAGATCGAAGGATGATCGAAGTTGTATCCGGTACAATAATTTAAACTCATTTTTAACTCAAAAGCTTAAATCTGTTGTAGAGGGCCTAATCCCATTAGTATTTTTTAGCCAACATATGTTTTATTCATTTGATGGTATGACTATGGCTTCTTTTGGGACGTTTTTTTTTATTGATTCTTAATTTTTTGTACTAAAATTCCGTTTTAAGAAGCAAAAAAAGCCGTCCCAAATGAAGCCTAAACCCAACAATCTCGCAAGCCTTACTATCAAATGACCATGCATTGCTTTTCCTTCATTTTCTAAGAATTGATCCTCATATATTTTAAATTGTTGAGTTTCATCATATGCAGGAAACACAGGAGGCTCGTTATAACCTTTATATGACTTGGAAGGTTTTATCGCTAATTTCTACAACATTGTTATTTGTTTTTGTTGGCGTTTTTGTAACAACAAAGAGAAGAAATTCAAAAATTAAGGTTTGATTATGTTTATTGTCAAAATGTATTGTGGAAAAAAAATGTGCCAAAGCGGTAGAAGCTGTTGTATTGCTTTGTAAGGGAAGCAGTATCACAGTAGTTTTGCAGTGTGATTGTATTGTTGCTAAATCCATTGAATTTTGGTGGTGTTTATATGTGAATTTCTCATGAATCATAATTATTGAGGCCATTGGATTATGCTAAATTGTTTTTTATCCTATTTTTTTAGGTTTCAGACCATTAGATTGATTAAAAAATTTCCAATTTTTTTTAATTTATAAATTATAATGTGTGTGGTTCATTCGGTTCGAGTGCAACTAAATTTAAAAAAAAAATGAGTATTATAATTTCTTTCAAGAAAAAAAATAATTTTTTATAATTATTGTATTCTATCTGATTGATTATAAACACTTATTTCATCGTACAAAATTTTATAATAAATTGAAAAAAAACTTATTATTATTATTATTTAAAAAATATAAAAAGTTCTAACATTATCCTACACAATCATTCTTCTTGCATAGCTCATCTTTGTTGATTGAAAGTTTTGGTTACATCAATTAACATGTAAAGTTTTATTTCATATATATTATTTTATTTCATATTATTTACATATCTAATATATTAAATTTTAATATTATATTTCTATCACTCATATAAAATTTTAATATTATATTTCTATCACTCATATAAAATTTTAATATTAAATATATTACTCATATATTTTATTCTTTCACTCATATTATCCTATAAGTTTTAATATTTTATTTCATCCAGTCATATATGTTTTATGGGTGTTCTATGAGCGGTTATATAATATTAAAATTTTATGTGTTGCATATATAAATAGTATGGAAAAGTGGTATGCATGTAAATCACTCTTAAATCATATGTATGTTATGTGAGTGTGAATTTATATTAATTGATTTAAATGTCCTAAAAAGATTTCATTCTCAAAACTGCAATCATCACTAACAAACTTCTGACAAGCTTAAAAGAAAGAAAAAAAAATCATTTTGCATCAATTTTCAGTTGGGAAGCAGAACACAGGCTGCTATATTTATGTAAATTCTCTCTTTTGGAGGAGGCTTGCCAATATGCCATCTGATGAGCTTTTCGAGGATCATATCAGGGCTACTATTAATAGCCATGATCCGAGATATGGATATTAGGGACAAGCTCGAGTGGCACAAAGATCTATAAACAATGAGCTAAATAGCCAAGCAGCAAAATCAAATCTACTATATATGTAGAATAAGATGATGCGAGCATAATGATAAAAATTTGCACATCACATCAACTTGCTGTTGCATTGAAGGCTAAGACAAATTATGCAAAAAAAAACGAGATTAAAAAAAAAGTCAAATGGGTACAAAAAAAATGTTTTGAATTAATACAACTTTTTATCTGTTTCCTGTACCATAAAATGGAATGCCACAAAGGTATGAATTGTGAAAACTTGCACTATTGCCCAGTCTGAGCCACAGCTGTTGGCAACAGGTTTATTCTATCATCACTCTTCATTTACAGGTAAGTATGGAAACCACCAAGCAATATGTTCAATATGAACGATAAATGTGTTTCTCTGTGCTTAAAGAAATTTTTTTTTTAGCCACCCGATGTACGTAAATGGGAGTTTATTAGAATAGATGAGGATCAAACCCAAGATCTTCACTGTAACCCACAAAGGTCATCATAGTACTTTTGGCTATGTGAAAAGGTGTGATATGAGATATTCTTTATATGGATTTTTGTGTCTACATGATGACCTACAGGCAAAAATTCAACTATACCCACCACGTCCATATGGCTGAGTTTGTCCATAGCCTCCTGGACCTGGAAAGCTAGGGCCCTGCTGATGAGGCATTCCTGAAGATGGGTGCATCATGCCCATGTTACCAACCATCCCCATTCCCATGTATGGTTGGTGCATGCCCAGGCCCGTGTTGGCGCCGGGTGTTGGATTCAGAGGTTGGGTAAACAAACCAGAACCAGCTCCCATAGCTTTTCCCATGGCAAGGGAAGATGGCAATGGAGTTTGGGAACTCTTCATTTCCTTTCTTTTCTCCTTCCGGTTAATATCATCAAAGTCTATTCCGATATTCGCCAGATGGTTGCAGTGAAAAGAGCACTTTGTTCATGACGATAAATAAAACTGAAGGTGAAATTCTATTTCTGGAGAAATTATTACGTGCGGAATCCGGACGTAGAGTTACGTGCGGAATCCGGACGTAGAGTTACGTCCGGATTCCAATAAAAAATGTGACATGTGTCATTGTACACAGTATGTACAAATTTGTAGTGCGTACAAATCTGTAGATAGTGTGTAGATTATGTATATAAGTTTGTACATAGTATATATGTAATTTTGTAATTTGTATATAGTGTGTAAAGTTGTACACACTATGTACAAAGACAAATGCCATGTTTTTATTGGAGTCCGGACGTAACCGGCGTCCGGACTCCGCACGTAATAATTTTTTCTGTTTTCAACACTTTAAAACACTTACGTCCAGATATGTTGAGATTGACCAGCCCTCGGCTTATTGTGTCTGCCCAGACGGCAGACTTTGGTTCAAATTTCTTCTTAGAAGGTTGAGGATTTGCAGATCCTTGTGCAGAAATTATTAGATCGGGTACAGGTGAATGAGGAGTGAAATTGGGCTGATTTGTCTGTATATTGCTTGGTGTAGCTTTTTGATCAGCCTATGAAAAAACTGGGATGTTTTCTAATGCTATTTGAGTTCCATGTAAGCTAGTTGAAGCCACTGGTTGAAATGGCTGAAGATTAATTGGAGGTGCTTGTATAATGGTGGGAGCGGATGATTGAAATGGCTGTGATGAAATTGGAGTACATGATAATGACTGCGAAGCCGTCGCCATTGGATGCTGTAAAGGATTCAGTTGAGCTGATTCCACATGTTCATTTACTGGAACACTAAACTGAACTGCCTGGAATGGACCTGAAGCCAACTGCAATGTTTGTGGAGCTAATGGCTCTAATTGGTTTAAATTATTAATCTAAGACACATGTGAGTCAATCCTAGATGATAGTGGAATTGTTTGGGATTGAAGATTTTGCTGCTGAGAATGATTCATTTGGAGCCCTTGATAATTAGCTGGAGGAGTAGATTGGCTAATTGAGGAGTAGATTGGTCAGCATGGAGAGTAATGGAAATAGTTTGTGATGTTGGTAGATAAGATAGCCCTTTTTTGTCCATAGAAATCATATGAGAAGCTTGCATACCGTTAGAGATGCATGTTGAAATGGATGAGGAGAAACAGGAACTTGTGAAATTTGTGGGTGTGAAAGGACTGAATTATCAGTAGAATTCATCTGATTTGCACTTGGAGAAGCTTGCTGAAATACCTGGCATGCAAATGGATTTTCTTGTCCAGTTAAATGATTAGAATGTTTGGGTTGTTCGAATGGATTTATTTGACCTATCTTCAGATCTGATGAATCGGTGTTTGTAGAATTATGTGCATGGGAAGCTGAATAAGCTGAAATCCCTTGTGAAAGAAAATGAATTTGACCTGCAGGTTGAGTTTCCTGAAATGAAGCTGAGGCCACAGGGCCAGTCCAATGGAGAATTCCATCTAGAATATCTTTGCTTGAATTTGCAATAGAAAATTCTGAAGCATAAACATCAGGGTTTGACAAAGAATGTTGATCATTCACAACATCTGGAGCATAAATTGGTTCTCCGAAGGTATTTCCAAAATTATAGCTTTAAGACGGTTCCATCTTTTTCTCTATTGGTAAATTAATTTCAGAAGCACTAACAAAACCAGAAGAACCCTGGGAAGTAGCAAAAGCTGATGTATTTGTTTCTGATTGTAAATCCTCCCGTGAAATTGCCTAGAAAGGAACATCTCCAAATGGATTTTCGTCAGGCTGCTCGAGAAATAATTTAGGATCAATTTTATGTCAAGCAAAGGAAATCCAGAAACAAAATGAAACAATTTGTAATTCACATAACAAGCTCAATCTGGTCATTGACGAAAGAGTTAAAATTTGGAGGATGCAATTGCAAACATTTTCAATAGTTCATCCTTTACCCTTCTATTAGGTTCACATCCTTCACCATCTTATACCAATCTCTAGGTATCCAAATGTCCCTGTGCTCTTGAGAACGCATGTGTGTATGGATATGTCACTTGCATAGCTGCTAGTGTACATATATCTATATATAGCCATAATTGAAAAAAAGTGCCCAAAAATTTGTTTTTGAACAAAATACTCTTTTTTTAATGCAGGCATTACTTATTTAAAGTAAGTCAGAATGAAATTGGCTCAAAAGAGGTTCAAACCTTGTTCAACCAAGGTTCCAATATGGTTTGAACCATGTATGAACATGGTTGAATAGTGTTTGTATATTGTTCGAAGAGGGTTCAAACAAGATTTACCTACAGTAGACACAATAGTGTGCAATCTAACAGCTTTAACACATACTACAAGGCTGATAAAGTAGAATGCAATCACAATAGATAAATAAAGTACAACCCAAGAGCTACAATACAATAAAGATCACTCTAGCAACCATAACACAACAAAGTTATATCCCAACAAATCTAAATAAAAACAATTCATCAAAGAATAAATCTTTATAACAATCAACACTAGATTAATGAAAGAATAAATAAACAATCTTTTTTGTGTCTGTGTCTGCATGCGTGCGTGTGCTCAAGGCAAAATTACTTAAGGACACTCATATTGCCTAGGTTGCTGCACAAAAGCGAAACATAAAATTTGTCTCCGCTCGAGGCAATAATATACATTTTGAGATGCATGAGAAATGAGAAATTGAATTAGAATCTAAACACACCCTTTTAATTTATTATTATGTTTTTATTTATTTAATTTAATAATTAAAAAGTAAAAATGAAATTTTGAATCTCTATCCCATACCCAAAAATCCTGCAACTCGTACATGTTAAATCCTTGTCATTGCCACATGATGTCTTTTTAAATGATCAATTTGAACGGTGAAAGACTTATGCCAATAACCAACGGTCAGTATTTAAAGAAATACTATACATACAATAACAACAACAACAACATCAAGCCTTCATCCCACTACATGGGGACAATTTCTTAAAAGATTAATGTCATTATCATTCGACAAGTTTTACGCTAGTTGTCTACTACCTAACACAACCCTCCACTTTTCTCATCCAGGACTTGGGACCTAGCAATGGCAGTGTTTTAAAAAAAAGTATGTTGACCTATGCATATAAATTAAAAAAAAAAAGAAATAACAAAATTTTTTCACATACCAGTGCTGAAATTCCGTCGAGGTTTTGCCGAGAATCCCGAAAATCCTGCTTACCTAGTATAGATCGGTGCTGCTCTAGTCGCTTCTCCGCAAGATCGGCTCAAATCCAGCGACCGTTGTTCAAAATGATGCTGCGCTCCGTTGTTAAATAGGAGACAAAGCGACATCCATTCGGCTCTGCTGCTCTCTCCCGCGACACTCCTTAGACACTTCGGAAGACCTCTACCTCCAATCTCAAGTCCCTCTCTTCCTTCCTCAACCTCCGACGCCTCCAAGTTGCAGCAGCAAATCGACCGGCCTTCACCTCCCTCTTCCCTTCCAATCTCCACAAGCCTTCTTCCCCCCGCCTCCTTCCCTCTCAGCTGACGCTCTCTTTCTCAAAACCAAAGCCAAAGCTTCCATTCACGATCCACTCAGCTCCTCTGAACTCCTCCCTTTTACGAGCTGCGACCGATCCCTTTCACAGGACCGAGACTTTCTTCCTGTCCTAGAACCTGAGCCTAACCGACATCAACCCTGGACTCATATCCATATGAGCAGATCCCGACGGGATCTATTCTATCCCAACCGAAACCCTCTCAGCTCTTGTCCGGTCCTTTATTTCAAAGAGAGAGAGAGAGAGAGAGAGAGAGAGAGAGAGAGAGAGAGAGAGAGAGAGAGAGAGAGAGAGAGAGAGAGATATCTCCCGTCCTCTTCAAGCCAAAATCCCCTCATACCTGCTCTAGCTGAACCTTTCACATCCAATTCTTCTCCTCCTACAAGCCACCTCTGTCTAAAGAACTTTTATTTGGTCCAATCACCTTACGTAGCTCTATGTTCAGACGCCAGTAAAATAGTGCCACGTGTTCTCACTATTTACCGCATGGCCTGACAACCCCGACCCGGAACAGAGATGGCCTGGATTGCTATGTTCTATGTTACTAGGTATGGATCGGTATTTGCTTGGTATTGGTCGATTTTGCTCGACAATAACAAGAAATTCCATTATGTGAAGAACAATACCGAGCAATACTGAGCAATACCGAGTTTTTTCTTGGTATTGCTCAGTATTTCTCGGTATTGCTCGGTATTGGTCTTCACAGAGCGATATTTTTCATTATTGTCAAGCAATACTTAGTAATACCAAGCAATACCAAGCAATACCGAGCAATACCGAGCAGTATGTGAACATAGTAATCCAGGGTTAAGTCGTCGAGCCGCGCGGTATTGAGTAAGACCATGTGGCGATATGTTATTGGCATCCGAACGTAGAGCTACGTCAGGTCACCTGACCTAATAATTATTCCTATCTAAAACCTTTAACTATTTAAGGTATACATCTTATTTTATCTTAATTAAATATTAGTTATTCTAATTATTATTATTATAAAGGTTAATATTATTAATAGTATTATTATTACTATTTTTATTAGTATATATATATATATATATATATATTATGTGTGTGTGTTTGTGAGAGGATGACAAAAAAGAGAAAGGAAAAAAAAGAAAGGAGAAAATATAAAAAAAAAAAAAGAAAAGAAAATGTACAAAAAAATGAGAGTTGATTTTTGTACATTTAGATATCATCGTCGCCGGTCCCCAAGGTATATCTTTCTAAACTCAGGTTCTCATTTTCGTCGTTCGCGGTGGACCGAGAAACCCCCTATACGTGCTCTCGTATCATGGTGGGAGGAAACCCGGTCCGGCGCCTACGACGAGGAGGGTAATTGCCTAAAATCCCATTTTCAACGTTTACAGCGAACCGGGGAACCACATATACACGCTCTCGTAGCACGGTAGGAGGGAACCTGGTGCGACTCATATGGCGAAGTGGGTAAGCCCTATACTCGCTCTTGTAGTGTGGTGGGGATGTTACTTAAGTACCTGTACACGCCCTTGTGATGTGGCAGGGAAAACCACTTGTGCTCTCCTACAGATACTTTTTAAAGACCCCATATACGCTCGAGTAGTGTGGTGGGATGAAAAATATACGACCCGGTTTCCCCTGACACCTACCATACACGCTCAAGTAGCGTGGTGAGATGGTATAGTCTCTTGGATTTTCCCCTAAACGGGGGAGACGCCAAGAGGCTGTCGAAATTTCGGGTGAAAACATGACTACACTCAGGCCTGATTTGAACTCAAAGAACAAGAGCTTGGACTCAGATGAACAATGACTTGTTGACTTTTAAACTTGATTGCACGAGCAGGGGACCTATGGAAATGAATTTAAATGAATCCAAATATAATTAAACTTGAACAAGGCTCGGACTCAAGTGAACTCAAACTCAAATTCAATTCGAAAAAAATGAAATGAATTAAACCATATTACTTGAACTTGTATCTGGACTCAAATTGAACACTAATGGTTTGAACAATTTGAACTTGAGTGAGTACTTGAATTGAACCAAAGACTTTTACTTGAATGGAGCCTGAACTCAAGAGGACCACAAGGAATCCAAGTATAAACCAGCCTTGAACAACAAGAACTTGTGCACCTAAGACTCAAACATATACAAAGAACAAACTTGAATCATATGCAAGAGGACTCGTGGACTTGTACTCAAATGAACTCAAATCATACGAGCAATAGAGGATTTGATTTGAGCTTGGACCTAAATGAACTCAAGCGAGAATTTTTGTTAGACTGTAAGGGACCCGAACATAGAGCTTAAACTTGAATGAACTTTAAAGAACTTAACTCATATGCCATGATTTTGGGTCTCTGAATTGAGGACTACACGAAGCTGCTAAAGATGCAAGGTCCTTAGTGACAAAGTCTTCACTTTCAAATAAATAATGATGAATAAAAAGATCATTGTATGCAAAATATGCTAACCCACATATCATCATGAAGGATCGAGGTACAACAAACGTGATAATATTTGTGAATGATTATACACGACATAATACCCTCACATCCGACATCAATCGAATAACACCTTTTACGGATGTATTCAGCGAAGCATACAACAAATGTAAATGCCCACTAATGTCAACAATCATCCGATCGAAGACAAATACATATATCCCTTGCTGATGAAAGGTGGTTGATTAGCAGACTAAGTGCAAAGGCCTACGAATGTGAAATGACCACAATAAAGTGTAAATCTCCTTACAAACAAATGACTGCAGATTGAGATGGCAATACTGTCAATTGGTAGTAGAAGACCCGTCCCTACAAACAAATGCAATCATCTGACCACCTGAGATTGGTGAAAGGTGGATACAATACTGATGTAAATGGCTCTTCTATGAATACTCCTAAAAGCTCGTAGTGGACATAACGATTCCCTGCAAATGAGCACAAGCTACTTGTGGATAACAACAGTGGGTGTATTATAGGCACAGCGAACCACTGTGGACACAAGTGCATATATAACCTACAACAGCGGTGATTGAGATGATACGAAATGTGTTGGGTATGAATAAAACTCAATGTACGAAAAAGGACACCCCCTAGAAGAAGGGAATAGATGTCTCAGCAAATTCGAACTAAACTTCATGGTGTTCCAAAACTTAAGAAGAAAATAATTACGGTGTCCACAAACAACAGAAGTAACAAGTCTACTACACTAAAGAGACTGAAAGAGACTCTTCTCAATGCAGTAATCATGAATTTCAAGAAAGACCACATCCCCGATGAATGAGAGAAGGGGAGTAAACATCAGTATGATGAGGTGCCTTGTGACATCCAGATATATCACCATAGGACCTGCAAAACTTATGCAAGCAGACATAAGGTGTCTACAATCTACAATGCCCCGCCACCAGATCTGCAACACTTATGCAAGCAGACAGAAGAAGTCTACAATCTATAATGCTTCGCCACCAGATCTGCAACACTTATGCAAGCAGACAGAAGGCGTCTACAATCAACAATGCCCCGCCATCAGATGAGCAACACTTATGCAAGCAGACATAAGGCATCTACAATCTACAACGCCCCACCACCGGATCTGCAACACTCGTACTAGCAAACAAAAGGCGTGTATAAGCTCTCAAATGAAATGTTGTGTATTCAAATGGCAATTACCTGCACAACTACAATAATTTCAAGATATTGCACGTGCACCATAATTTGTATACACATAGGTACACAAGGGGTAAATATAATCATAACTCACAAGGGCCCCGATGAGCGTGTTATTGGTACACATGTGACGTCTAGGGATGCTACGCGGGTCAATAAGTGAATTTAGGTTCAAAATTGATCCTTCTATATAGATCAACAGGAGTCGACAGGGTTTGAACCTTCAAACAAATACACAGTTGTGACGATCGGTGTATTTATTTTAATACATTCATATTAGGCCTTCAAGACCTATAATCAAGAGAATTCACTAACAAATGCACGAAGCGTACAAAACTCGATCCTCCTAAGTAGGTAAATAGGAGTAGACATGGTTTAAACCAACGGATTAATATAATATCACGAAATCGACCAGAATATTTATTTTATACATTCATATTAGGCATTCAAAGCCTTTAATAAAGAAAATTCATAAATGAAGGCATAAAGCCTGCAAAACCTGATCCCCTATCGACAAGTTGATAGGGTCGACAAGGTTCAAACTTTAAATGAAAATGACACCACACCCCGATGATGGCCGTGTTGAAAGTTTATCTCAACCGAAGGGGTTCACAAATACTTTCAAATGTCTTTAAAATGCCACCAAAACTTCAAAACTCCACAAAGTTCAAAATCCTAGAAAATCCCAAAATTTTAAAATATTTAAAACTGAAAATCAACCATTAAATACTTGAAGCAAAATCCATCTACCATCCGCAACAGTTTACTGATGTGGACAAATTAAAATTTACTTTAGCTCACAAAGATCCAAATGTCTAGTCAAAAAAGCCACTATGATACATTCTCAAATAATCTCCTGTCAATAAGGACGTGGTACATGTCATCTAACCGACGATTTTGCTGCCAAATGGCACTGCAGGATAAACGGTTATGACTCGGGGCCCTCTGAACCGAGTGGTTTTGCCGCCAAATGGCACCACGAAATATCGGCTATGGCCAGAGCCAATACACTCCTTAATGACATCAAATTCTTGAGATATGAATAAATAGGATATAATCGATAGGGCACAAAGCCCTCTGTTAGCTAAGGATGATTTAAATTTTTCCCCTTGGACAAATATTCATCTCAGGTCTATAAGGTCACCTTGGACGAAGCAACCCATGGCTGCCGACAAGGATCCTTCTGTCAGGTTGGGTTGACTACCTCCTCTAACTAAGTAGACCAGGGACCACGATGGCCCGAGATGACGGAACCATGAGATCTTGATCGAGTCCATCATCCATTCCCGCACCATCCACTTTAAGTGCAAGATGGTGAAAATTTCTATTTTAAATATAAAACCTTCAATTTTCCAACATCCAAACCTATTATGCTACTATATGTCAGATAACACGTATACTTTACGTATCTGATTGACGACTAGCCTTAATCGAAAGTCCTCTCTCGTAATCGGGAGGGGTAATTAACTATAGGGGCTTGCACCTATAGGAAACTAGAATTCAGATCATAAAGTCCTCGCAAAATGAGGGCGAAATCTCTGGGTAGTGTCTTATCTATAAACCCATATGCCTTCCCAAAATTTACCCTGGAACTTATTCTGTTAAAACTCCCTCGCCAAAGAAAAGCAAATCAAGCGGGCGGAGGTCGGGGCTGAATTTTCGGAGCCCATAAAGTAATGTTCATAACATCACCCCATGTAAAACACGAATCTTCCTTATATACAAAAATGTGATGCTTAAAATTTTTTAAAGCTCTCTTATAATATAAGAAAAAGTTTTTAGATTATCATAAAAATCTCATTGTATCATGGGTGCCTTTTTTAAAAATTTTATAGCCAACATTTGCTAAAACTTTCATGCAAGATTGGACATTTTAAATTTTAAAATTTGAATTATTGAAATTATCCTCAGAGACAAAGGTATTTTAAATATTTAATTGGGCTGACAATGTTTTATTAAAAATCACAAGTAAATATTTAAAAGTATGGATAATCTACCACTGTCCTGTTATATTCCTCGAATAATCCTCGCCTATGGCCACAATCACCTTACTATGGTTTTCAGAACATTATCAACTAAATATAGTCTTCCAACAACTGTCATTGAGCTATTGTCCTTTCTTGCCTCCAGACTCCTCATCGACCACTGCCGGACTTCCACCCGACAGTCAACCAACGCCGGAGTTATGCCTGACTGTCGACTGATGCTGGAGTTTTGTTTGACAGTCAACTAACGTCGGAGTTCTATCCAACCGCCGTCTGACTCTAGAGTTTTGCCCGATAGGTGAGTGACGCTGAATTTTTGCACGATCGTCAATTGAGGTCGGATTTCCGCCCGACCACCAAACATCATCAAATTTCTGATCTCTATTTGTAACTGAAGTTCAACCCTAGAAGTTTATTATTGTAATCTAATTGTCCTCAATTTTAGGGATGAGTTAGCAATTTATAATCTAAGCAAACACTAGTGGAATCCTTTCAACTAGGCGTGTCCCCGTGATTTTTCCCTTTTCCATGGTTTCCACATAAAAATTCTAGTGTTATACTTTTCTTCTGTTTGTGTGATGGATATTCGTACAACGTTAAGAGGAAAATTTTCTAACTATAGCCACATATATTCTAGCCAGCAACAAATATAATATAATTATTTATATATGATATTACTCATCCTTTTTTTATTTTTATAAAATAGAATTAAAATTTTATTCAATTTTTTCCCAATCTAAACCACACATTCACTTTGTTAGAAAGCCAATTGGAAACGAGCACGTTTGAGGCAACTCATTCTGTTTTTGTTTCATTTATTATTGATATAAACATAAGGTAAAGGATCTCGTGAGCTTTAAATGAATGGCATCTCCTTATTGAGTTAGGTTTCTCTCCATTTTTCAATAAATGTACTAAATATTTGAGTTATTTTAGCCATTCATCTTAATTTTGGGCGGCCATAAATTTTAAGGTAAAAATCAAAGTAATTTTTAGAGTTAAAATTAGAAAATGAAAATTACATTCATATGTAAAAAAAGCCATTTTATTTTCATAAAGAGTTGGATTACTAAAATAATTAATTTCATGAACTAAAGTTAGGTTAACCATAAAGTAGAATCTAAATATTTCCCTACTATATTAAATAAAATCACAATAATCTCAACAATCACATCAAGCTTTTATCTCATTATTGGGTTAGCTGTATGAATCCTTTTTCTTGATTGTGTACTGTTAAGAGTCAAATTCTCATATAATCTCACCTCCTTAAAAATAAAATAAAATAAAACAAAAGTCAAATTACAAGATAAATAACCAAATGAAATAATAGTTGTAGACCCTTATTCAAGCGCACCCACCTCTTAATAGTAATCCACGTAAGATATTCCATTTGCGTTGATTGTGATTGATATTAGGTCTCATTTGATTTGTTGTAAAATAGTATTTAATAATAAAAAAATTATTACCACTATAAATATTATTGCATAAGCATCATTTTATAAATAAAAAATTAAAGACATTTTTTTATGTGTCACATTATATTCATAAACCATTCCATATTAAGTAGGTCAACAACACATTTTTGTTTATGAGCAAAATATGATTAATCCTTATTAAGTACTATGTAGATTATAATTGGTGTAATGATCTTCTCGTAGCATATCTATGTCATTATATGCAACAAATGAGTTTTGGACGTTAATGCAACTAATCATTATTTATGTAGTACTTACGTCTTCTGATATGACACTAAGCACAAAATTATGGTCATTAAATTATTCCCTTGCAAACTGCTAGATAAGAAACCCTAGCATGATCTTCATGAGTCCAGCTTTAAGATCAAGCTTGTCTCCAGAGATAAATATAATGCAAGCCTGTATTTGAATTTACTTGATTCGCTTATTAATCTCTATTTCATGATCATTCATTCTAGCTATGATTCCTCGTACTTTAAATATGCAATAGGATGACCATGTCTATCTAGCTTATTTAGATATCTTTTATGATGGCCATGGTTATTCATTTATCTTAGGCACACATTCTAAAAACCTTAATCTTTCTAAGAAGGATGCTACACCCCTTTGCATATTTATTATGCTCTTATATCATATGTTTGAACTATTCACACATCTTATTGTGAGTTGATTGATGAGACAACCCTCACTAAGCAAGGTGATGCATTATTATCATTTGATTTACACAGGTTTAGTATGATATCAAATCTTTAATCTTACTTATGTGGTAAATTATGCATTTTCTTATGTTCTCATACTTCCTTTTTTAAGAAGGAAGTTATGACTTTTCTTTTTGAGATTCATATAAATGATTGACTCTCTAACAAATTGAGTGAGTTATCTAATAGATATCTTAATCGCTTATACCTTTGTTGGTTAAGATATACATACTTGTTATCTCATATCTTTAGTTTACCTTTACTTGATCTCTCCCCTCTTATCATGCCTAATGAGATTTCTCTCCTTGAGAATAATGACACACCACTTCCTCTTATTATACATATACATGTTGTAATCTTAGATCCTTAGTTTATAAATTTGATTGCAATAAGAACCACCCCACTTTCTTTCATGGCTTGATTGAAATCATTATTAATGAATAATTGAATTATATTATATTACAATTTTATATAACCATATATTGTACTCCTTTTTTATCAATCATTGAATGAATTAACAAAGTTTACATATTAAATTTTATGCAGCGGGGCATGATGGTCGATCAAAATCCTTTGACTTAGATGATTTGAAGGTTTTTCTCTATATGATTCAACTATATCACCATCTCCATAATTTAATTTTATCCACCGCACACATCAACCATAATAACCTCCTACACTCCTTCCATACCCTTAAAACCATCAAAACATCATTCACCATTTCTTTTATCCATTACCCATCCTTTAAAGCCAAGGTTCGAGCCAATTCCATTCAAGTTTTTCCTAACACTTCAAAATCTCTATCTCTCTCTCATTTTAATAGCTTGATATTGTATGATATAGACATTTATTAACTATCAACATTAACAAACACCTATCATATGAAACCAATAATCAAGTGACTCATGCCCCCACCTGCATTGACCATTAACATTAGCTTCTCACCATCTACATCCTAAGCATGTTTCCCTACTTATTCAATCTCCCTTCTTATGAGAAAAAGACCAAGTTGATAGGCAACAATCTCTTAAATTTGAACAGCTCATCCAATAAATAAATATATAAGTTTAAAATATGATAATTAAAAACATAATTTCATGTTCATGTTTATGGGACATCCACTGGTCACCCAAGGAGATTTCAAAATAATTTGAGAATAATTTTTAATTTCAAAATATTTAACACATTATGAATTCTTGTGAGAGCATCCATACAAAGTCAATCAAATGTAAGATTTGGGGAACCAAGTGAGTTTAGGTTCCAAGTTATGCTTTAAGAAATGAATGTTATACATTCTATGTTGTGATGAACCTTTGGGCCTCCAAGCTAGGTGTGTTCTATTGTGTATAGTGCAAGGGAGTACTATGTATCCTAGAATGTTATAAGAATAACACCTAACCCCTGGAAATAGGTTCACTAACTTATGTGGGAGACAGTGCCTTTTCCTTGGGATATATGATGTAACTTGATTATCTCAATATGCTTCCTATTTAACTCATCAAACTTATCTAATAATGAAGCATGCTCCTTATCTAAATATAGATTTGTTACCTCCTCTTTCGATTCTTGCTCAAATTTTTAGGTTGACTTTGTTTGAATAATTTGTTCATCATTAATCATGACATATTTTTGCAGGGTTTCTATCTATTTATTTATTTTATTATGTTTAATATGATGTCAATAAGGGTTTATAGATCGAGTTTGGAATCGAAAAAAAAAAAAAATGGAACTAAAAATATTAAACAAAAGAAATTCAAAACTAGAACAAAATAATCCAACCAATGTTTTAACTATCAAACCTGACTAACCAAATTAAGTTGGTTCAATTAAATTTTTTTTTTTAAATTTTATGCAAGCAAAGCACAATGCTACCAAAATGTCTTAATCATGATCATTTTATAAAAGCTTTAAAAAACTTGATTTGATTTAGTTTAGAATATATATATATATATATATATATATAATATGGTGTAATATTTATACATTTAATTGTATATCATTAATTATGTAGACGAGACCTTAATTTCTTTTTTATTAAACTCTCTTAAATTATCTTCAAAATTCTCCTCATAAGCTCTTTTTCTTCTTATATTATTTCAATAGCATGATCAAAATTTTTTTTTATTAAAGGAGATTAGTCAAATACTTTATAAATCAATCCACTAAAAATAATTTATAGGGATTAATATCTTTTCTATTTATATTTAATGGTGTTAATCCAAACTCTTTTATGATATCTTTAAACATATAACACTGAATTCAATAATTAAATAAAATTTTTCTTTTTTATTTAAAATTTTAAAATATGAATTCATATTAATTTATTATTTATCTAATTAATAGTTCACTTATTAAAACATAAAGTAAATTTTTTTTTTGGGAACATAAAAAATAAATTTTTTTTGAGACGTAACGGCTATAAGGGGCATTTAGGTCAAACGGCAGCAGCAAGAAATGAAACTAATTTAAAAGTGCGACTGTGGCAGAGATGACCGAATGGACTCTCTTTCTTTCTTTTCTGCTTGAAGCGCCGAAGGCTTTGAAGCTGAAGGTTTTAGGCGGAAGGCAAGTAATCAAAGAAGCGACTCGATCTCTCTCTGCGCTCAGCTGCTGTGAGGAATCGAAGGTTGGTGGGCTGCTAGGGTTTTCTCCGAAACTCTCCGTCCTCCTTTTACTTAATTGTTTTTTTGTTTTTCTGCTCGTTGGCTCCTGCAAACATCCCAAGGTTAACTGATTATTAAACTTTTTTTTTTCAATTTCTGTGATTTCTCTTCACTTCTTCCCGATTTGATTTTGTTCGCTGAAGCCGCTCGCTGAAGCCGCTCGCTGCAGCCTACAGTCTCCCGTGCTCCCCACTCTCGTCAAATCATAATTTTTTCTTCCCCTTTTAAGCCTAAATTCCTACTTCAACTTTTTATAGGGTTTGCAATTCGTTTATTTCTCTCTTTTCTCCCATGGACGCATACTCTTCTTTTACATACCTCATTTCTTTCTTAGTTGTTGTCATTTTTTCTCCCTGGCAGAAAATACCGCGTCGCCGGCACCACTGATTCTCCGATCGGCTTCTTCTCATGTCGGATAGTAGGTTGCTCTTCCTCCTTTCCATTTCTTTTCCTCTACGGTGTTCTTCTCCTCTCTACAGTGTTCTTCTCCTCTACGGTGCACTTCTACCAAGTTCAGTAAATGAGGTTATTCCACAACATGTTGATCCCATAGTTGCTAGAAATCAACCTACAGGAACTGTCGTTCCAGCTTAAAATTATGCAAGATGCATGGGTTGCGGTTGATGGGGGCTTGGCCTAGTTAAGGCTTGGGGTTATTGCAATCACTGTACCAGGTATGTTGAAAAATACCACTTCTTACCGTATGAAGAAAATGGTAGTGAATTTTTCTTGTAATTAATTTAGAATTAACTGCTATATTTCATAGCAGTTATAAGTATGTTTTTGTAGCTTATATTTTTATTTGAGTTATTTTAGATGCATTTAATTTATGTTAATTTAGCATATGATAGTTATCTGTCTTGATTATTGCTTATTATCATGTATGTAGAGTTTCTACCCTCTAATGCCTTATATGTATATTAAGCTCAACAACTCGTGTGATGTATATTCCAGGGTTCTCAATCTTCCTTACCAACAATATTCTATTTCGAATATGAACTATTTGGAACAGAGTAATAGTGCAGCAGCGCCTGCAAAAGCTGCTTCTAAGCAACGGTATGTTGCATCCTTCTTCACTTTCTTGCTTATCGCAAGTAGCTTTCTGGGTCTAGAGAATCTTGACTGAATAATAGTAGCACACTTATCTAATCTTAGGCTTCGTTTGGGACGACTTTTTTATTGCTTCTTAAAACAATTTTTTAGTTTAAAAATTAAAATTTGTATGGTAAAAAATTGTTTTAAGAAGCAATAAAAAAGTCGTCCCAAACGAAGCCTTAGAGTGGAGGCGTGATTTTCAATTTGCCTGTAATGCTTTGCACTCCACAGAACTAGCATACTTATCCAATTGGCGGGTTGAAATATTATATTCAATTTGAGTGTAATTCCTTGATTTCCATTTCTTTGTAGATGACAGTAGCAATTCTAGACTTGCAGGGCAAGTTCAAAACCACCATTTGGGAAAGTTAGCAAAAAAGATTATAAAAAACATGCTTTCAATGAGGATGATGAATTGGACCCCATGGATCCTAGCTCCTATTCTGACGCTCCACGTGGTGGCTGGTATATTTTATGTTTTTGCTTTTAGAATTTACTCTCATTTGGTTCTATTATAGTTGAATTGGATTAGTTCATCCCATCATCATTTGAGATCAAAATATTTCATCATATGATAGTTGCTCTCGATTGATTTCTTTGTTATCATATATTTGTCAAAAAATGAAAATTGAAATTATTATGATTTATTTTTTTAATATATAGTACTTCGTCCAAACCTTGTTTGGATGTTTTGCGATGCTTTGCCAACAATATCTAAAGTAAGCAGCTAGAAGGATAGAGTCACTTATCCTCACTGTTGTCTTTTAGAATAACCTCTAATGCAAATTTTTAATAACTAAAATTCAAAGTAGCTAAAAGACAAGAAAATATCTAAATTTTGTCTTTTGCCCTATCCTTCTAAATGTACAGTCTAACTCTCTCTTTTACTGGCAAACATTGGCAAAACTTTCTAATTTCTATTTTACCCCAATAGAATTAATATTAGCACCATATAATAATAAAAATAATCTATATTTAATTCTTGTACCTCATACCCCAAAAATTATCGCATAACATTTAGTTTTTTGATTTTATCAGCAAATTTTATTAGTGCTACAATAAGTCTTATCATAGTTTTTTTATGTGCGTCTTTTTTTTCTTTCACATCTTTCACCCTTAATCACAAAATCTGAATGGCAATGCTTTGTTATTAAAAATGTATCAAAAAAGTTATCATTTAGCAACTTTAAATGTGAGAGAAAAATTGGGCTTTTCCCCCCCTCTCTCTAGATGATTGGTTCTTAACAAGCATCACATTATTAGAAAAGCCATAAAATCATTCAAGTGTAGTAAACAAACACAGACAAAAGAATAAATAATAAAAAAATGCTAGTTGCATTTGGGTTATACAACACATTCCAGTAGAAAGAAAAGTAGTGATTGGGTATATACAACCTGATCTTGAACCTAAGATATGAGATATTAGCTATTTGCCTTAATCCTTACCTTGATATGCAGGGTTTTCATAACTAGAAGTATATAATATAAACTAATAAGTATAGATGTATTCATGCACAAATATAGCTACATCACATGGCACGTATTATGCCAAAAGGTTGCTCAGCAAGTTGCACTTGCTCTAGCTCGATCTATGGCTAAATGGGTGATGCGGGCAAAGATCCGGGGGATGGGGGACTCGAGGACCTCCGCCGACGAGACGACTAATAAACGCTCGTAATAAGAACGAACAAACTCTTACATTTCAAATCTAAAACAGACTTTGAAATAAAAAAAACAAAACTTTCAACACAGATTAAAATTAAACAACTAACAAACTTGAATCTAATAGTAAGACACCATAAACTTGCTTCACTTATAGACGAAGGATACAGGTGGGGTGGTCACTTGTGGAGAGATGAAAGAGGTTAGAAGCCGAGACGAGGGTGGAAAGAGCTCGCAAGATTTCCAAAGGAGGTGAGAGAAGAAGGTGGACAATGCTCGCAAGCTTCTCCATGAAAATCCGCAGATTTTTTTTCAAAAATTCATATTTCACTCTTTTAAAACAATACATAACCCCTCATATTTATAGGTATGAAAGGGGAATACAAACAGACACTTAAATAATTTCCACAAGAACCCAAACATCACAAGCCATGGAAAAGCCCCCTTGCTTTTCACGGCAAAACAGCCCAACCCAGGAAACCGAAGAAGCAGCCATGGGAACCCAAGAGGTCGCACGGAACCGAGGCGCCAAAAGCCACAAGAAGGCCCCCAGTTTGGAAAACTAGCAGCCACCGTGAGAACCAAGGAGTCATGCACGTAAAACAGCAGCCAACTGTGGAAGCCAAGGAGCCACGACATGGGAGAACAAACTTCCTTGGGATTCCAAAAGCCACAGGGACAACTTAAATTAAGACATAAAAAACTATAAAATTACATTAATTAAAAGATAACTATGAACTAGAACTTAGCTAATAATGAGCTAACCCTTAGTTCAATAAATGAACTAAAAACCAGCTCATAAATGAGCTAAATTCCAGCTCAAATTTTATTGAGCTTGTAAGCTCAAGGGAAGTCAAAACCAACTTATTTTGGCTTTGAGTTGACCCCCCCTTTGCCTATATCAATGGGTTTGGATGTGATCGATTATGTTAGAATTCCCTGCATGCATGAGTTCTAGAGAATTCTCTTGTCAAATGGAAATATAGGGATGATCAACAATGATCAAATGATTTGGACTAATCTAGATGGATCTTTTAGGATCTGGATCTTGTCGAGAGACATGGGGTTGACTAGTATCCACTTGGAATTGCATTGAAACATCATGGTCTAGCCTATAATGCATCAACTGATCATAGTCAACTCACTCTAAATGTCTAGGCGTAGGGTCACTAGATGAATTTAAATTGGTTACGAGTCAGATGCCAACAAATGTAGCTTAATTGAAATAGACTCAGGTCTTTAAGACATTTATTTTAAAGGTTTTTTAATATTATTGTTGGAGGATTGAGAAGAACTGAAGAAGGGCAGGAAGAAGATAATATCGATTGAAGTTTTTTACAGTGATTTGAGCAGAGTAGATAACACCTCACGTAGCACTAATCAGAAATTAATGGAAATTGTGGATTCATGAAGATGACCCAAAATAGTTGGAATAAGACTAATGTGATGATTGTTTGAAAGGCGGACTTGTTGGTAATATATTCATGGGTGGATGCACTTTGTCCTTTGGGTATAAAAGTTTTATTGGGTACATGGTTAAGCCATAGTGACTTGTCTGTTGAATTAGTGAAATCTTCTTACAATGAATATCCATTTTAGATATTTAGGTATGCTTGGTATCATGAGGGCAGGTCTAAATCATTGATTACTCTAGTTTTAACTGGAGGTGTCAGTTTGAGCTAGGAAAATCACCTCTTTGCAAATTTAGGAATGAAACCGTGTGCGTTAATTTCTTTTCAAATTTTTTATCAGCGGGATTGTGAGAGCACCTAGGTATGCCATTTAAGTATACTTGATTTTATGGTTTAGCAACTAAAGAGATTTTGCAAGCAAGGAGATCTATTAGGATGTAAAATAGACTCAGGTCTTTAAGACATTTATTTTAAAGGTTTTTTAATATTATTGTTGGAGGATTGAGAAGAACTGAAGAAGGGCAGGAAGAAGATAATATCGATTGAAGTTTTTTACAGTGATTTGAGCAGAGTAGATAACACCTCACGTAGCACTAATCAGAAATTAATGGAAATTGTGGATTCATGAAGATGACCCAAAATAGTTGGAATAAGACTAATGTGATGATTGTTTGAAAGGCGGACTTGTTGGTAATATATTCATGGGTGGATGCACTTTGTCCTTTGGGTATAAAAGTTTTATTGGGTACATGGTTAAGCCATAGTGACTTGTCTGTTGAATTAGTGAAATCTTCTTACAATGAATATCCATTTTAGATATTTAGGTATGCTTGGTATCATGAGGGCAGGTCTAAATCATTGATTACTCTAGTTTTAACTGGAGGTGTCAGTTTGAGCTAGGAAAATCACCTCTTTGCAAATTTAGGAATGAAACCGTGTGCGTTAATTTCTTTTCAAATTTTTTATCAGCGGGATTGTGAGAGCACCTAGGTATGCCATTTAAGTATACTTGATTTTATGGTTTAGCAACTAAAGAGATTTTGCAAGCAAGGAGATCTATTAGGATGTAAAATAGATATTAGGAAATAACTTTGTTGCTCGAGCTGAAGTGCTTCCCTTGACCTGTCATATGGTATGAGTCTTTAATACTGCACTTTTCTGGTTTGTTATGCCCATGAAGGTTTCTTAACTTTCCTGATCATCTATTGGTGAATCAAGATGACTGTGTTAACTTATTGATTAGAAAATGATGAATAGGTGGACAAGTGCGTCTTATCATTGATAAGGTTATCTGATAAAAATTAATTTGATAGGATATCTGCTTATTCAAATTAATAGGGTAGTTATTGGGTTTAGGTGCTGAGTACTAAATATAATGTTTCTAAGGAAGGAGACTCGGACATAACAAAGTAACAATTTTGGAATGATCTACATTATGAAACCAGGCAAACCCAATATTATTCATTAGGTTTTTTGCTTGATGGATTCATCAAAATAAGACATTTAACCTTAGCGGAGATTTAAAAAAAAAATCTTGAAAATCAGTATCCATTTTGTAACTGAATTACCATTTATTGTGAAACATTTTGCATTCGATTGGACATTCCGGAAGAATGTTTGATATCAAGGTTTTTCATAATCTAGGATAATACAACAACAACAACATCAAGTCTTTATCACACTACGTGGGGTTGGCTACATGAATCCTTTTTCTCCATTGTGTCATATTAAAAGTCAAATTCTCGTTTAAATCTAATAAAGAAAGGTCATTCCTAATATTTTCTAACCAAGTCTTTTTAGGTCTACCCCTACCTTTCTTAACATAAGTAAAATCTAATACCTCTACTCTCCTAACCGGGTCATCGGAAGGCCGCCGTTTTATCTGACCAAACCATCTAAGGTGACTCTCTCTATTCTTATCTTCTACTGGAGCTACTCCAACCTTTTCAAGTATATGCTCATTTCGTATCCTATCTCTAAGGGTAAAGCCACTCATCCACCTGAGCATCTTCATCTCTGCCACACTTAATGCTTCTCTTTTAATTACCAACATTCGGCACCATAAAGCCTTGCAGGCCTCACTACCATCTTATTGAATTTTCCCTTAAGTTTGAGTGGTACATTTCTATCACATAACAAGCCCGATGCATTCCTCCACTTCAACCATTCAACTTGAATTCTACTGATAATATCCCCATCTATTTCACCATCACTCTAAACAATAGATCCAAGATATCTAAAATGTGTACTCTTATTAATGAGTTGATCGCCCAAAGTCATAATCCCCTCGCTAGGTCTATTACTACTAAAATTACACTCAATATATTCCACTTTAGATCTACTCAAGCGAAAACCTTTAGACTCTAAGGTTGACCTCGATAATTCAAGTTTACCTTCAGCTCGCTCTCTAGTCTTATCAATAAGAAGAATATCATCAGCAAAAAGCATACACCAAGGTACATCCTCTTGCAAATGTAGTGAGAACATCCATGATTAAAGCAAAAAGATATGGGCTTAAGGCTGATCCTTGATGTAACCCAATCAAAATAGGAAAATACTTGGTCAATCCATCTTGTGTTTGAGCACAAGTAATAGCTCATGCATACATATCTTTAATGATTTGAATATAAGTATTATTGACTCCTTTCTTTTCAAGAACTCTCCATAGCACTTCTCTTAGAACTTTATCATATGCTTTTTCTAAATCAATAAATATCATATGTAGCATCCTTATTTTCTCTATATTTCTCCATCCAACCTCTTAATAAATGTATGGCTTCCATAGTCGACCTACCCGGCATGAATCCAAATTGATTTTGAGAAACATTAGTATCACGCCGCAAACTATGCTCCATAACTCGCTCCCATAGTTTTAAAGTATGACTCATTAACTTAATACCTCTATAATTCACACAATCATGTGCATCACCTTTATTCTTAAAAATAGGAATTAACGCACTCATTCTCCACTCTAGTTTAATCAAATTTTCTTTTTCTCTAGGTTAGGATTCTTACTTTTCCTTATGATTAGACGAGCTAGATATGGATAACGCACTTCGTGACACTCCTAGTTTAAACTATTTTTTTCCTTTATGTTAGGATTTTTCTTTTCCTTAGGATTAAAGGTGCTAGTGGGGGATAATGCCCTTCGTGGCACCATCCTAGTTTTAATCAAGTTTTTTTTTTCCTTATGATTAGACGTGCTAGTGGTGGACAATGCCATTTGTGGCAACATTCTAGTTTAATCCAATATTCTTTTTATTAAGGTTAGGATTCTTCCTTTTCGTAGGATTAGATGTGTTAGTAATATGTAGCCCCCTTTGTGGACCCATACTAGTTTATTCCAAATTTCTTTTCATTTAGTTTAGGATTCTTTCGTTCCTTAGTATTTTAAGTGTTAGTGGTGGATAATGTCCTTCGTGACTCCAACCTAGTTTAATCTAGTTTTCTTTTCCTTTAGGTTAGTATTTTTCTTACCTCAGGATTAAACATGCTAGTGGTGCCTAAAAACCTTTGTAGCACCATCATAACTTTAATACAATTTTCTTTTCTTTTAGGTTAGCATTCTATCTTTCCTTAGAATTATAGGTGCTAGTGGTGGATAATGACATTTGTGATACCATCCTATTTTAATCCAATTTTCTTTTCCTTTAGGTTAACATTTTTCTTTTCCTAAGGTTTAGATGTTTAAGTCGTGTGTAACGCCCTTCGTGACACCGTTATACTTTAATCGAATTTTCTTTTCTGTAGATTAGGACTCTACCTTTCCATAGGAGTAGACGTTCTAGGGGTGGACAACACCCTTCGTTGCACCATCCTAATTTAATCTAGTTTTTTTTTTAACTTTAGATTTGGATTCTTCATTTTCTTAAGATTAGACGTGCCAGTGGTGGAACATGCCCATCGTGGAACCATCCTAATTTTAATTTAGTTTTCATTTCCTTTAGGTTAGCATTGTTTCTTTCTTTAAAAATTGACGTGCTAGTGGTGAATAACTCTCATCGTGGCACCAACCTAGTTTAACCAGTTTTCTTTTACTTTTGGTTAGCATTCTTCCTTTCATGACACCATTCTACTTTAATCCAATTTTCTTTTCTGTAGATTAGGACTCTACCTTTCCATAGGAGTAGACGTTCTAGGGGTGGACATCACCCTTCGTTGCACCATCCTAATTTAATCTAGTTTTTTTTTTTTTAACTTTAGGTTTGGATTCTTCATTTTCTTAAGATTAGACGTGCCAGTGGTGGAACATGCCCATCGTGGAACCATCCTAATTTTAATTTAGATTTCATTTCCTTTAGGTTAGCATTGTTTCTTTCTTTAAAAATTGACGTGCTAGTGGTGAATAACTCTCATCGTGGCACCAACCTAGTTTAACCAGTTTTCTTTTACTTTTGGTTAGCATTCTTCCTTTCCTAAGAATTAGACATGTAAGTGGTGGATAACGCCCTTCGTGGAACCATCATAGTTTAATCCAGTTTATTTTCATTTTGGCTAGGATTCTTCCTTTCTTTAGGATTAAACGTGCTAGTAGTAGATAATGCCCTTTGTGGCCTCATCATAATTTAACCAAATATTCATTTCCTTTAGGTTAGGATTTTTCATTTCCTTAGAATATGACGTGCTAATAGTGAATAACGTCCTTCGTCGCACTGTCCTAATTTAATCCAATTTTTGTTTTCTTTAGGTTATTATTTTCCTTTCCTTAAAATTAGACGTACTTGTGATGCATAACGCTTTTTGTGACACCATTCTAATTTTAAGCCAGTTTTTATTGCCTTTAGGTTAGGATTCTTCCTTTTAGAATATAACGTGTTAGTGGTGGATAATACCGTTCATGACACTATCTTAGTTTATTCCATTTTTCATTAGGTTATGATTCTTCCTTTTCTAAGGATTAGATGTGCTAGTGGAGGATAACGCTCTTCATAACTCCATCTTAATTTAATCATATTTTTTCATTGGGTTAGGATTTTTCTTTACTTAGGATTTTAGATGTACCGGTGATGGATAATGCCATTCATGGCACCATCCTACTTTTAATCCAATTTTCTTTTTTCCTTTAGGTTAGTATTCTTCCTTTCCTTAGGATTAAACATGCTAGTGGGGGATAACGCCCTCTAACCTAGTTTAATCTTGTTTTCTTTTCCTTTAGGTTTAGATTCTTCCTTTCCTTATGATTAGTTGTCTTATTGGTGAAAAATATCATTCGTGGCACCATCCTAGTTTATACCAGTTTTCTTTTCCTTTAGATTAGTATTGTTCTTTTCTGTAGGATTAGTCGTGCTTGTCATGTACAACGCCCTTTGAGGCACCATAATAGTTTAATCTAGTTTTATTATCCTTTAGGTTAGGATTCTTTCTTTCCTGAGGATTAGACGTGTTAGTAGTGGATAACGTTCGTCAAGACACCATCCTAATTTAATCCAATTTTCTTTTCCTTAAGGTTAGGATTCTTCCTTACCTTAGGATTAGATGTGATAGTGGTGAACAATGCCATTTGTGGCACCATCCTAGTTTAATTCAATTTAATTTTCTTTTAGGTTAGGATTCTTCTTTTAATTAGGATTAGATGTGCTACTAGAGAATAACGCCCTTTGTAACACCATCCTAATTTAATCAGATTTTCTTTTCTATTAGGTTAGGATTTTTCTTTCCTTAGGATTAGATGTGCCGGTGGTAGATAACGCACTTTGTGGTCTCATCCTAGTTTAATCTACTTTTCTTTTCCTTTAGGTTTGGATTATTCATTTTCTTAGGATTAGACATATTAGTGGTGGATAAAGTCCCCTTCGTGACAACATTTTACTTCAATCAAGTTTTCTTCAGGTTTGGCATTCTTTCTTTCCATAGGATTAGATCTTAGTTTAATACATTTTTCTTTTCCTTTGGATTAGACGTGCCAGTAGTGGATAATACCCTTTGTGGCATTATCCTAGTTTAATCATATTCTCTTTTTCCCTTTAGGTTAAAATTCTTTCTTTCCTTAAGATTAGGTATGTTAATGGTGGATAACGCCCTTTATAGCACCATCCCTTTATAGCACCATCCTTTTTAATCTAGTTTTATTTTCATTTAGGTTATGATTCTTCATTTCCTTAGGATTAGACGTATTAGTTGTGGACAACACCCTTCGTGGCACCATTCTTGTTTAATCCAATATTTTCATTTAGGTTATGATTCTTCCTTTCCGTAAAACTAGATGTGCTAGTGGTGGACATCGCCCTTTGTAGCACCATCCAAATTTATTCCACTTTTCTTTTCCTTCAGGATAACATTCTTTCTTTCCATAGAATTAGACATGGTAGTGATGAATAACGCATTTCGTGGCACCATCCTAATCTAATCTAATTTTCTTTTCGTTTATGTTAGCAATCTTTCTTTCCTAAGGATTTGACGTGAAAGTGGTGGATAACACCTTTTGTGGCACCATCTTAGTTTAATCCAATTTTCTTTTCCTTTAAGTGTGGATTTTCCTTACCTCAGGATTAGATGTCCTAGTGGTGTCTAAAAACCTTCCTAGTGGTGGATAATGTCCTTCGTGGCACCATCGTAGTTTAATCTAGTTCACTTCATTTATGTTAACATTCTTCTTTTCCTAAGGAGTAGATGTTCAAGTGGTGGATAACGCCCTTTATGGCACAATCATAGTTTAATAAAAAATCTATAGGTTTGGATTCTACCTCTTCATAGAATTAGACGTTATAGGGTGGACAATATCCTTCATGTCACCATCCTAATTTAATCCAATTTTCTTTTACTTTATATTAGGATTCTTCTTTTGATTAGACGTGCTAGTAGTGGATCATGTTCTCATGGCATCATCTTAGTTTTAATGTAGTTTTCTTTTTCTTTATGTTAGAATATTTTCTTTCCTTAGAATTTGACGTGCTAGTGGTGAATAAAGCTCTTCGTGGCACCATCCTAGTTTAATATAGTTTTCATTTCCTATTGGTTAGCATTCTTTCTTTCTTAAAGATTAGACGTGCAAGTGGTGAATAACGCCGTTCATTGCAGCATCCTAGTTTAATTCAGTTTTCTTTCCCTTTATTAGGATTCTTCATTTTCTTAGGGTTAGACGTGCTAGCGACAATGCCCTTCGTGGCCCCATCATAGTTTAACCCAGTTTTCATTTCCTTTAGGTTAGGATTCTTCCTTTCCTTAGGATATGCCATGCTAGTGGTGGATAACACTCTTCGTGCTACATCCTAAGGGCTCGTTTGGTTGTTCAATGTTTTAAAAAAAGTTTGTTTTAAAGTCATTGTGGAGAAAATGGAGTTTCACAAATAACATTTTATATAATGGAGTTATTACATAAGATTGTTTGGTTAGATTGCTTTTTATGTGCTTATTCAAACTTTAAAATAGATAATTAGTGTTTAGTTTAATTAACAATTTCAGCTTTTTCATCATAAATGATGAAACTACCCATATATTAAACTCAAATATACTTAATTTTTTTTACTACTTACATAATTGAAAAAAAAAAAAAAATTTAAGAAAGTTTTTTTCTATTATCATAAATTTTGATATTTAATAGTAAATTTAAGTAGATTTAAAATGAACAACTTCTTGATTAATATAAATTAGATTTATATTATTTTATCTCTTTATAACCTCGCATATTCATTAAAGTATAGTAGTATCAAAATTTTGTGCTTGAACCTAAGTTGCTTATTAAAAAAATAATATGAATCCAACTTTTTTTTTTCAGTTGAGTCATTTTTTACACCTTGATTATTTTGTTAAGTTCACCTAAAAATTTTGTTGCTGATGAAATATTTTTTTTACAGGCTAATATTGTGATTATTTTAAAATATTTTTGTTTAATTTAAAGAATTTTATTTAAATTTGCTTACTTAAAAGCAGGTAAATATAAAAAGTTTTGCTAAATAATAAAAGAAAATTATAATCAAACATGCTATATATTAGAGCAAATAGTCAACAACAAATCAAACAATAGGAAAAAAATGTCCCTTGACTAGCTGTTCGTGGTGAATAATGCCCTTTGTGGCAGCATCCTAATTTTAATCTAGTTTTCTCTTCCATTAGGTTATGATTCTTTATTTTCTTAGGATTAGACGAGCGAGTGGTGGATAATGCCCTTTGTTGAACAATCCTAGTTTAATCTAATTTTATTTTTCTTTAGGTTAGGTTTCTTCCTTTTCTTAGAATTAGACGTACTAGTGGTTGACAATGTCCTTCATGGCACCATTCAAGTTTAACCCAATTTTATGTTAGGATTCTTCCTTTCCATAGATTTAGACGTTTTAATCGTGCACAACGCCCTTTCGTGGCACCATGCTAGTTTAATACTATTTTCTATTCATTTAGGTTAAAATTCTTCCTTTCCTAAGGATTAGATGTGCTAGTGGTGGACATTGCCCTTCCTTGCATCATACTAGTTTAGTCCAATTTTTTTTTCTGTATGTTAGGACTCTTCATTTCCTTAGCATTAGATGTGCTAATGGTGGATATCGCTCTTAGTGGCACCATCCTTGCTTAATTCAGTCTTCTTTTCGTTTAGGTTAGGATTCTTCCATTTGAGGATTAGGCATGCTAGCGGGGGATAACGCCCTTTAAGGCACCATCTTAGTTTAATCAATTTTTCTTTTCTTTTGGGTTAGAATTTTTTCTTTCTTTAGAATTAGATGTTCTAAAGGTGGATAACGCCTTTCATGGCCCCAAACTTTTTTGAATTCAGTTTCCTTTTCCTTTAGATTATAATTCTTTCTTTTCTTAGGATTAAGCGTGCTAGTCGTAGATAATGCACTTGGTGGCATCATCCAAGTTCATGACTAGTGTTTTTTTTTCCTGTAAGTTAGAATTCTTTTTTTTTGTAGGATTAGACATGGTAGTGGTTAACAATGCTCTTCGTGGCACCATCCTAGTTTAATCCAGTTTTTCTTTATGTTAGGATTCAACCTATCAGTAGGATTAGACATTCTAGTTGTGTACAATGCCCACCATATTAGTTTATTTTAATTTTTTTTTCATTTAGGGTATGATTTTTCATTTGCATAGGATTTGACCTGCTAGTGGTGGACAATGCCCTTCGTGGAACCATCCTAGCTTAATCCAGTTTTCTTTACCTTTAGGTTTGGATTCTTACTTTTCTTAGGATTAGACGAGCTAGGGTTCGATAACGCACTTCGTGGCACTATCCTAATTTAATCTATTTTTTTCCCTTTAGGTTATAATTTTTTCTTTCATTGGGATTAAAAGTGCTAGTGAGGGATAACGCCTTTCATGACACCATCTTTGTTTTAATCCAGTTATTTTTTCCTTTAAGATAAGATTCCTTTCCTTAGGATTAGATGAGCTAGTGATGAACAATGACTTTATGACACCATCCTAGTTTAATCCAAAATTCTTTTCATTTAAGTTAGGATTCTTCTTTTTCGTAGGATTAGATGTGCTAGTCGTGTACAACTCCCTTCGTAGTACCATACTATTTTAATCATGTTTTCTTTTCATTTACGTTAGGATTCTTCCGTTACTTAGGATTAGACGTGCTAGTGGTGGATAATGTTCTTTGTGGCACCATCCTAGTTTAATCCAGTTTTTTTTTCTTTAGATTATGATTCCTCCTTTTTGTAGGATTAGACATGCTGGGGGTGGACACCATCCTAGCTTTATCCAATTTTCTTTTGGTTTAGGTTATGATTTTTCTTTTTCTTAGGATTAGACGCATTAGTAGTGGACAACACCATTCATGACAACATCTTAGTTTAATCTAGTTTTCATTTCCTTTATTTTAGGATTATTCCTATCCTTAAGATATGACATGCTAGTGGTGGATAACGCCCTTCGTGGCATTATCCTAGTTTGATCACATTTTCTTTTCCTTTTTGTTAGGATTCATCATTTCTCTAGGATTAGACGTGCTAGTAGTGGATAACGCACTTCGTGGAACCAACCTAGTTTAATTTAGTTTTCTTTTCCGATAGGTTAGGATTTTTTCTTTCATTAGGATTAAAAGTGTTAGTGGTGGATAAACACCCTTCGTGATATCATCCTTATTTTAATCCATTTTCTTTTTCTTTAGGTTAGGATTCTTCCTTTCTATAGGTTAGATGTGCGAGTGGTGGATAACGTCCTTTGTGGCACCATCCTAGTTTAATCCAATTTTCTTTTCCTTTAGATTAGGATTATTCCTTTCCTTAGGACTAGACGTGCTAGTGGTGGATAATGCCTTTCGTGGTACCATCCTAGTTTAATCAAGTTTTCTTTTCCTTTAGATTTAGATTCTTCCTTTCCGTAGGATTAGACTTATTAGTCGTATACAATGCCCTTCATGACACCATTGTAGTTTAATATAGTTTTCTTTTCGTTTAGGTTAGAATTATTCATTTCCTTAGGATTTGATATGTCACTGGTGGACAATGCACTTCATGGCACCATCCTAGTTTAATTCAGTTTTCTTTTTCTCTAGGTTAGTATTCTTACTTTGCTTAGATGAGCTAGGGGTGGATAACACGCTTCGTGACAATATCCTAGTTTAATCCAATATTTTTTCTTTAAGTTAGGATTTTTCTTTTCCTTAGGATTAAAAGTACTAGTGGGGGATAACGTCATTCATGGCACCATCCTAGTTTTAATCCAATTATCTTTTCCTCTAAGTTAGGATTATTTATTTTCATAGGATTAGACATGCTGGTGGGTGGACAATACCCTTTGTGGCACTATCCTAACTTAATCCAATATTCTTTTTCCTTACGTTAGGAATCTTCTTTTTCATAGGATTAGACATGTTAGTCATGTACAACACCCTTCGTGGAACCATACTAGTTTAATCTAATTTTTTTCCATTTAGGTCAGAACTCTTCCGTTCATTAAGATTAGACATGCTAGTGGTGGATAATGCCCTTCGTGGCATCATCATAGTTTAATAAAAAATTCTTTTCCTTTATATTAGGATTCTTCCTTTTCATAGGATTAGACGTGCTAGTCGTGTATAATGCTCTTCGCGAAATCATATTAGTTTAATCCATTTTTCATTTTTATTTTGGTTAGGAGTCTTCCGTTCCTTAGGATTAGACATGCTTGTGGTGGATAATGCCATTCGTGACACAATCCTAGTTTAATGCAGTTTTCTTTTCATTTAGATTAGGATTTTCCTTACCTCAGGATTAGACGTGACAGTTGTGCCTAAAAACCTTTGTAGCATCATCCTAGGAATCTGGTTTCCTAGACACAACACTTCTTTTAAAATCATAGGATATTTAGATTCTAATTTTACAGGATTAGAGTAGATAGAGAAAACACTTCGGTAACTTTCCAAATCATAGGACAATCTTTACTATCCTGGTTCAATTGAAAACAAAAATTTGTAGCCCTTTTCACAATTGAGATAGAATATACAACAATATATTATTCTGTTGCTCAAGTTTTATTGCTAAAATAATAACTCTTAGATCTTGGACTACCTATAGGAACTATTCCAATTATGTGTGATAATACTAATACTATTTGCATATCTAAAAATCTAATTCAATACTTCCGCACCAATCATATAGACATTATGCACCATTTTATAAGAGATCATGTAGCAAAGGGAAATAATCGTACTATACAATTATTATTGAAAGAATGGACTTAACGACTAATCGAAAAATTAATTTCTATGAACTAATCATATTGTACGATCTGGATCGTATTGTACGATTCATTACGATTTAGAAACCCTAGCATAGACAAAATTTGGTTGTCTCAAAGATCTTACCAAATGAAACTATGATTTTTGAACTAATCATACGGTACGATATTCATATCGTATTGGACGACCTACTTAAAATCAACTAATCGTAATGTACGAAGAGAGCAGTACGTGATGATTATCAGTGATGATTTTCAGTTGTCATAAGAATCGTATTGTACTGATAGAGGAAATAAAATAATTCGTACTAGACGATCTATTGATCGTAAAATTTGAACAATTCGTTTGAACTTTTGTTTACATTGTACTAGACGAGACTAGTTTTGAACTGATCATACTATACGAACCCAAATAATATTGTATGAACAATAACGACTATCTTGAATTTTTAGTGTTTCTTAAAGCGTAATACATAAGCTATGTTTTAAGATTCATGAAAATTAAGAGAGTAATGTGTGACTGAAATGAAAGAGTTACTGTCTTTATGATTTATAATAAGAAATAAGCTCTAATTCTTCTTAATTAAGTCACAGTGAAATATATAATATTGATAACAAAACGTGCATCAATTTTTATTCATTGATTATTTTTTCTTTGTTCTTTTTTGCTCTTTGTTTAAGCATTAGATTTTGTTTATTGCCCAACACAACTTACATTAGTTCTTAATTTTGTTGAATCTGGATAAAATCTATTTCACAGTCATCAATTATGAAAAAGATTTGGCTATATCCCGTGTAGACAATCACAACTAACGCGCATACTTTAGCTTTTTGTTGAAGGAAATGCCAAGACTGGTATCATCTGCACTATGAGCCTTACGCTTAATCCTATATAGTATCCTCATAGCACACTTTCCTTTGCTTCTTGTGCAAAGGAAATTACAAACTCTATATAGGTTAATATGGTAAATTCATAATACAACTCATGGTCTTCAAAATCATTCTCTAATACTATTTATATGGTATCTTTGGCAAAAATTTTAGCTCCCGACTATTTTTATTTTTTATCATATTATATTTCACAAACAATTGATCAAACAATAGTAGAAAGTGGTTACAAGAATTAAAGCATAATTGCATGCTGATCTTTATGCTTCTTCCCACATAGATGATGTTCTTTTCGAAAAATAATACATATTAAGAAGGAAGAAGAAATAGAAATTGCATTCTTCAATCTTCTAGTTTGGTTGTCCTTGCTGGTATTTTCTTAAAGATCAATTCAAATTACCAGGGGCAAATAAATAGAAGAAAATAAAATGCATAAAAATATCCTTCATCTCCCCATACTAGTTTAATCAAGTTTTCTTTCCTTTAAGATATGATTCTATCTTTCCGTAGGATTAGACGTACTAGTGCCATATTGCCATTCATGACACTAACTTAATTTCATCCATTTTTTTTCCTTTGTTTAGCATTCTTTCTTTCCTTAGAATTAATCATGTTAGTGGTGGATAATGTCCTTTTTGGCACCATCCTAGTTTAATCTAATTTTCTTTTTCTTTATGTTATTCATCCTTTCTTAAGGATAGACATGCTAGTCCTGTAAATACCCTTCGTAGCACCATACTAGTTTAATTCAGTTTTCTTTTTTCCTTTAGTGTTAGGATTTTTCTTTTCTATAGGAATAGACATGTTAGTGGCGGACAATGCACTTCATGACACCATCCTAGTTTAATTCAATTATCTTTTCCTTTGGCTTGGGATTTTTCTTTTTTGTAGTATTAGATGTGCTAGTTATGTACAACGCCCTTCATTGCACCATCTAAGTTTAGTCCGATTTTTTTTTTACTTTAGGTTTGGATTATTTCTTATGATTAGATGTGCTAGTGGTGGATAAGTCCCTTTGTGACACCATCCTAGTTTAATCCAATTTTCTTTTCTTTTAGGTATGAATTTTTTTCCCTTAGAATTAAATGTTCAAGTGGTAGAAAATGCCTTTCATGGCACCATCCTAGTTTTAATCTAGTTTTCTTTTCCTTTACATTATAATATTTCCTTTCCTTAGGATTAGATGACATTAGTAAATAATACCCTTCATGGCACCATCATAGTTTAATCCAATTTTCTTTTCCTTTAAGTTTGGATTCTTCCTTTTCATAGGATTAGACGTGCTAGTGGTGGACAATGCCCTTCGTGGCACCATACTAGTTTAATCTATTTTTTTCTTTTCCTTTAAGTTAGGATTCTTCTATTCCTTAGGATTATATATGTTAGTGGAGGATAATGTCCTTTGTGACACCATCCTAGTTTAATTATGTTTCCTTTTTCTATTATGTTAGAATTTTTTTTTCCCTTTAAGATTAGAAGTGCGAATGATGGATAACGCCCTTCATGGTACTATCCTAATTTTAATCTAATTTTTTTCTTTTAGGTTAAAATTCTTCATTTCTTTAGGATTAGGCGTGTTAGTGGAGGATAACGCACTTCATGACACCTCCTTAATTTAATCCAGTTTTCTTTTACTTAGGTTAGGATTTAGTCTAGTTTTCTTTTTCTTTAGGTTATGATTCTTATTTTCCTTAGGATTAGGCGTGTTAATGGTGGATAACTCCTTTCATGGCATGATGCTAGTTTAATCTAGTTTTATTTTTTTTAAGTTAGGATTCTTCTTTTTCTTAGAATTAGACGTACTAGTGGTGAACAATATCCTTCGTGGCACCATCTTAGTTTAAGCTAGTTTTCTTTTATTTTAGGATAGGATTTTTCCTTTCCTTAGGATTATACATTCTAGTGAATAACAGCCGTCTAGGAATCATGCTAGTTTAATCAAATTTTCTTTTTCTTTAGGTAAAGATTCTTTATTTCTTTAGAATTAGACGAGTGAGTGGTGGATAACATCCTTCGTCGCACAATCCTAGTTTAATACAATTTTCTTTTCCTTTAGGTTAGGTTTCTTCCTTTTCTTAGGATCAAACGTGCTAGTGGTGGTCAAAGTCCTTCATGGCACCATCCTAGTTTAACCCAGTTTTCTTTTCATTTAGGTTAGGATTCTTCCTTTCCATTGGATTAGACATTCTAGTCGTGCACAACACCCTTCGTGGCACCATACTAATTTAATCTAGTTTTCTTTTCATTTAGGTTACAATTCTTCCTTTCCTTAGGATTAGATGTGCTAGTGGCGGACAATTTCCTTGTTGGCACCATACTAGTTTAATACAGTTTTTTTTTTTCTTTTAAGTTAGGATTCTTTATTTTCTTTGGATTAGAGGTGTTAAGGGTGGATAACGTTCTTCGTGGCACCATCCTAGTTTAATCCAGTTTTCTTTTGCATTACATTAGGATTCTTCCTTTTCATAAGATTAGACATGCTTGTGGTGGAAACTGTCCTTTGTGGCACGATCCTTGTTTAATCCAGTCTTCATTTCCTTTAGGTTAGGATTTTTTTGTTTGTTAGGATTAGAGGCGCTTGTGGGGGATAACGTCCTTCGAGATACCATCCTAGTTTAATTAAATTTTCTTTTCATTTTGGTTAGAATTTTTTTTTGGATTAGATATGCTAAAGGTGGATAACGTCCTTCGTGGCACCAAACATGTTTGAACCCAGTTTCCTTTTCCTTTAGGTTAGGATTCTTCCTTAGGATTAAACGTGCTAGTGGTAGATAACGCTTTTAGTGGCATTATCCAAGTTTAAAACTAGTATTCTTTTTCTTTAGTTTAAAATTCTTTTTTTCCATAGGATTATACGTGCTAGTGGTGGATAATGCTCTTTGTGGCACCATCCTAGTTTAATCCAGTTTTTCTTTAAGTTAGGGTTCATCCTTTTCATAGGATTAGACATTCTATTCGTATACAACGCCCACCATACTTTTTAAATATAGTTTTCTTTTCATTTAGGGTATGATTCTTCCTTTCCATAGGATTTGACATGCTAGTGGTGGACAATACCCTTCGTGGAACCATTTTAGTTTAATTCTGTTTTCTTTTCATTTAGGTTATGATTTTACTTTCCTTAGGATTAGACGAGCTAGGGTTCGATAGCGCGCTTCATGGCATTATTCTAGTTTAATCTATTTTTTTTTTGTTCTGATTTTTCCTTTCCTTTATATTCTGATTTTTCCTTTCCTTTGGGTTAAAAGTGTTAGTAGGGGATAATGCCATTTGTGGCACCATCCTTGTTTTAATGCAGTTATCTTTTCTTTTAGGATAGGATTCTTTCTTTCCTTAAGATTAGACGTGCTAGTGGTGGATAATGCCCTTCATGGCACCATCCTAATTTAATCCAAAATTCTTTTCCTTTCGGTTATGATTCTTTCTTTTCATAGGATTATATATGCTAGTTGTGTACAATGAATGCCCTTCGTAGCACCATACTAGTTTAATCCAATTTTCTTTTCATTTAGATTAAGATTCTTCCGTTCCTTAGGATTAGACGATCAAGTGGTGGATAACGCCCTTCATGACACCATAATAGTTTAATCCTGTTTTGTTTTTCTTTGGGTTATGATTATTCTTTTTTGTACGATTAGACATGTTAAGGGGTGGAATGCCTTGTGTGGCACTATCTTAATTTTATCTAGTTTTCTTTTCTTTTAGGTTAGTATTCTTCTTCCTATCCTTTGGATTAAATATATTAGTGGTGGACCACGTCATTCATGTTACCTTCCTAGTTTAATTCAAATTTTTTCCTTTAGGTTTACATTCTTTCTTTCCTTATAATTAGATATTGATGCAATCAAAATTTACAAGAATACTAAGATTGAAAAAAAAAAAAACTAAAAGTCCCCTTTATAATAAGAAAATACAATGCTTAAACTTTTAAAATGAAGGACGATACAACTTTCATATAGATTAAAATATAAAACAACACCTAAAGGAGCTTGCAATCATTGAGAAGAAAGATACATATGAGGTGGACACTTGTGGAGAGAAGAAAGAGATAAAAAGCCCAAGAAGAAATCAAAGAGAGGATAAGCTCGCAAGCTTTCCCAAGAAGAAAAGAAAAGGAACAAACTTGTAAGCTTTTTTAAGAAGAAAACCCTCAGGTTTTTGGCTCTTAAAATTCTTCATATAACTCTCTTCTTTTATTCTCAAAACCACTCATATATATAGTTGAAAAGAGGCAGACAAACAAGCCCTAATTTCCTCCAGCCGAACCAATCCATAAAGGGAAAACAGAAGGCATGCATGCGGCCTGGAACAGTAGCCGAAGAGGCTTCACGGGGACGGGAAAAGGCAGCCACGGGTACAGGAAAAAACAGCCACGGGACAGGAGCTTGGGGAAAAACCGAAAGGCCAAGGGAAGGGAGAAAAGGGGGGGAATGAACCAGGACACTCCCATTTATGAGCTAAAAGGAGTTGAACTACAAGTAATAATGAGCTAATTTTAGTAGAGAATATGGCACCTCACCAAAGGGAAGCTAAAACCAAGACAACCAAGCCTAAACAAGGAAATCAAATGGTAGTGAGGCCTGCAATGCTTTATGGTGCTGAATATGTCCATTAAAAGAGAAGCATAATACTAAGTTAAGTGTGGCAGAGATGAGGATGCTCAGGTGGATGAGTGGCTTTTTACCCTTAGAGATAGGATACGAAATGAGCATATACGTGAAAAGATTGGAGTAGCTCCAGTAGAAGATAAGATTAGAGAGAGTTTCCTTAGATGGTTTGGTCACATAAAACGACGACCTTCCGATGACCCAGTTAGGAGAGTAGAGGTATTAGATTTGACTTATGTTAAGAAAGGTAGTGGCAGACCTAAAAAGACTTGGTTAGAAAATATTATGAATGACCTTTCTTTATTAGATTTAAATAAGAATTTAATTATTAATAGGACACAATGGAGAAAAAAAGATTCATGTAGCCTACCCCACATAGTGGGATAAAGGCTTGATGTTGTTGTTGTTTGGTTAGAATTTTTCCTTAGAATTAGATGTGCTAGAGTTGGATAACGTCCTTCATGGCACTATAAAAGTTTAAAACTAGTATTCTTGTCCTTTAGGTTAGAATTCTTCTTTTCTGTAGGATCAGAGGTGCTAGTGGTGGATAATGCTCTTTGTGGCACCACCTTGTTTAATCCAGTTTTCCTTTAGGTTAGGATTCATTCTTTTCATAGGATTAGACATTTTTGTTGTGTACAACGCATATTATAGTAGTTAAATCTAGTTTTCTTTTCATTTAAGGCAGGATTTTTCTTTTTCATATGATATAATATGCTAGTGGTGGACAATGCCCTTCGTGGAATCATCCTAGTTTAATTCAATTTTATTTTTCTTTAGGTTATGACTCGTACTTTCCTCAGGATTAGATGAGCTAGGGTTCGATAATGCGCTTTGTGGCATTATCCTCTTTTAATCTAATTTTTTTTCTTAGGTTTTTATTTTTCCTTTCCTTTGGATTAAAAGTAGATGGGGAAATAGATGGGGATATTATCAACAGAATTCAAGTTGGATGGTTGAAGTGGAGGAATGCATCGGGCTTGTTATGTGATTGAAATGTACCCCTCAAACTTAAGGGAAAATTATATAAGATGGTAGTGAGGCCTGCAATGCTTTATGGTGCCGAATGTTGGCCATTAAAAGAGAAGCATAATACTAAGTTAAGTGTGGCAGATATGAGGATGCTCAGGTGGATGAGTGGCTTTACCCTTAGAGATAGGTTACGAAATGAGCATATACGTGAAAAGGTTGGAGTAGCTCCAGTAGAAGATAAGATTAGAGAGAGTCGCCTTAGCTGATTTGGTCACATAAAACGACGTCCTTCCAATGACCCGGTTAGGAGAGTAGAGGTATTAGATTTGACTTATGTTAAGAAAGGTAGGGGTAGACCTAAGAAGACTTGGTTAGAAAATATTAGGAATGACCTTTCTTTATTAGATTTAAACAAGAATTTGACTTTTAATAGGACACAATGGAGAAAAAAGATTCATGTAGCCCCCTAATTGCGCAATTTCAAGGCGCGCCTTTGCGCAATTTGCCTCGAGGCTTACACAAGACCTGGCTGAGGCGTGAGGACTGAGGCGCGCCTCAGAGCGCAATTGCGATGAGGCGTACGTGGCTTTGAACCCTTAATAGAGAGCTCTCTGTTAGCGTTCGGCCAACGAAAAATAGGAGCAGTGAATACGTGAAGACATGGTTAGAGGTGACGACGTCATTAGGGACCCTTCCAAGTAGAGCTAGTATATTTAAAGTGCAACTTTTGTGAGAAAGTTGTGAAGGGCGGAGTATGAAGGAGATGCTCTCACAAGAACGTAGCACCTTTAGTGCCGGACAATGTGAAGGAAGAAATATGTGCTTTGAAGGTCAAACACTTACAACAGCAGCAATTTGATGAAAAAAGGTGCCGAGCGTCCACTATACTTGCACGAGGTTGAAAGATGATGAGGACCCCCTGATAATGAGTGGGATGATAGGCCATTATCAGACTTACAGGTAGAAGATCTAAATGTGGATGTATTAGATACATTAGACATCTATAGCTCTGCAAGTAAAGGTAAAGTCTTCCTGATAATGGTGGTTCATCCAATTAATATGATCTTTTCTTTTATTAGAGAAGAGTCATGTTGAAGATTGACATGACATTCATAGATATAATTAGGATTCACTTGAAGACCCATTTAGTGATGGGATATGATTTCTGTTAAACTAATATTTTGTGATTTTGTACTTTATGATTGCATCTACATTCTTACACTATTGCTAATTTTTGCTTAAACCCTCATTTACGCAATGAGGCTTACGCCTCAGACGAGGCTTATCACGGACGAAAACCGCCTCGAGGCGCAGTTACGCAATTTTAAACCTTGATGTAGCCGACCCCACGTAGTAGGATAAAGGCTTGATGTTGTTGTTGTTGTTGTTGTTTGGATTAAAAGTGCCGGTGGTAATGGCCTTCGTGGCACCATTCTTATTTTAATGCAGTTATCTTTTCTTTAAGGATATAATTCTTCCTTTCCTTAGGATTAGACGTGCTTGTGATTAACAATGCCCTTAATGACATCATCTTAGTTTAATCCAAAATTCTTTCCCTCTAGGTTAGGATTCTTTCTTTTCGTAGGAATAGACATGCTAGTCATGTACATTGCCCTTCGTAGCACCATACTAGTTTAATCCAGTTTTCCTTTCATTTAGATTAGGATTCTTCCATTCCTTAGGATTAGATGAGCAAGTGGTGGATAATGCCCTTCATGACGCTATAATAATTTAATCCAATTTTTTTTTTTCCTTTAGGTTAGGATTCTTTCTTTCCGTAGGATTAGACGTTCTAGTCATGCTTAACAACCTTCGTGGCATCATACTAGTTTAATCCAAATTTCTTTTCATTTAGATTAGAATTCTTCCTTTTCTTAGGATTAGATGTGCTAGTGTTGGACAATGCTCTTCTTGGCACCATATTAAGATTCTTTTGCTTTAGGTTAGGTTTCTCCCTTTTCTTAGGATTAGACATGCTATTGGTGGACAATGCATTTCGCGGCACCATCCTAGTTTATCACAGTTTTCTTTTCCTTTAGGTTATGATGCTTCTTTTCCGTAGGATTAGACATTCTAGTTGTGCAGATTATCTTTCATGGCATCATACTAGTTTAATTCAGTTTTCTTTTCATTTAGGTTAGAATTCTTTCTTTCATTAGGATTAGATGTGCTAGTTGTGAACAATGCCCTTCCTGACACCATACTAGTTTAATCTAGTTCTCTTTTTCTTTTAAGTTAGGATTCTTCTTTTTTATAATACAATTTTTTTTCTTTTAGGTTAGGATTTTTTCTTTCTTTAGGATTAAAAGTGCTAGGGGTGGATAACGCTCTTCATGTCACCATCCTAGTTTTAATCCAATTATATTTTTTTTAGGTAAGGATTTTTTTCCTTATGATTAAACGTGCTAGTGGTGGACAATGTCATTCGTGGCACCATCATAGTTTAATATAATATTCTTTTCTCTTAGGTTAGGATTGTTCCTTTTCATAGGATTAGACGTGCTAGTCGTGTACAACGCCCTTCGTGGAACAATACTAGTTTAATCCAGTTTTCTTTTCATTTAGGTTAGGATTCTTATGTTCCTTAGAATTAGACATGCTAGTGGTGGATAATATGCTCTTTTTGGCACCATCTTAGCTTAATCCAATTTTCTTTTTATTTAAGTTAGGATTCTTCCTTTCCGTAGGATTAGACGTGTTAGGGGTGGACCACGCCCTTTATGATACCATCCTAATGTAATCAAATTTATTTTTCTTTTAGGTTAGTATTCTTCCTTTCGTTAGGATTAGACTTATTATTGATGTACCACATCCTTCATGATATCATACTAGTTTAATCATGTTTTATTTTCCTTTTGGTTAACATTCTTTCTTTCCTTAGAATTTGACGTGTTAGGGGTGAATAACGCCCTTCATTGCGCCATCCTAGTTTAATCAAGTTTTCATTTCCATTAGGGTAGCATTCTTTCTTTCCTTAGAATTAGATGTGCAAGTGGTGGATAACGCCATTTGTGGCACCATCATATTTTAATCCTGTTTTCTTTTCCTTAAGGTTAGGATTCTTCCTTTATTTTGGATTTGACGCGCTAGTAGAGGACAAAACCCTTCGTGACACCATTATGGGTTTAATCTAATTTTCATTTCTTTTAGGTTAAAATTTTTCCTTGGGATATGACATGCTTGTGGTGGATAACACCCTTTGTGGCACCATCCTAGTTTATTCAAATTTTCTTTTCCTTTTTGTTAGAATTTTTCATTTCCATATGATTATATGTGCAAGCGGTCGATAATGCCCTACATGGCACCATCATAGTTTAATTCAGTTTTTGATTCTTTTAGGTTAGAATTTTATCTTTCCTTAGGATGAAAAGTGCTAGTGGTGGATAACGCCCTTCATGGCACGATCTTAGTTTTAATCTAACTTCTTATCATTTAGGTTAGGATTCTTCCTTTTCTTTGGATTAGACGTGTGAGTGTGGATAATGCCCTTTGTGGAACTGTCCTTATTTTCTTTTACTTTTAGTTAGCATTGTTCCTTTCTTAAGGATTAGGCGTGTTAGTAGTGGATAATGCCCTTCGTGGCATCAACCTTGTTTTAGTATAATTTTCTTTTTCTTTAGGTTAGGAATCTTCATTTCCTCAGTATTAGACGTGCTAGTGGTGGATAACGCCCTTCGTGGCGCCATTCTCGTTATTATAGTTTTCTTTTACTTTGGGTTATGATTCTTTCTTTCCTTAAGATTTGACGTACTAGTGCTTGATTACGCCCTTCGTGGCATTATCCTAATTTAATACATTTTTCTTTTTCTTTAGATTAGTATTTTCCTTTCCTTAGGATTAGACGTTCTAGTGGTGGATAACGCCCTTCGTGGCGCCATTCTCGTTATTATAGTTTTCTTTTACTTTGGGTTATGATTCTTCTTTTGCTTAAGATTTGACGTGCTAGTGCTTGATTACGCCCTTCGTGGCATTATCCTAATTTAATACATTTTTCTTTTCCTTTAGATTAGTATTTTCCTTTCCTTAGGATTAGACGTTCTAGTGGTGGATTATACCATTCATGGCACCATCCTAATTTTAATATCGTTTAATTTTTCTTTAGGTCATGATATTTCCTTTCCTTAGGATTAAGTCCTTTTAATTTCCTTTAGGTGGATAAAGTACTTTTCGGCACCATTCTATTTTAGTTTAGTTTTTTTTTTTAGGTTAGAATTCTTCATTTTCTTAGGATTAGACGTGCAAGTGGTGGATAATGTCCTTCATGTCACAATCCTAATTTAATCCATTTTCCTTTCCCTTTTGGTTAGGATTATTCATTTCCTTAGAATTAGACGTGCTAGTGGTGTTTAACGCTGTTCGTGGCACCATCCTAATTTAATTTAGTTTTCTTTTCCTTTAGTACATGATTTTTCATTTCCTTAGGATTTAACGTACTATGCTCTTCGTGACACCATCCTAATTGTCATCTAGTTTTCTTTTTCTTTAAGTTAGAATTCTTTCTTTCCTTAGAATTAGACATGCTAGTGGTGGATAATGCCCTTCGTGGCACCATCTTAGTTCAATCCTGTTTTCTTTTCTTTTAGGTTAACATTCTTCATATCCTAAGGATTAGACGTATGTTATGGATAATGCCCTTTGTGGGACCATCCTTGTTTATTCAAATTTTCTTTTTCTTTAGGTTAGAATTCTTCATTTCCGTATGATTAGACATTGTTGACTGTATAAAAATATATAACAAAAGAAAAAAAATTTCAGAGCAACCAACATACCTCTACGCTGGCGTCACCTCTCCAAACGACACACTGATTTGTTTCGGTAACTGCCATTTAGCGAATGAATCAAATAAAATGGGAAAGAATTTCGGAAGGAGGGACTTATACACGCTCGTCTAACTTCGCCTCTCCATTACTGCTCGACTTTGCTTCTTTCGGCTTCTCCATTGTTGTCTATTTCGTTGCTTCATAGAGGCGTATAGGGTTCTCCCTTCATCTCCTCTTTTCGTCGTTGTTGTTCAGCTCCGTTGCTTCACAGGAGGCCGAGAGATTGCACGCGTCGCCCCTTCCGCTCCTTCCTTGCTGTTCCACTTCGCTTCTCCGATTCCCACACCGAGGCCGACCTCCATCTCCGACCTCAGTCACCTCCCTGCCCAACTTCTCTCCTCGTGCGTGACCTCCGATCCCGCTCCTAGCCCGATTGGGTCTCTGCTCGATCCCCTCCTCTCCTTTTCTTATATTATAAATAATATAAAATAATATAATTATTATATATTTTATTATAATATATTGTTATATATAAATATAATAAAAATAATATAATATTATATCCAATATATATATATATATATATATATATATATATATATATATATATATATATATATATATATATATATATATATATATATATATATATATAATAAAAAGAAGAAGATGATTGAATTTTTAAGCAAATGTTGAAGACCCCGGCCGTTGTACTTTAGGTCCGACCGGGATGGTTTGAAATTGAAGATCCACGCCATCGATCTTAGATCTGGGCGGTTGATTTTATAATTCGAAGACCTCACGCAGTCGATCTTAGATCCCGGGGGATTTGGTTTGAAATTAAAGACCCTATGCCGTCGACCTTAGGTCCGGGTAGGAAGAATTACGGCAGTGCCATCCCGATTTCTCCCTCGGTGGGGAGGAGACGCCGGGAGGCTGCCAAAATTTTGAGAGAATTATTGAATTTTTCTTTTCCTTTAAGTTAACATTCTTTCTTTCCTTAGAATTAAACTTTCTAGTGGTGGATAATGCCCTTCGTGGCACCATCGTAATTCAATCCAGTTTTCTTTTCCTTTAGGTTAACATTCTTCCTATCCTAACTATTAGATGTATAAGTGGTGGATAACGCCCTTTGTGAGACCATCCTAGTTTAATCCAATTTTCTTTTCCTTTATATTAGGATTCTTCTTTTTCATACGATTAGACATACTAGTGGTGGACAACACCTTTCATGGCATCATCCTAGTTTAATCCAATTTTCTTTTCCATTAGGTTAGGATTCTTCCTTTTCTAAGGATTAGATGTGCTAGTGGAGGATAACGCCCTTCATAGCACCATCCTAATTTAATCATATATTTTTTTCATTAGGTTAGGATTTTCCTTTACTTAGGATTAGATGTGCCGGTGGTGGATAAGCACCCTTCGTGGCACCATCCTAGTTTTTATCTAATTTTTTTTTTCCTTTAGGTTAGGATTCTTCCTTTCCTTAGAATTAGGAGGGCTAGTGGGGGATAACGCCCTTAGTGGCACCATCCTAGTTTAGTCTTTTTTTCTTTTCCTTTTAAGTTTGGATTCTTGCTTTCCTTAGGATTAGATTTCTTAGGGGTGGAAAACACCCTTTGTGACACCATCCTAGTTTAAACCAAGTTTCTTTTCCTTTAGATTAAGATTCTTCCTTTATGTAATATTAATCGTGCTAGTCATGTACAACGCCCTTCCCTTTGAGGCACCATACTAGTTTAATCTAGTTTTATTTTCGTTTAAGTTAGGATTCTTCATTTTCTAAGGATTAGACATGCTAGTAGTGGATAACATCCTTCAAAGCACCATCCTAATTTAATTCAATTTTCTTTTTCTTAAGGTAGGATTCTTCTTTTTGATAGGATTAGATGTGATAGTGGTGGACAATGCTCTTCGTGGCACCATCTTAGAATAACTTAATTTTTCTTTTATTTTAGGTTAGAATTCTTCCTTTACTTAAGATTAGATGTGCTAGTGGAGATTAATGCCCTTTGTAACACCATCCTAATTTAATCATATTTTTTTCCATTAGGTTAGGATTTTCTTTTCCTTAGGATTAGATGTGCTGGTGGTGGATAATGCACTTTGTGGCCCCATCCTAGTTTACTCCACTTTTCTTTTTCTTTAGGTTTAGATTATTCCTTTTCTTAGGAATAGACATATTAGTGGTGGATATTGCACTTCGTAGCACCATCCTAATTTAATCTAATTTTATTTTCTTTTAGGTTAGAATTCTTTCTTTTTGTAAGATTTAATATGTTGGTCTTGTACAAATGCCCTTCTTGGCACGATATTAGTTTAATTTAGTTTTCAATTCCTTTTGGTTAGGCTTCTTCCTTTTTTTAGGATTAGACGTGGAAGTGGTGGATAATGTCCTTCATGGCAACATCATAATTTAATCAAGTTTTCTTTTTTTCTTTCCTTGGGATTATACGTGCTAGTGGTGGATAACGTCATTCATGGCACTATCCTAATTTAATCCACTTTTGTTTTCCTTTAGGACATGATTTTTCCTTTCCTTAGGATTTAACGTACAATGCCCTTCGTGACACCATCCTAGTTATTTTATAGTTTTCTTTTTCTTTAAGTTAGCATTAAGTGGATTACACACTTTGTGGCCCCATCCTAATTTACTCCAGTTTTCTTTTTCTTTAAGTTTGGATTATTTCTTTTCTTAGGATTAGACATATTAGTGGTGGATAGTGCGCTTCGTGGCACCATCCTAGTTTAATCTAATTTTCTTTTCCTTTAGGTTAGGATTCTTCCTTTTTGTAAAATTTAATGTGCTAGTCTTTTACAATGCCCTTCTTGGCACGATACTAGTTTAATCTAGATTTCAATTCTTTTTGGTTAGGCTTCTTCCTTTCCTTATGATTAGACGTGGACATGGTGGATAATGCCCTTCGTGGCAACATCATAGTTTAATGAAGTTTTCTTTTTCTTTAGATTTCAATTTTTTCTTTTCATAGGATTAGACGTGCCAGTCATGTACAACACCCTTTGAGGCATCATACTAGTTTATTCTAGTTTTCTTTTCATTTTGGTTAGGATTCTTCATTTCTTCAAGATTAGACGTGCTAGTGGTGGATAGTACTCTTTATGGCCCTATCCTAATTTAATCATGTTTTTTTTCCCTTTAAGTTAGGATTCTTTCTTTCTTTAGGATTAGGCATGATTGTTGTGGATAACTCTCTTTGTGGCACTATCCAAGTTTAATCCAGTTTTTTTTTTCTTTAGGTTAGCATTCTTTCTTTTCATAGAATTAGACGTGTTAGTGGTGAATAATACCCTTCGTAGTACCATCCTAATTTAATCCAATTTTCTTTTTGTTTATGTTAGCAATCTTCCTTTCCTAAGGATTTGACGTGCAGGTGGTGGATAACACCCTTTGTGGCACAATCATAGTTTAATCTAGTTTTCTTTTCCCTTAGGTTAGGATTTTTCCTTTCTTCAGATTTAGACATGCTAGTTATTGATAATGCCCTTCGTGGCATCATTCTAGTTTAATGCGATTTTTTTTTCCTTTAGGTTAGTATTTTCCTTACCTTAGGATTAGACGTGCTAGTGGTGCCTAAACACCTTCGTAGCACCATCCTAGTTTTAGTACAATTTTCTTTCCCTTTAGGTTAGCATTTTATCTTTCCATAAAATTATAGGTGCTAGTGATGTATAATGCCCTTCGTGGCACCATCCCAGTTTAATCCAGTTCTTTTTCTTTATGTTAACATTCTTCATTTCCTAAGGATTAGATGTTCAAGTGGTGGATAATGCCCTTCGTGGCACAATCATAGTTTAATAAAAAATCTTTAGGTTTGTATTCTACCTTTCAATAGGATTAGATGTTCTAGGGGTGGACAAAGCCCTTTGTGGCACCATCCTAATTTAATCTAATTTTCTTTTAGTTTAGGTTAGGATTCTTTCTTTTGATTAGACGTGCTAGTGATGACTATGCTCGCGTGACACCATCTGAGTTTTAATGTAGTTTTCTTTTTCTTTATGTTAGACGTGCTAGTATTCTTCTTTTCCTTAGGATTAGACCTACTAACGATAGACAATGCCATTCGTGTCCCCATCATATTTTAACCCAATTTTCATTTCCTTTAGGTTAGGATTCTTCCTTTACTTAGGATATGACATGCTAGTGGTGGATAATGCCCTTGGTGCCACATCCTAATTTAATCCAATTATCATTTCGTTTAGATTAGAATTTTCCTTTCCTTAAGATTAGATGTGCTAGTGGTGGATAATGCTTTTCATGGCACCATCCAAGTTTTAATCCAGTTTTTATTTCCTTTAGGATAGAATTCTTTTTTTCCTTAGGATATGACGTACTAGTGGTGGATAATACCATTCATACCACCATCTTAGTTTAATCCATTTTTCTTTTCCATTAGGTTAGCATTCTTTTTTTCCGTAGGATTAGATGTGCTAGTGGTGGATAACGCCCTTCATGGCACCATCTTCATTTAGTCCAGTTTTCTTTTACTTTGGTTAGGATTTTACCTTTCCTTAGGATTAAATGTGGTCATTGTGGATAATGCCCTTTATCACAACATCCTATTTATAATCTAGTTTTTTCTTCCATTAGGTTATGATTTTTTCTTTCCTTAGGATTAGACGAGCAAGTGGTGGATAACGCTCTTCATGGCACAATCCCTGTTTAATCCAATTTTCTTTTTCTTTTGGTTAGGTTTTTTCCTTCTTTGGATTAGACGTAATAGTGGTGGACAATGCCCTTCATGGCACCATTCCGGTTTTACTCTATTTTATTTTCCTTTATGTTAGGACTTTTCCTTTCCATAAGATTAGACGTTTTAGTCATGCACAACATCTTTTCGTTGCACCATGCTAGTTTAATCCTGTTTTCTTTTCATTTAGGGTAGGATTCTTCCTTTCCTAAGGATTAGATGTGTTAGTGGTGGACAATGCCTTTCCTGACACCATACTAGTTTAATCCAATTTTCTTTTTATTTTATGTTAGGATTCTTCTTTTCCTTAGGAGTAGATTTGCTAGTGGTGGATAAAACCATATATGACACCATCTTAATTTAACCCAGTTTTCTTTTCCATTACGTTAGGATTATTCCTTTTCATAGGATTAGACGTGCTTGTGGTGGAAAATGTCCTTAGTGGCACCATCCTTGCTTAATCCAGTCTTCGTTTCCTTTAGGTTAGGATTCTTTCAATTGTGAGGATTAAACGCGCTAGAAGGGGATAACGCCCTTCGAGGAACCTTCTTAGTTTAAGGAAATTTTCTTTTCTTTTAGGTTGGAATTTTTCATTTCTTTAGAATTATATGTGCTAGAGGTGGATAACGCCTTTCGTGGCCCTAAACTTTTTTTAATTCAATTTCATTTTCCTTTATATTAGGATTCTTTCTTTTATTATGTTTAAACGTGCTAGTCGTAAATAAGACACTTCGTGGCACCATCTAAGTTTAAAACTAGTGTTTTTTTCCTGTAAGTTAGAATTCTTTCTTTTGGTAGGATTAGACATGCTAGTGGTAGACAATGATGTTCGTGGCATCATCCTAGTTTAATCTTAGGATTCATTCTTTCCGTATGAATAGACATTCTAGTCATGTATAATGCCCACCGTTTAATCTAGTTTTCTTTTTCATTTAGGGTTTGATTCTTCCTTTCCATATGATTTGACATGCTAGTGGTGGACAATGCCATTTGTAGAACCATCCTAGCTTAATTCAGTTTTCTTTTCCTTTAGGTTTTGATTCTTACTTTCCTTAGGATTACGAGCTAGGGTTTAATAACACGTTTCATGGCACTATCCTAGTTTAATTTAATTTTTTTTCCTTTAGGTTGGAATTTTTTCTTTCCTTAGAATTAAAAGTGCTAGCGGGGGATGATGCCTTTCGTGGCACCATCCATTTTAATCCAGTTATCTTTTCCTTTAGGATTGGATTCTTCCTTTCCTTAGGATTATACGTGCTAGTGATGGAAAATGCCTTAATGGCACCATCCTAGTTTAATCCAAAATTCTTTTCCTCTAGCTTAGGATTCTTCATTTTCATAGGATTAGGCGTACTAGTTGTGTACAACACCCTTCGTAGCACCATCTTTATTTTAATCCTATTTTCTTTTAATTTAGGTTAAAATTCTTGAATTCCATAGGATTAGACGTGCTAGTGATGGACAATATTATCATGGCACCATCTTAGTTTAATCCAAAATCCTTTTCCTCTAGGTTAGGATTCATCCTTTTCGTAGGATTAGACGTACTAGTCGTATACAACACCCTTCGTAGTATGATACTAGTTTAATTCTGTTTTCTTTTCATTTAGATTAGAATTTTTGCGTTCCTTAGGATTAGATGAGAGCCCTTCGTGGCACCATAATAGTTTAATACAATTTTTTTAAAGGTATGTATTCTTTGTTTTTGTAGGATTAGATGAGTTGGGGGTTGATAATGCCCTTTGTGACATCATTTTAATTTAATCCAGTTTTTTTTCCTTTAGGTTAGTATGCTTCCTTTTCTTAGGATTAAACATACTAGTGATTAAATACGTCTTTCATGACACTATCTTAATTTAATCCAATTTTTTTTCCTTTAGGTTAACATTCTTTCTATCCTTAGAATTAAACGTGCTTGTGGTGAATAAGGCCCTTCGTTGCACCATCCAAGTTTAATCCAATTTTTTTTTTCTTTTTGGTTAGCATTTTTCCTTTATTAAGGATTACACGTGCAAGTGGTGGATAACACTATTCGCAGCACCATACTAGTTTAATCTAGTTTTCTTTTCCTTTAGGTTAGGATTTCTCCTTTCCTTAGCATTTTGTCGCTTTAGTACTGGACAACACCCTGCGTGTCACCATCTTAGTTTAATCTAGTTTTCATTTTATTTATTTTAGGATTCTTCATTTCTTTAAGATAAGACGTGTTAGTGGTGGATAACGCCTTTCGTAGAACCATCCTAGTTTAATCACATTTTATTTTCTTTTTTTGTTAGGATTATTCATGTCCGTAGGATTAGATGTGCTAGTGGTGGATAATGCACTTCGTGGCACAATCCTAGTTAAAAACCAGTTTTTTAGTCCTATTGGTTAAAATTTACCTTTTCTTAAGATTAAAAGTGCCAGTGGTGGATAATGTCCTTCATGGAATCATCGTTATTTTAATCCAGCTTCTTTTCCATTAGGTCAGGATTCTTCCTTTCGATAAGATTAGAGGTATAATTGATGGAGAACGTCTTTTGTGGCGTCATCCTAGTTTAATCTAATTTTCTTTTCTTTTCTTTTAGATTAGGATTATTCTTTTCTAGTGGGGTGGGTGTTGGAGAATTTTTGTATCCTCAAACAGATTGCATATTTTATCATCGAGTACGACATAAGAACATGACATATTACCCCGAAGGATAAAAATATCATTTTCTTATAGACTCAATAATAAAATTTACAATTTTGAACAGAGATTCCCCCATTTGATGTTTGGTTAAGTGGAGTTTATTTATTTCTGGGGTACAAACATCCCATATGGGCAAGCCTCTATGGTTAATTACATCCAAACTTTGGTTTGGTAAAACTTTTGATTAAACTAATGATTTTCTTCATTTGGAAGTCATTTAAATGTTGGATAAATTTGATTTCTTTTTAAATCCAAGAAAGTCTTAGTTAAAGGGTTTTCGGCCTTTTAGGAAATTCGAGGTAGAGTTGATCAACTTAGAAATTAGATTTTAGAATGAAGGCCAAGGGAGGTGAAGTAGGAGCACTTGATTCTGAGGGAAACTCAGAGGTGCTCAAACTATCTATATTGGGCTTTATATTTTAGAGATTTAATTTTGATTTAAGTTGATATTTTAATTAGAAAGTAGGGGCTTACATTCCAACAACACTTGTTGGAGGAATTGCCAAAAAGGTGATTGCTTTTAGGGTGATTTAGAATCAACCCATGCCTCAGTCCCTAAAACTAAGATGAGGATTACTGATAGGTAGTGCCTCGAATATAAATCTAACGAGTGCGAAAGGACTTACAAATTACACCTCACATGTGACATAATCTGCCCGACCTCTGGATTTACTGTCCCGCCTGGAATGGACTACCAGCTAGACCCACCTAGTCAATTTTAAAATCATACCATACGGTCTTAATGCAGATGTAGTGTGGAGGGTTCTTTTATTTAAAAGGTAGGACTTATAGCTTGGCTTTGAGGCCAAGATGCCTAATTATGTGGATATGCATATGCTGACTCACAAAAAGAAAGCTTTTTTGTTATCTAATCCTTATGTGGAGGCTTTTCTACATGCAACATACTTTTGGCCATGCATGATTGTTTTAAGTTTTTGGAAAACTTGGCTTTTTGAAAGAGAGTCATGCAAATTTTCTTTTATTAGAAAATCATGGAGCCTAATTTCATTTTTTAGATTTGCTTACATTTTAAGAGGTAGAAGATTTATTTTTATCCTAAGAGCCTATCGTAACAGAGTTCAGGCCACACCCAAATAAATAAGACAAGAAATCTAGGAAAGACATGATGTTCTATTACACACCCAGTAAACAACAACGCATGCTTTTGTATATAAATAAAGTGCAATGAATATAGATAGAGTCCAAATTATTATAAACCTGTTTGACAGCTGAGTTGTCTGCCATTATACAACCCATTTAAATTTATTACAGCCTCTACTTGTGGGGTCTTCAAGCTTCTCAAAAAGGTCTTTGGGCTTCATCTCCAAAAAGGTGCATCCTTCATATTTCACTCACTTCTTTTGCTCCAAACCCCAATAAGTTTTACATCATACTTCTATCAAATACATTTAAAAATATAAAAGACTTAAACCTACAAAATAGAGTTAGACATTATATAATCATCACATTATATTCCTAAAATTGGCCTAGCACTTAGAGTGCTAAGTGCTAGGCACATGCTTCTAATCCATTGACCATGCCTCTTGGGAGGTTTTAAGCAGGGCATGCAAGCAAACAAGTTTAGCATAATCATGACATTTACCATCTTCTTGGACATGACCAACTGCATAGAAAATCAAGTTTAGCACTTAGCACTCTTCATCTCCAAAAAGGTGCATCCTTCATATTTCACTCACTTCTTTTGCTCCAAACCCCAATAAGTTTTACATTCTACTTCTATCAAATACATTTAAAAATATAAAAGACTTAAACCTGCAAAATAGAGTTAGACATTATATAATCATCACATTATATTCCTAAAATTGGCCTAGCACTTAGAGTGCTAAGTGCTAGGCACATGCTTCTAATCCATTGACCATGCCTCTTGGGGGGTTTTAAGCAGGGCATGCAAGCAAATAAGTTTAGCATAATCATGACATTTACCCTCTTCTTGGACATGACCAACTGCATAGAAAATCATTTAAGGGCCCATAACGCAGACAATCCAAAAGGCAATCACTCCACAACATCAATCACATGCGCACCTAAAGAAAAATCCTATTCCTAGCATGCCTAAGAGGTTGTGCACCTAAGTGTGTGAGTCTTGTGTGGTATGTCACACTAAGGGTCCTCCTAGAGTTTGGGTTTAAGAAAAAAATGCCCAATATGTGGCTTTTGAGCTCAATGTTGGAGGGATTCTTCTTAGCTTTTGGGCTAAAAAGAGAAAGGAGGAATCTAACATTTAGCTTTTGAGTTAAATGTTGGAGAACTCTCTATCTTTTGGAGCTAAAGAGAAGGAAAATCTCCTACAACTTTGGAGTTGAAGGAGAATTGAGAGAATATGCAACTTATGGGTTGCACATTCATGAAGATCTTTGGATACTTTGATGTCCAACAAGAGAGTTGCACCCTTCCAACTTGAGTTGGAAGGATGAAGGGATGAGATTACTTTTTCCTTTTGGTTCGACAAGTAAAATAATTTGGAATAAGATTGAACAACTCAACATGGGTTGAGTACAAGGGAGTTGCATACAATTTTTGAGTTGTAGGAATGTTGAATTTCTCTACGATTTTGGGTTTTTAGAGAAGAGAGGAAGATGCAACTTAGGGGTTGCAACCTTTCGAACATCCCTTTGAACATTTGGTGTTCAAAGAGAGGGGTATACTCTCCTAACTTAACTTGGGTTTAGGAGAGTAGAAGGGAGGAGAAAGTGAAGGAACCTATGGCTTCGAGCTAAGGTAAAAAATTCCTTAAGACTTTTGGAGCCTATAGAAATGAAAGAGGATTTGTAATTTTAAGGTTACAAATCAAGAAGGTGCCTCCTTGAATTTTTATGTTCAAGGAGGTGGAGTTTCATTTTCTAACTTTGGGTTAAGATAAATGAAGAGAATTTTGGTGGTTGCCTACAAAAGATTTGTAGGAGGGGAACTAGTCCAATGTGCAATCTAGGGATTGCAAATTAGAGGAGCTCCTTTGAACATTTGGTGTCCAAAGAAAAGGTTCATTCCTCAAATTTTTGGTTGGAGGAGAGAAGGAGAGGGGATGTGACTTGGAAATCATAACCCCAAGAGGATTCTTTGAACATTTTGGTGTTCAAAAGGAAGTGCACATTCTGAAAATTTGAATTGAGAGAATGAAAATATCTTCCTACAACTTTTGAGTTGTGGAAAGATGTGAAGGAATATACAACCTATAGGTTGAACATGAAAAGGTAAAAAATTAAACTATGTGTTCAATAATGTACCATCATTTATCAAATGTGTGTAGGGCAAATGAAAGAAGAGGCGTGCAACTTGAGGGTTACAAGCTCATGATCATTTCTTGAACATTTGGTGTTCAAAGAAAGGTGTACATTCCAGGAGGCCATCATATAGATGAGTTGTTGGTGGTGCAAGTAAAGGAGGAAGGGAGTGAAAATTCCCAGATGCGTGTCTTGCTTCAACAGTTGAAAGAAAAAGATACTCAGCTTAGTGATATGGCTAAGAGATTAGATGAGATGACTTCTGCCATGACTGCCCTTACTACTCAGCTTTTGGGTCCCCAAAAGGCCCCAAACACAATTGATAAACCTTCCACTAGTGTAGAAAAGGCCAAGGATGTAGTGCAAGTTGATGAGGATATTGGGAGTCAGGAAAAGAATGAATCTGGATCAAGTGAATCTCCAACCTTCAAAGGATGATTTTAAGGATTTCACCAGTCAGCAAATCAAGGAGTCTATGGCACATGGGAAATGAGGTCACTCTATTCAAAGAGGAAGACCTTATCCCTAGGTGTTTGATTTACTACAGTACCCTAAAGGTTTTGTTGCCCCTTCCTTCAAACTATTTGATGGTGTGGGAAACCCATGTCAACATTTGGCTCATTTCAGAGCTGGGTGTTATAATGTGGGTGGCAGTGATGCCCTTCTCTTCAGATAGTTTGTGAGCAGTCTTTCTGGGGTAGCTTTTGATTTGTATGCTGAGTTACCAAATGTCTCAGTAAAGACTTTTGCAGAGTTGGAGTTCTTATTTGTGAAGAGGTTTGCGGGGGCCCAACATCACATTACAGTGGGAGACCTTGTAGTGGAGAGGCAGAAGCCAAATGAGGGGTTGGTGGATTACATTCTTAGGTGGAGGATCCTTAACCTAAAATGTGAACCACAATTCCAAGAACAATATGCCATAGAAATCTTACCAAGGAACATTCATGGTCCAATAGCACTCATTCTTAAGAGGTTCACTATTAGGATCTTTGAGAAATTACTTAGTAAGACATCTAGTCTTCAGTTAGAAGCAGCTTAGTTGTCATTCTTTAGAGATAATAGTAATGGTGACCAGGCTAAGAAATTCAAGCAGAAAATAGTTGAAAGAAAAGGCAGTGTGTCAGCATTATCTTTCCAAAAGGGAAAGCAGTTTCAGATTACTGAGCAACAGCAGCCTAGAAAGATTACTGAACAGTAGCCCGAAAGAGATAAGGAATGGGCAGTCAAAAAGCCTGATCCTAACGAATTGACAGAAAAGATCAACCAATAGTATTCTTTTGGGAGAGATGCTACCAAAAAGATCTTCAAGTCCTTGATCAAAGATGACAATTTCCAACTCCCCAAACCCAACCAACGGAAGTTGATAAGAGTAATGAACCAAACTATTGCCCTTATTATAGGATGTTGGGTCATGTTTTGGAGGATTGTTATGTCTTTAAAGATTGGGTTGAAAATGAGTACAAGTCTGATAGGATGAGTATTCCTAATGCATACCTAGCAAACCCATCACAGGGGTCTGCTAAGGTTATTCATGTGGAAGTCATCCATACTAAGTGTTGGAGAATTTTTGTATCCTCAAACGGATTACATATTTTATAATCTGGCACGACATAAGAATACGATATATTACCCCGGAGGGTAAAAATAACATTTTCTTATGGGCTCAATAATAAAATTTATAATTATTTAACAGAGATTCCCCCACTCAATATTTGGTTGAGTGGGGTTTATTTATTTCTTGGGTACAGACATCCCATAGGGGCAAGCCCCTATGGTTAATTACATTCCAAGTTTAATTTGGGAAAACTTTTGATTAAACTAGTAGTTTTCTTGCTTTGGAAGTCATTTTAGACATTGGCTAAAGTTTGATTTTTTATTTTAAAATCCATAAAAATCTTGCTTAAAGGTTTTGGCCCTTTAAAAATTTCAAGGAAGAGGTTGATCAACTAAGGATTAGATTTTGGAATGAGAGCCAAAGAAAGTGAAGTAGGGGCACTTGATTCTGAGATGAAACTCAGAGGTGCCCAAACTATCCTATATTGGGCTTTACATTTTTGAATCTAAATTTGGTTTAAGTTGAACTTTTTATTAGAAGATTGGGGCTTACATCCCAACAACACTTGTTGGAGGAACTGCCCGAAGGATGAGGGTTTATAGGGTGATTTAAAATCAACCCTTGCCTCGGACCCTAAGACTAAGGTGAGGACTACCGATAGGCAGTGCCTCGAACCTAAATCTAACGAGTGCAAAGAGGGACTTACAAGCTACACCTCATAAGAGGCATAACCTGCCCGACCTCTGGATTTATTATCCCGCCTGGAAGGGACTACCAGCTAAACTCCCCCTAAACGCTTTTAAAACCATGTTATTTGGTCTCAATGCAAATGTAGAGTGGTAGGGTTATTTTTATTTAGAAGATAGGTCTTACAACTTGGCTTTGAGTCCAAGATGCCTAAATATGTGGGTATGCAAATGCTGACTCACAAAGAAAGAGATTTTTTTTTTGTTATCTAGTCCTTAAGTGGAGGCATTCTACATGTGACACATTTTTGGCTATGCATGTTTATTTTCGTTTTGAAAACTTGGCTCCTTGAAGGGAGCCATGCAATTTTTTTTCTTACTTGAAAGACATGGAGCCTAATTTGATTTTATTTTTAGATTGCTTACATGTTAAGGGGTAGAAAACTTAGTTTTTTTTATCCTAAGAGCCTAACGTAGTCAAGTCCAGGCCACGCCCACAGAAACAAAAGAAGAAGCCTAGGAAAAACATGCTTTTCTAATGCACACACAGTAAACACTTCAACACATGCTTTTATTTATAAATAAAATGCAGAAAATGTAGATAAAGTCCAATTTATTATAACCAGATTTGGCAGCTGAGTTGTCTGCCATTATACAACCCAATTAAATTAATTACATACTCTACTCGTGGGGGTCTTCAAGCTTTAACCTTCAGGGAGGTCTTTGGGCTTCATCTCCAAAATGATACTTTCTCCTTTGATCTTCCTTGCTTTCTTATTCAAACCCCACAAGTTTTACATCCTATTTCTACCAAATACATGATAAAAAAAAGACTCAAATCTGCAAAACAGAGTTAGGAGGCAGTTTATATAGCAAAAATATGAACATCCCAAAATTGGCCTAGCACTTAGAGTGCTAAGTGCTAGGCCCCCCTGCTTCTACCATATTGGCCACATCTTTGAGGGGTTTTAAGCAGTACCTGTCATGCAAGCAATTTATTATCATTTATGAGCGCCCCCCTTTTAGATATGACCACATGCACAGAAAAGCATTTATACTAACCACTTAAGGGCAAGTGCTCACACGCAGACAATCCAAGGGCAATCAATCCACAACATCAATCACATGCGCACACAAAGAAAAATCCTAATCCTAGCATGCCTAAGGGGCTGTGCACCTAAGTGTGTGAGTTGTGTGGTATGTCACACTAAAAGTCCTTCTAGAGTTTGGGTCTAAGGAAGTAACATCCAACATATGGCTTTTTAAGCTTGATGTTGAAGGAATTCTTTTCCTAACTTTTGGAGCTAGGAGAAGAATGAATTCTTTTAGCTTTGAGGCTAAAGAAAGGAAAGAAAGATAATCCAACACATAGCTTTTGGGCTAAGTGTTGGGAGAATTCTCCTTAGTTTGATATGAAATTATTTGTTGGATTTGGTTCAACAAATAGATGATTTTGGATTGAATTACTTGTTGGTTTTGATCCAACAAATAAGTGACCTTCATGTGTCTAATTCACTCAATATGGGTTGAGTGAATGAGATTTCCTTACAACTCTTGAGTTGTAGGAAGAAAGGGAATTTCTCTACAAATTTGGTTTGTAGAGAAGAAATGGAGAAATGCAACTTGGAGGTTGCAAAGTGGAAGATCTTCCTTGAACATTTGGCGTTCAAAGAAGGGGACTCACATTCACTTAATTTAGGCTAAGTGAATGGAGAGATTTCTTACACATTTTGTTTGGTAGAAGAAAGGAATGTGCAACTTAGAGGTTGCAACTCATGAATGTCCTTGAACATTTGGTGTTTAAAGGGGATTTCATCCTCCCAATTAGGATTTGAGGGCATGAAGACGGATTTGGGTACTCTCCTACAATCTTGACTTGTAGGAAAGAGGAAAAATGCAACATTAGAGGTTGCAAATCAATGGATGTTCTTTGAACATTTGTTGTCCAAAGAAGGAAATGCACTCTCCTAGCTTGGGCTTAGGAGAATGAGGGATTTCCTACAACTTTTGGATTGTAAGAATGAGGGAAGGAACATGCAACTTAGAGGTTGCAAATCCATGAATATTCTTTAAACATTTGGTGTTCAAAGAGGCTAATTCATTTGCCTAATTTGGAGCTAGGCAAATGGGGATTTAAAGGTTTCCTACAATTTAGGCTTGTAGGGAAAGGGGTGGTCCAAGGTGCAATCTATGAATTGCAAATTGGAAGAGTTTCTTTGAGCGTTCGGTGTTCAAATAAAATGACACACATTCACTTAATTTAGGCTAAGTGATTGAAGAGATTTTCTACACTTTTGTTTTGGTAGAAAGAGGAAATAATGTGCAACTTGGAGGTTCCACATTCATGAGTGCCCTTGAACTTTTGGTGTTCAAAGGGAAAACGACCATTCTCCTAGATTTGGGTTTAGGAAAATGAGAGGACTTTCTACAACCCTTAAATTGTAGAAGAAAGAAGCAACAAGCAACATTTGGATTGCATGTTGAAAGGGATTTCTTGGATATTTGGTGTCCAAGGAAGGGTATTCATTTGCTTAATTAGTAACTAAGCAAATGATGAAGATTAGGATTTGAGTCCTATGTTTAAGGAATTACTTATTGGTTTGTATTCCAATAAATAAATGATTTGATAAGCTTCCTACAACTTTGGTGTTGAAGGAAGAAAATATAACCTAGAGAGTTACAAAATTTCATAGGAGGCATTTGAATATTTGGTATTCAAAGAGGGGTGATCATTCACTTAATTTTGGGTTAAGTGAATGATGAGGAAAGACTAGATTTTAGATCCTAAGCCTAAGCGGGGTGTTCAATTGTTGAACTTAAATTCGAACAATTGGGAGAAAGAACTTAGAATTTGGTTCTAAGTTCAACGATTCCATGTGATGGTAAGCAGAAGCTTAGGAAAAGCTTCAAACTATTATACATGGGGGGAGAAGTGGCACTTGTTTGTTGATTTTGCATTTCAACAAACAAAGAAGAGGAAATAACCTAGGATTGATCCTAGAGTTAAAGGATTTATATAATGATATGTTTAAAGGCTTGAAGAGCCTTAAAATATCTTGCATGAGAAAAGATATGTTGGTTTCTTGTGTTCCAATAAATGGGTTAATAATTTAGAGTTTGGTTCCAAACTACAAAGATTCGTGTGGGTACACTTGAAGACTTGAGGGGCTTCAATTCACCTCACATGAGAGGATACTTGTTGGTTTTGGGGTTCCAACAAGAGATGTAAGAAAACTTGGATTTTGGCTCCAAATTTCTAAAACTTATAACATGATGCATTAAGGATATTTTTTTGGGAAATCCATAATGCAACACATAACGAAAGTGGGGGTGATAGCTCCTAAGATAGACTAGGAGACATGCAATAAGATATTTGAAGCTTGGAGTGCTCCAAATAACATCGCATAAGAGATGTAATTTGTAGTTTTTGGACTACAAATTAAGGGGTCATCTACCTATATAGGTTAGGCAAATGAAATAGGCTAGATTTTAGAATCCTAAGCCTAAAAAAGAATTCTTTCATTGAACTTAGTCTCAAAACGAAAGAAAGGGAGAACTTAGATTTTTGGCTCTAAGCTACAAGATTTTCATATAATGATAGGTTAGAATTTTAGAAAATTCCAAATCATCATTTATGAAGGGAGAAACGTTTATTTGCTAACTTTGTGTTGTTAGCAAATGGAAATGGGAGAGAGGCTTAGGATTTGTTTTCCCAAAACCTTGATTCATGTACTATAATAATTGGGACTTAGAGAACGTCCCAACTATTAAGTGTGAGGGACATGTCATAAGGAAGAAGACTTCTCACTCTCCTACAAATGTTTTGGATTTGCTTAAAAGAGGGAAGGCAAACTTCCTAATGCACTGGAAGGTTTTCCCAAATCAAATTTGATATGATTTTGGGGACTTGAAAGTTTCTAGGAGAAACCTAAAGATCCATTTTGGCAAGATCTAAGAGACCTAAGAGTAGGCATGGGATGGTTTATAGCTCCAGGTTAGAGCTAGGATTCATACAATCCAATATTTGGAGCCTTGAGGATGCTCCAAATATCATGTATGAATGGGAAAAACATAGGGGAGAGAGTTTCCCAAAGTTTTGAATGAACATTTTGGATTCATTTGGAGAGGAGAGAATTGATCTCCTACGATTTCTAAGAAGTCTTACGATTGAATTTGACATCATCTAAGAAACCTAGAAACGTGAATGTAGTTTGTATGTTTAAGGGGATGAATATATGCTAAGTTCAACTATCATTGCACTTGAATCCCTTAATTTACAAATTTGACTAATCATGCTTAGGTAATTTCAATGCTTGGTGGAGTATGATCCATAAACATTTGGTGTCATGGAATACACCACTTTTGCTTCAAGAAGCATTTGGAAATTAAATAAGCATGCTTATAAATTTATAGATTTTGGATATAAAAGAAAAGCGAGCAAACAACCCTTAGCACATAAATGCATTTCAATAATTTCGTCATAAACCCTCAATTTGGAAGTTTCAAAAATGGGATTAGATAATTCTAGGCATAGGCACTCATGGGCTTATGAAGGCCCATGAGACCTCAAAATCGTTTAGAATTAAATGAACCCATTTAATCTCCTTCCAAGTCTCAAAGGGTTAGGGTTGTTCCAAACAAGTGGCAATCGTCATTCCAAGCAAGGTAAACTTGATGAAATGACATGTTACGGATTTAGTTGGTCATGAATGTCTTGGGGTTTAAAACACAAGTCTTTGGAGACATGTAGTAAACCTCACAACAATTTCTATCGAACAAATCCGCTACAAGTTTCCACCAAATTTATTAAATGTTGAACTTTAGTATATATAACATACCCTAAACATATGTCAATTTTTGTTGTAGCGTGTCGATCTAAAGAGCCTAACCTAGCATGCAACACTATAAGAGAAGTTTACACCCTAACATTTGATTTCTAGGTCAAATAGAATAGTCTAACCTATAGTTCAAGCATAGGTAGTGTAAGGGTTGCATGAATGCAAAGACATACAATTTAAAAGGTGTTGGATACCAATCCAACATCTTCATACGCATCAAAATCCTCTTCGGACCCTTACATAAGAGTCAACTAATGGAAATCGACCAATTTCCATAGCCTTTGCGAAGTGGACAGACAACACAAAGGTTTTGGGGGACCAAAAATTAAAGTTTCTAAGGACCTAAGGCTTTGGATCGTCAACCACATTGCAATTGGCCTTGGGAGCCTTAAGGTTTCGCCTAAGTTTTAGTGGTATACCTTCCCCGGGTTGTCCAAGCGCTCCTATCCAAGCTTTAATCCGCTGTCCAAGCTCCTCTCCACGTTCCAATTGCTGTCCAAGCTCCGCTCCAAGTTCCAATTGCTGTCCAAGCTACTCCGGAGGGTGGATTTGCTGTCCAAAGCACTCCGGACAGCAGTTTTCAGCGTTTGAAAGCTCTCGAAAGCTGTATGGCTGCTGACCAAGGCGATTTAAAGACTCCAAGTTGCTGTTTGGAGAATTTTGAAGCCTTCCCTTGCTGTTGGCTGCTGTCTACAGGCTCCAAACAGCAGATTTTGCTGTTCGACAGTCTCCCGGAGCTAATTTCGTCGTCGAGAAGTCGCCGGAGTTGAAAGAGAAGGGAGGAGAAGCCTTCCTTTTGATGTTTGGAAGATTTAGAAGCCCTCCCTTGCTGTTTGGAAGTCTCCAACAGCTTCCGACTCGTCTCGAGGTCGCCGGAGATGAAGAAGAAAGAGAGTAGAAGGCTTCCTTCGTTGTTTGGAAGCTTCCAACAGCTTTCTTGACCACCACGAACTCGCCGGAGTTGGAAGAGGAAGGGAGAAAAGCCACTAACTTCACTTCTTCACTTAGGAGAGCCGCACACCTGCGGCTTTGGCTCGTTGGAAAGAGGGGGACGGGCAGCAAAGAGGGAGCCGACACCTCCAGGAGGTTCGGCCGAAGGCGTCGCACGCAAGGGGGGGGGGGGTGCGAACGAGCTGGAAGTCGCGCGAACGAGGACTCTGGCGTGGACGGGGGCTTCGCCTGGTGATCCTGCTTCCGTTCTTTCTCGATCTCTCATTTCTGGGTCGCTGGACGGGAACGAAAACAGCAGCAGGGGAACCGAATGCCGCTCTTGTTTCGCTCTGGCTTCGGACGGACAGCCCAAGGAACCGCCCAAATGAGCCTATGAGGCTCTCTCGTTACTTGAAACAAGGAGAATGTACTTGAGTACATTGAACCCAAATTTGGGTGAGATTTGAGAGAAAATCTCAGCCCTAGGTTCAAAATTCTGATTTGGGGAGTTGATTGAGCCCAAATCAATCAATTGGGGCTGAAATTGGCTATGAATTGGGCACGACCCGAATCGATTTGAGTCGATTTGGGTCCGATTTTGTTCGATTGAGTCAATTTTGCGAAATTGAACTTCGATCGATGCCGAATAGCGTCGAATTGAGTTCGACGATGCTCGACGAGGTTCGATTGGGTTTTAATTGATTTGATTTAATTTTAATTTAATTAAATTGATTTAATTTAATTAAATTGGAGTTTAATTTGAGTCGATATCGTCTCGACGTTGATCGATCGAGCATGGTCGAGACTAGTCGGGCTCGATTGAGGTCGGGTCGATACAGAAATATGCGTCAACACTAAGGGGCAAAAAATAAAGCCAACCACTATTTCCTCTCCAACAGTGTTCAACCAGAAAGGCAGTGTTGATTTACTTACAGATGTAGAGGGTTGGCAGTTGTCCTTGTCCAAATCTTCAATAAAAATGTTGAATAAGTTACCCAACACCCCATTGGAGTTTCCAAAAGGAACTCAAATGCCCATAAAAAAAGCATTTTGAGTTCCTCCAAATAACTCAATGGATGGAAAAGGTCCTTCATCTTCGAAACTTCTTAAAAAGAGAGTTTCAATGGTGAAGGGAAAGAAAAAAGAAGAACCATTTATCAAAATCAAACAAGTTATCCTTCCAAATGGCAAGGAGAAATCCCCCAAGCCCCTTACCCTCTATGATTTCATGTATGTTCCAAAAGGTGTTAGTGAAATGAACAATCCTTCTGCCTACGTGCTATCTATCCATTCTGAATCTAAAAATGAACAATCTATATCTGAATCTTATCATTTGCCTGAATCAAGTGAATTAAGTTCTGATGATGATCTACCCTTGTACAAAATGCAGGGAGTGAAGATTATCATTAAGCCTGAGTCACCTGACTTAGAGTCAAATCAAGTGAAAGAAGAATCAGATTCAGAGGTTTTGGTTGATGTGAGCTCAACTTCTGAGCCTAAAGAAATAACAAAAATTAATCTCAGAAGTGGTGGTGTTGTAAAATCTCCAATGGCATCTAAGAAAGATTAGGAAAAGAACCTGTCAAACAAAATGAGGTTGTGGTTCAACCAACACTTGCTCCACAAGAGTAAGTGGGTGGTGGACCACCAAAAGTGGATTACAATGTATTAGCTCACCTTAGGAAACTCCCTGCGAGGTTGAGTATATATGATGCACTCGTACTTTCTCCTGAAATGCGAGGCTTTGATCAAGGCTCTACATGATCCTGAAATTTGTTTGTCTCAACTCGTAGAGTGTTCCTTCGAGGAGGCTTTACACTTTTAAGAGGTACCCGGAGTAACATTTTCTGATGAGGATTTACTCCTAGGTACTTCAGATCATAATCTTCCACTTTATATAACTATTGATATTGATTACTTCAAGTTGAATAGAGTACTTGTTGATCCGGGTGCATCGGTCAACATAATGAGCCTAAGAACTTTGGCCCACCTTAATGTTGACACGCAAAAATTAATTTTTGACACCTTAATGATGTTGCGTGGCTTCAATGAAATGGGGCAAAGGGCTTTAGGCTCTGTTACTCTTTCATTTTTGATGAAGGATTTGAGAACTGAAGCTAAATTCCACATCATTGATTATGAAACTTCATTTAAAGCGCTTCTTGGTCGGCGTTGGCTCCATGAATACAAGATGGTTCCTTCCTCTCTACACCAATGTATGAAATATGAAAGAAATGGTATACCGCACTGCATAAAGGGAGATTTGAAATCATTTGATGTGCATGAAGTCAGGAAATACGAGGATGCTTGTTACTATGTTCCAAAGAGGCTGTCAATGTTTTCTAGATATGTGGTACCAGCTGATGATCAAGTGGGAACCAGTGCACCAAAAGAAAAGTCTCCACCAACTGTACAAGAGTACCCTCAAAAGGAGCTCGAGGAAAAGATTAGATGGAATCCTTCCCCTCCTCCAACACAACGAGTTAGGATGGCATAATGTGCTCGTGGGAGAGATCATGGCAGAGGAGGTAGAAGACAAGATGGGTGGAGTATGAAGGCCCCCAAAGTCTCATCTCCACCACCTACTCCTAGAAGGCCCATCACCCATGTAGGCTCAGGGTCCAATACAAAAGCTGAGTAAAATGTGATGGGTAGTTCAAAAGATGCTGCTTCAAAATGGGTTATCACTGGAAAGCCTATTTGGAACATAAAAGAAAATTTCCCATGTGATGAGGACAATTCTCAGAAAGAGGAGGTGTCCGATTTCACTACATATGAAAAGCTGAATGAGTTTGTAAAGACTTTAACTTCTTTGTCTGAAAGTACAGTAGAAGATTTGAATGTATGTGTTGAACCTAAGTTAGAAGAAGAGGTGTAGAAGAAGCGTGTCTTCTATAAAGCACATCAACCCTCAAGCTCAGAAGTGGGTGTAGAACTTGAGGATCTTTTTTTTAATGAAATGGTAGAACTACCTTTTGGTTGGAATCCTGCTGGTTTAAAAGTTTGATTGAAAGAGGTTTTGCTCCTTCTATGTGATCCAAAGGCGAAGCCCAACAACATGAAAATATATGGAATTCTAAATACAAATTGAAGAAAAATAGATATAGTGTTGGCTTTGGTACTATTGGACCAATAGATGATGATGATTACTGTTTGGTTTTTACCAATAATCTGGAAGTTGATATGATCTTTACAGAAACCTACAACGCTGTTGGGAGGTTATGTTTAGAGGTTAGCAACGACCCAGATTATCCTCAAATTAGGTATGCACCCCCTGAATTTGAGGAAGAAATCAAATCAACGATTGATGAACTGAAAGAAATCAATTTGGGTACTGAAGAAAGTTCACGCCCAACTTTCATAAGTGGATTGTTAAATGAAAATGATGTCAATGGTATGATACAACTCTTGACAGAGTTTAAGGACTGTTTTGCTTGGAGTTATGAGGAAATGCGAAGATTAAATCCAAATATAGCAGTCCATAAACTTGCCATTCAGCCAAATGTTGTACCAATCAAGCAAGCTCCTAGAAGGATGCGTTTGGAAATTGAACAACAAATGATTGAAGAAGTGAAAAAATTAATTGAGGCTGGTTTTATTCGAGAGGAAAAATACCCCTCTTAGTTGGCTAGCGTTGTCCCTATTAAGAAAAAGAATGGACAGATTCGCGTATGTATCGACTTTAGAGACTTGAATAAAGCATGTCCTAAAGATGACTTCCCATTGCCCATGCCTGAACTCATGATTGACATTGCTTCTTCTCATGATCTATTTCCCTTTATGGATGGGTCCTCGGGGTACAACCAAATTAAAATGGCTCCGGAGGACGAGCAATACACTGCTTTTAGAACACCCATTGGAATATATTGTTATAAGGTTATGCCTTTTGGCCTAAAAAATGCTGGTGCAACCTACCAGTGTGCAATGACCAGAATTTTTGATGAACTCATTCATGAAAAAGTTGAATGCTACATCGATGATCTCGTGGTCAAAAGCAAAGAAAGAGAGGATCACTTGTTTGATTTAAGGGTTGTGTTTGAGCGACTTCGTCGGCACGACCTCAAGATGAATCCCTTAAAGTGTGCTTTCAGGGTGACTTCAGGGAAATTTCTTGGGTTTGTTGTTCGACATCGTGGCATTGAAATCGACCCTACTAAAATCAAGGCGATATTAGAAATGAAACCTCCTAGAAGTCTTACTCAATTAAGATCTTTCCAAGGTAGGTTGGCATATCTAAGACGCTTCATATCCAATTTGTATGGTAGATGCCAACCCTTTGAAGCCCTTTCAAAGAAAGATTCAGAATTCTATTGGGATGATAGCTGCAAAAAAGCCTTTGATAGTATAAAATGCTATCTCTTGTACCCGCCAGTTTTGGCCGCCCCTATTTTAGGGAGGCCATTAATTCTTTACACTGCTGCCTAAGATGAGTCTCTTGGAGCTTTGTTAGCCCAAACCAATAATGAAGGAAAAGAGAATGACTTATACTACTTGAGTAGGCATCTAATTCCTACTGAAATGAATTACCCTTCCATTGAGAAGCATTGTGAAAGTTCGTTAGGGATGTTAAGCCCTATGAACTTAGTCCCAAGCTAACCAAGAGGGAGGGGGGTGAATTGGTATTTTAAAAACTCTTTTCTCAAAGAAAGAAATTTGCATAAACCAAATCACACCACAGAAATAAATGTGGAATTTAAAAGCGCGGAAGCAAGAAAAAGAATACATAAATTTATAGTGGTTCGGTCGACTCGACCTACGTCCACTCCTTAGAGGCACCCTCCAAGTATTGCACTATAAAACGTGACTCTCCTTTAGCCCCCACGGCTAGGCGGAGAAGCCCTCACAAGAACCTCCTTTTTGCCACCCTAGCAAGGCAGAGAACCTTCCTCCTTTTACTTCCTCCTGAAGCTGGCAGAGAACCAAAATCAAAAGCAAACTCCTTACCTCTACCGACTCTTCCACGGACGAGAAATTCTAGACGAAGACGAAGCAGAGCGATCCTTGAAGCAACCCTTGTGAATCCCCTCACAAGCTCCCCCTCACAAGATCCTCTCTCTCTCCTCTCTCTCTTTCTCTTCTCAAGGTCTTCTCAGGTTTTCAAAAACGTTGAACAAGAGCTCTTAAATAGAAGAGCTTCAAAGGAGGACATCGGAGATCAACGGCTACGATTTTTTTTTAGTTATTTATTTGTATGTTTTTGTACTAGTTTATTTTATATTGTTGTTTTTTCATTTATACCCTTATGGGTGGTCATGTAGTGTTGTAGCCCGAAGGGCATTTTAGTCTTTGTTATTTTTCTTTTCATGAGGCCTATTTATAGGCTAGCTTTCTTGTATTAAGGGATGATGATTATTGAATGAAAAGTTTCATGTTTTTGTTGATCTCTTAGTGAGTTCACGTGATCTCTTAGTGAGTTCATGAGAGGAGAAGCCCGAGGAGGGTAATTCGCAATACCCACCAATCTTTGGAAGAGTCCGAGGTTCGCGGTTCTTACGATCTCTTTGTGAGTTCGTTATTTATCTCTATCTTTCTCGTATATTCTTGTTCTTTTCTTTTCTCCGCTCTTCATCCAAAAAATATTCCCCTAGCTCCATTGCCGCCGCCCCCTTGGAGTCCACCCACCGGCCACCCTCACGGCTCCGGCCGGCCACTTTGCCGGCAACCTCCTCAACCGTCCACTCCTCCCTCCCGCATGCTCCCAATTTGAAATTTGAATTTCGAATTCTTTCCTAATTTGGAAATCCAATTTAAGAAAGTTTTATTTGATAAATTCCAATTTCAAATTAAACTAAGTTGGAGTTCTCATAACTTACCTCCACGTCATCACCCACCTTGTTCTTCAAATTTCAAAAATCCAAATTTGAATGAGCTCCAAAATTTCCATAATTGCCAAAGTCCAAATAAGGAAAGAATTGGATTGAATCCAATTCAAATTTCATGGCATGAGGAGTTACTAATTCTCATCCTAGGTGGCATCCTCCTAATCAGAAATTGATTTGTTCACACTAATCTCCCTCCTCTCCTCTCTACATGCCGCCGGCCTCATCTAGGGGAAAATCCATTTAATGCTAGTTTAATGCCATCAATGCCTTGATCCAAAATTCAAATTTCAAAATAACCCCCTTAATTTCATTCATAATCTGAAATTAATTTCAGATTATGAAATGAAACTCCCATTCCCCTCTCTTGAAATTGCCGGCCTCCTCCCCTCTTGGCTCCCCTCCATTAATTCCCCCATTCAAAGCATTAATGCCTATGACTTGAAATTCAAAATTCAAGTCTTTCCCTCCCAATTTAATCAAAACTGAAATTAAATGTCAGTTTTTTATTAATCTCCCTTTAATTCCTTCCAAATCCACTACTCCTAAGTAAGGAATTAATTCAAATGCTTCCCCTCCTTGCTGGCCGAAATTCCCCACAGGTGTTGGCTGATTTTTCCTTCTCAAATCCCTTCCAAAACTCCAGGAAAACTGCTGCCCAACATCTCCATTTTCTGTTTGGAAATTCCTGCAGTAGCTCACCGACGTCCTGCCATCCCGGGAGCGATAATTGCTGTCCAGATCTCAGGGACAGCCCTTTTTCCTGTCTAGAAGTTTCCCTGAGCATAATAGGTTGCTATCTTGTTGACCACAGCAAACTAGGGTGCTGTCCAGCCGTCCAGAACCAGTCCTAGCTGCTGTCCTGAGGAGATCTAGTGTCGTCCAGCCGCCCGAAGAGACCCATTGCTGCTGAGTGGTTCCAGAAGTTTGAAGGCTGCTACCCCTTCATTCCTGCAATCGTCATAGCTTCATAACTCCTTTTTTTTTGGGTAAACTCTTCACTCACTCTATATCTTCTGAGTTTACTCTACTCGTGGTTATAATTTGATTCACAAAGCGCATGTTTTATCGCCTCCGCTAAACCTAATATTTAAATAAGTTGTGAGAGAGGCCCTTCATAATACTATTCTTATTGTTAGGATTGGAATTTCTCGTTGAAACCACTCATGTATGCAAAGTAAGACTTAGTTGACTATTTAATGATCTCAACCTCTCGCATGTGTTTAGACCAAAGCTATTTTATCACCTTATCATTTTTATTTTGTCGTTTATCATCAAGAGAAAGCTTATAATTATTGTGCTCTAAAATTTAAGCGTGCAAACTTCCTTAATTTAATCATCCAGATAAGACTCCAAAAGAGTTTAGATGACATCGTTAACCTAGTGGGCAATATGACTAGAATTATGACGGAGAAACCCATTGGCTATCCCCACTCCAATTACATGTCCCACTCAGCTTATCACCCTAGACCTGAGCCTAGACCTCCAAGACCTCACTTAGAGTCACCTTATCGTCTGCCTACATTTGATGGTTCCTCGGATCCTTACTACTTTAGGGAATGGGCTAGACAACTAGATGACTATTTTGAATCATGTCATATTCCTGAATTCCACCAGGTTAGCATCGCTAGGTCTCACCTTAAAGGACGAGCTCTTCAATTTTGGATGAAATTAGAAGATCATATAGAGTCTCGCGGTGAGTACCCTACTTGGAAAGACATGAGGCGATATCTTAATTTAAAATACCGATCCTCGACCAGGGACCACTATCTAGAGCCCCACACTACCTCTTCTGTTGGATCAAACCATAGACATTACGATGGTCGAGACCACCCATCCTTTTGTAACGACAGGGTTGCTGCCCCACCCTGTAGGTCTTCAATCAGTCTTGGTGACCGACCCTATAGTGGGTCTTCTGTTGGTTTGAACCCCTATGATTCCCCATTTGGGCTAAGTTCTAGCCACCTCAGTCAACCTTCAGCCTCTCCAGTCATTGACCCTGCAAGTGTACTTTTGATAGAGAATTGCATTGACAAGAAAACGCCCTCTGAACCTAGAACTGAATGCATCCATTTCGTGGATGCTAATGATATTAAGGATAACGAGGACTTCTTTGAGGATGGAATAGAAGTGATTGAATCAGACTCCCAGCATAACTTAAATCCTGAACTAGGAAAGTTAGAACATTTAAACGTCGACACCTTAGCCCACTCCGATCCTAGTCTCCTCGAGGATAACTCTTTGGATAAAGTATGTCTGGATGATAGTAACGTGATCTCGAAAGAAGCCAATCCGACTTTGAACATGATGAATTTAAATTCGGAAGATCCTGGTTTAGTTGTATTACCTAATGAGTCGACTTTTGGTAACTTGGATGATAATAATATCGAGTCGGAAGTGGTTCAATTATCTGATTTAACTCACGATTTAAGTAACCCTGAACCCAGTTATCCTGACTCGATTGAAAATAATACTATGAGTTCGGAAGATAATGATTTGATTCTGAAAGCCTTTAATCCTGATTTAAACAATGAGCCTCCTCTTGACGCATTAGAGTCTAATTTTAGAGTCGCTTATTTAGATTTATATTTAGCAGAGTGCGTCATTCCTGATTCTTACATTTTGCCCATTATAGCCTCGTCCTACCAGGATAAGGACCACTTCTATCCCAGTTGGATGAATTTGTTCGATTACACTACCCCCACTAGGAGACTGCTGTCGACCCTAACTGAAACCACCTATAGAAGTGCCCTGGTAGCTAAGAGTGTCTTCATTTCTCCCCCTACACCAGTTCCCTTAGACCGAACACTTTAAAACCCCTCTTTTTGTGACTCGTCCACTTTGTCTAGCTATATGTTCGTGTGAGTTAGTATGTTGTTGCGTGTGTTTTGTAGTCTGTTGTCTTCCAAAATCTTCTTTGTTTAAAATGTATGCGTGAATCCATATTTCATTCATCTTGCATATCAAATCTCTGGCACCACCTCATGTTCATCTTGTTGAGTCTTGAATTTTAGACATGAATTTAGCATATGCCGCATTTACATTACATATGCATAACTTTTTTAAGAAAATTGCACGCTTAACTGAAGAGAGCAATAATAAGTATAAACTTCATGCTGATTCTAAACGACAATTTAAATCTATTAAGGTTGGTAACTTAGTAATGATGCGGATTCGTCCGGAAATCACATGCTAGAAGTGCGGGAACATTTAGAATAGTCAATAAAATCTATAACAACGCTTGCGTGGTGGATCTGCTTGCAGAGTTCAACATTCATTCCTTTTCTAACATAAAAGATTTAGTAGACTTTGAAGGTCCGGAGATAAACCCCAAATCCACTTCAAATTAAGCCTGTGTGACCCCACCTTTTGAGAATCCCAAAGCCTACCTCCACTCCCAAAATTATTCCCAAAATTCCTATAGCGGAGAAGGTTGACATGATTCCTAGTGATGATATTATTTCCACAAAAGAGGGTGGACGAAGAAGGTATTTGACAAGGTGAAGAGGTAAACCAAAGTCAAAGGATACATGATCAGAGCACAAGGTGATACAGCTGATCGATTCAGATACACGAGAGTTCTTGAGACATCCACTCGACGGAGTCGAGTTTTCTCCCACTTGGGGAGAATGATGAGGACATCGGAGATCAACGGCTACGATTTTTTTAGTTATTTATTTGTATGTTTTTGTACTAGTTTATTTTATATTGTTATTTTTTCATTTATACCTTATGGGTGGTCATGTAGTGTTGTTGCCCGAAGGACATTTTAGTCTTTGTTATTTTTCTTTTCATGAGGACTATTTATAGGCTAGCTTTCTTGTATTAAGGGATGATGATTATTGAATGAAAAGTTTCATGTTTTTATTGATCTCTTAGTGAGTTCACGTGATCTCTTAGTGAGTTCATGAGAGGAGAAGCCCGAGGAGGGTAATTCGCAATACCCGCCAATCTTTGGAAGAGTCCGAGGTTCGCGGTTCTTACGATCTCTTTGTGAGTTCGTTATTTATCTCTATCTTTCTCATATATTTTTGTTCTTTTCTTTTCTCCGCTCTTCATCCACAAAATATTCCCCTAGCTCCATTGCCGCCGCCCCCTTGGAGTCCACCCACCGGCCACCCTCACGGCTCCGGCCGGCCACTTTGCCGGCAACCTCCTCAGCCGTCCACTCCTCCCTCCCGCATGCTCCCAATTTGAAATTTGAATTTCGAATTTCGAATTCTTTCATAATTTGGAAATCCAATTTAGGAAAGTTTTATTTGATAAATTCCAATTTCAAATTAAACTAAGTTGGAGTTCTCAGAACTTACCTCCACGTCATCACCCACCTTGTTCTTCAAATTTCAAAAATTCAAATTTGAATGAGCTCCAAAATTTCCATAATTGCCAAAGTCCAAATAAGGAAAGAATTGGATTGAATCCAATTCAAATTTCATGGCATGAGGAGTTACTAATTCTCATCCAAGGTGGCATCCTCCTAATCGGAAATTGATTTGTTCACACTAATCTCCCTCCTCTCCTCTCTACATGCCGCCGGCCTCATCAAGGGGAAAATCCATTTAATGCTAGTTTAATGCCATCAATGCCTTGATCCAAAAATCAAATTTCAAAATAACCCCCTTAATTTCATTCAGAATCTGAAATTAATTTCAGATTATGAAATGAAACTCCCATTCCCCTCTCTTGAAACCGCCGGCCTCCTCCCCTCTTGGCTCCCCTCCATTAATTCCCCCATTCAAAGCATTAATGCCTATGACTTGAAATTCAAAATTCAAGTCTTTCCCTTCCAATTTAATCAAAACTGAAATTAAATGTCAGTTTTTTATTAATCTCACTTTAATTCCTTCCAAATCCACTACTCCTAAGTAAGGAATTAATTCAAACGCCAGAGCATAGCCCTGGATGTATTCCTGGATGATTGAAAATTGACTTAATCGTCCAGGCCGATCTCACAATCGTCCTGGCCGATCAGTTCAAATCAGAGGCAAATCGTCCTGACAATAGCCCTGGATACGAGCTGGCCGATACTTATCGTCCTGAAGTAACTTAAGATTTTTGACTGGATCGTCCTGGCCGATCCTGCGATCGTCCAGGACGATATGATCGTATCAATCATCCTTAATTACTCACTTGATTTCCTGATCAATTAAGACATAATTTGTGAATATCGTCCAGGCCGATACGTGGATCGTCCTGGCCGATAATTTAAAAATACAGTATACCTTAATTGACTATGGGCTACTTCTTTCTGTTTTGAGCTTATCGTCCTGGCCGATACACGTTTGATCCAGGCCGATATGTTAATGACGGCTGCCTTAATTAAAAATCCTTACTTAGACTTTCTGTTTTTAAGCTGATCGTCCGGACGATATAAATATCGGCCGGGCCGATGTGGGCAAAAATAGAAATTCTAAGCCCCTTAAGTGTGTGTGTGTAGGGTTACTTAGCATCAGTCTCTTTGATCATTACAAGTAGACTCAAAAGGTGAAAATCAAAAGTACAGACTGACTCAACCCTAAACCTACGCAATCCTGAACTTGGCTCCTTCTTGATCGTCCGATCTTCGATTCCTGAAAAGTTAGAAGCAACAAGTAGTCCAAGAGAAACAGTGTTTGTCAATCATCAAAACATAATACATAAAAAATAGGTTTGCAACACATTGCTTATGCCTTATCTTTGATGTTCAAAAGCTTAGGCATTACATGTTCTCTCATAGAGTTAATCTGATCTCTAAGGTCAATCCCCTTAAGTACCTCATGACCCGTCCAATACTCTCGAGATGTTTAGCCAGATGGGCCATGATATTACTTCAGTTTGATATCACTTTCACTCCCCAACATGCTGTGAAAGGACAAGCTCTTGTTGACTTCCTAGCAGCACACCTAATACCAGCGGGATCTCCCCTAAATGATGATCTTCCTGGTGAACAAATAATGAATTTAGATGACCATGAAAGCCCCTCTTGGGAGTTATATTTTGATGATGCAGCCTCCTTCGAAAGAGGTACTGAACAACAAAGTCTCCTTCCCGATAAGGTTGGAGTTGGTTTGATATTCATAACACCTGATAAATATTATTACAGTTTATCGGACCCTTGTACAAATAACGAGACATAATATGAAGCTCTGATATCTTGTTCAGAATTAGCAATATCAATGGAAATTAAAAATATCAAAATTTATTCAATTCACATTCGGTGATTAACCAAGTTGCATGAACATATAAAGTTTTGCATCCAACAATAGCTTAAATACCACTCATGCCATGAAATTGTTTGAACAAATTCCTAATGCAATGTTCGTTTGAATACCGCGTGGTCAAAATACTACGGCAGACGTTCTAGCAAAGCTTGCTAAGGAGATGTCATGCCTAAAAAGGGTTCAGTCCAAATAGAAGATCGAAATCACCAAATTTAATCTCTTATTGACTTTCAAAATTTGAATGAATCTTCTTCCTTTGGTGAGTTTTCGTTTGTGGTAGATGATGAGGATGACTGGCGCCAACCTTTCATTGAATATCTCTAAATGGTAAACTATCAAAGGAGAAGTCTGTTGCTCTCCAAATAAAGAGTAGAGCATTGTCGTTTTCGCTAATTAACAACACCTTGTATCGGCGGTCATTTGATCAAATGTGGTTGCAATGCCTTGTAAAGGATGAATCCCACAAGATTGTGACCGAGGTACATGCGGGGTTGTGTGGTGTCCACCAATCGAGCCCCAAAATGAAATTGGAAATTAAAAGGCTTGGGTACTATTGGCCTTCAATGATTAAAGATTGTGTTGAAATAGCATAAAAATGCCACCAATGCAAAGTACATGGGGTAGTTTTGCATCAACCACCAAATGTTTTGCATCCAACAATAGCTTCGTGGCCTTTTGAAAGCTGGGGAATCGATATTGTTGGGCCTATAGACCCTCCTTGCTCTAAGGGTCATAGGTTTATATTTGCTGCAACTGATTATTTCTCAAAGTGGGATGAAGCTGTACCATTGAGAGAAGTCAAAACTAGCTATGTGCTGCAATTTTTAAAGGACCATATTGTATATAGGTTTGGCGTTCCACGTTGAATCATATCCGATAATGGTTCTGCTTTCAAGAGTACCAAGCTTAATCAATTTGTTAACAAACATAACAATTATTTGAGGTATAGTACGATACACTATCCTCAAGCTAATGGATTGGCGGAAGCTTTCAACAAGACATTAGTTCAGTTGTTAAATAAGACTTTAGATGAGAACAAACGTCAATGGTATGAAAAGTTGGTTGATGCGTTGTGGGCCTATCGGACCACATATAGAACGCCAACATAGGCCACTCCGTTTGCTCTAGTCTATGGAGCGGAGGCGGTTCTCCCTTTGGAGTTACAGCTCTCATCTCTTAGAATTGCAATAAACAATGAAGTTACAAGTGAACAAAATGCCCAACTAAGGTTGGAGAAACTTGACGGTTTAGATGAGAAGCGTTTGCTTGCTCAACAAAACCTCGAGTTGTACTGAGCCCGCATGGCTCAAGCTCATGATAAATTGGTCTGTCCTACGACTTTCAAGGTTGGCGACTTGGTCCTAGTTCTTTGCAGACCGATTATAGCCCACCGCAAAATAGATGGCAAGTTCGAACCTACTTGGGAAGGCTCTTTTGTAGTAGAGAAGGCCTATCAAGGTGGATCTTACCAGTTGATTGATTGTAATGGTGAACGTCCTATGTTGCCTATCAATGGACATTACCTCAAGAAATATTACAATTGATTGTACGCAAAATTCAATTTCAATTAATAAATGTTTATTTCAAGTAGAAATGTTCTTTTCATCTGGTTGTGGACTGGGTCCAGGTTATCAAATACCTTGGTTCAAACTTTCAAATCTTTCATCTTTTCCCCAAAAGGGAAGAAAATTCATCTTTCCCCAAAAGGAAAGGAGAACCAATTTTATTTTAAAAAAAGGGAAATCGAGTTCATCTTTCTCCAAATGAAAGTTCATTTCCCTTTCTTTCCCCAAAAGAAAAGTTTAAATTTACCTTTCTCTAAAAGAAAGTCAAATGCAAATCTTAGTATCAAATGCTAAGTATGGACCTCTCCAAATAGGAGTCTTCTTATCAATTTCGAGTTTAGGTAGAATTCAAACCTTCTAAGGTCTCTCCTAGCTCACTCTTTTAGATCTTGTTCTACTCAAATTGAATGCCAATAGATTTACCCAAATCTAGACTTTTAGTGGTTGCCAAAACACCCCTTAGTCAAAATATATAATCTTATACCAAATACCTTCAAGGCCTAAGTAGTAGTCAAAATACTCTTAGCCTTAACCCTCTTGAGTTTTATCTTACCAAAATAAGGGAAACTCTATCTTTAGGTGGCTGCCAAAATACCTCTTAGAAACTTTCAATAGGTGCCAAATGCCTTTTGATCTTTAGGAAACAACAAATGTTCCTAACCCTTCTCAAATGATAATGAAAATATCTTTGAGAATCCTTTAGGAGGTAATCAAAATACCTATAACTTTTAGGAGGTAGCAAAATATCCCTAAGACCCCTTTAGAGACACCAAATGCCTCTAATATCTTTTCAAGTAATAGCCAAAATGTCCTTGAAAATCTTGTAGGTGGTACCAGAAATACCCCTAGCCTTTTAGGTGATAGAAAATATCCCTAAGCTCTTTTAGAGGTTATCAAATTTCTTCTAATCAAATCAAATCCTTTCTAATGATACCAAATATTCTTAGAAATCTCTTTTAGAAGTTGTCAAAATACTTCTAATTGATCCAAAATCTTTCTAGAGATACCCTACATCTCTAGAAGCCTCTTAGAAGTTGCCAAGATACTTCTATTCTTATCAAATTCTCTCTAAAGATATCAAATGTCTTTAGAGACCTTTTTAGAAGTTGTTAAAATGCTTCTAAACTTCTCTTCCAAGAGTAATCTAAAACTCTTTTCTTAAGGTAATAGAAAGAAATCTTCTTATCTTTGTAGATCTTCCTAAATCCAAGTTTAGGCTTTCATAGATCTTTCTTTCTCTTTCAAATCATACCACATTTGATTTGAAAGATCTCGTTTGATCATCATTTGGTCAAACGCTAATATGTGTGGGGTACTTTTATTCGTTCACCACACATATTTGGGGTCCTTTTGTTGACGAATATTTTCGTATCGATCAGACCCCGATCGAGCCCGACTAGCCTTAATCGTGCTCGATCGACTCGATCGAATGTCGTCAAGGAGAAATTAATGCAAATTAAGCCTCAATTTGATTAAATTAAATTCAATTTGATTAAATTAAATTAAATTTGATTAAATTAAATTAAATTAAATTGAATTGAACATCGTCGAGCCCAATTCGACACTATTCGACATCGATCTGAGTTCAATTTCGCAAAATTGACTCGATCGAACGAAATCAGACCCAAATCAAATCAAATCGGTTCTGGTCGAGCCCAATTCGAAGTCAATTTCGCAAAATTGACTAATTTTGGCTAAATCAACTTCCCAAATCAGAAATCCAAACTTAGGACTGAGATCTTCTCTCAAATCTCACCCAAATTTGTGTCCAATCATGCAGGGAATGTACTCAAGTGCAAATTCCCTCGTTTCTCACATAGAGGAAGTCGGATTGGGCGTCAAGGGCAGTGAACCTTCTCTCTGCGGGCGTTCCTAAGAGATCGAAAGAGAGAAGAGGAGCCTGGGCTCCCATGTTGTTTGTGTTCGTTCGGTCCGTCCCGAAACAGAGAGAGCGAGAGAGCGAGAGAAAGGGAGAGGCGGTCCCCTTGCGTGCGACTCCACCATGCGATCCTCCTTCTGTTTGCTGTCAGTCCTGGTGCAAAGACCAAGAGAGGGACTGAGAGGCGGTTCTGGGCGGATCTCTCAGCCGAAGAAGCAAAGGGGCCGAACTCTTGTCTGTTCCCCCGTCCGTGCGAGCACCCTGTCAGACCTATCCAGGTCCTTCGACGCTTCCAAGCTCTTATTTTCTGCAGTCTTTGGTGGTGGAAGATTTCTTCTCCTTCCTCTCTCAATTCCGACGACCTCGAGGCATCCGGAAGCTGATCGAAGCTTTCAAACAGTAAAGAAAGCCTTCAAAACTTTCCAAACAGTAGTTTGGAGCTTTCAAAGCGCCTTGAACTGCGAAGGAAGGCTTTTAAATCGCCCAAACAGTGATTTGGAGCCTTCAAATCACCTCGGACAGCGATGGTGATGTCCGGAACACCTTGGACAGTGACCTACCTCCCTTGGAGCATCTTGGACAGCGATCCGAAACTTGAATCAGAGCTTGGACAATACTTGGAGTTTGGATAGGAGCGCTAGGACAACCTGGGAGAGGTATAACATTGAAACTTAGGCGAAATCTTAAGGCTCCCTAGACAATGGCATGTGGTTGACGATCCAAAGCCTTAGGTCCCTAGAAATTTTGATTTTTGGTCTCCCAAAATCCCATCTTCGTTGTCCACTTGTTTAAATCATGAAAATCAAGTGATTTTTCATGATTTGCTCTCATGTCATATTTAATGCCTATTTGTGTTTAATATCCCTATTTTTGCATGCAAATAGCATTCATGTCATATTTAATGCCCTTGCATAGATCAAATCATAGGTTTAGTGGCTCATTCAATGTCGAATGAAGTGTAGAAGCGTGGAGTCTCTTAGCTAAGTGTGGCATATGTGTTAATAGATCCCTAAAACTTGTATGTTATGACAAAATTAGTATATGCACGTGATACTTTACACTGCCATGACATCTACCATCTTTTCTAAATTTAAAAGATGTTCAAACATGCATTCCAATTATTTTTATGAAGTTGTGGAATCTTTTATGAGCATCATTGGTTCATGTTTCAAATCCCACAACCAATAGATTGATTGGAATCTTCGTTGCGCTTCTCTAAATTTAGGGAGACAAAGTGAAATTTCTCTTTTTATGCGCTTTCATTTTTTTTAATGCTAAATTGAGCTTATGTGAGTTATTGCCTATTTGAATATTCGCTTTATGTTAATGGCTATGGTCCTTGTTCTTCTATAATTTACAAAATCATAAATGTGTTCACCAAACTCATGGGTGCTTGCAAAACAAAGATGGAGTGTTCTATGGCTTCAATGAGCTTATAGATTACACCCCATCACATGTTGGAGTTTGTTAGACATGTTTAGTGTAGTTTATAAGTTGGCGGGTCAATGGCATTAACACATAACTTAAGCACTTGGTGAATCTTTCGTAAAGACAATCAAAAGCCTTCACCCTAGGTTTTCCTTAGTCTATAATAAACTAATTCCTAGAGCCTATCCATAGGGTTTTCAATGATGATTCCATCATATATCTTTAGATTCCTTCGTTGACACCATGTGTTATCTTTTCAAAAAGGGTCATAGGTGCAAGTCCATCCAATCCAACTTCTCAAATCATGCCAAAATTGATTTAGAGATCGTTTCATGAATCGGGAATTCTCCAATCAAGTCTTCCCTTCCCCATGCATAATGGTTTGGAGCACCTCAAGGCTCCAAACACTTCATTGCATGAAACATTTTGACTTATGACCAAGTTCCTAGGTTCGTGTCATTTTGTTTGTCAATGTAAAATCAACAAACATTTGTCTTTTCCCTTTTATTTGGGACATTTTGGAGATTTATCAAGGCCCCCAAAATATCCCATTGACTTCTATCATCAAGACTTTACGAACAAATCCTAAATCACATCCCTTTAAGCCCCAAATGTCCATCATGTGGATCACTTGCGCTTGAGACCAAACTCTCAAGCCCTTCTACCTTGTTTGTTGGAGCACCTAACCAACAAACATTTCTTCCATGTGTGACACTTTGGGGTGTTCTAAAGCTCCAAATGTTCCCTTATGGTACATTATGGAGATTGTAGGGAACAAATCCTAAGTCTCTCTTTCATTTGCTAACTGTTGGAGAATTTTTGTAACCTCAAACGGATTGCATACTTTATCATCGAGTACGGCATAAGAACTTGACATATTACTCCGAATGATAAAAATATCATTTCCTTATGGACTCAATAATAAAATTTACAATTTTAACAGAGATTCCCCACTCGATTTTTGGTCGAGCGGGGTTAATTTATTTCTGGGGTACAGATGTTCCATGGTTAATTACATCCCAAGTTTTAGTGGTTGAGAAAACTTTTGATTAAACTAGTGGTTTTGCTTGTTTTGAAGTCATTTAAATGTTGGCTAAAATTGATTTTCGTTGTTTTGAAATCCATGAAAGTTTTAGCAAAAGGATTTTGACCTTTTATGAATTTCAAGGAGAAGTTTATCAACTAAGGATTAGATTTTGGGAAAGAAAGCCAAAGGTGATGAAGTAGGGGCACTTGATTCTGAGAAGAAATTTTGGTTTAAGTTGACATTTTATTAGAATGTTAGGGCTTACATTCCAACAATACATGTTGTAGGAATTGCCCGAAAAGTGAGGGCTTATAGGGTGATTTGGAATCAACTCGTATCTCAGACCCTAAGACTAAGGTGAGAACTACCGATAGGTAGTGCCTCGAACCTAAGTCTAACGAGTGCAAAGGGGCTTACAAACTACACCTCACAAGAGGCATAGCCTGCCCGACCTCTGGATTTATTGTCCCGCCTGGAAGGGACTACCAGCTAAACACCCTTAATCGCTTTTAAAACCACGTTGTCCGGTCTCAATGTAAATGTAGATGGGAAGGTTGTTTTTATTTAGAAAGGTAGGACTTATAACTTGGCTTTGAGGCCAAGATTCCTACTTATGTATGGTATGCACATGGTGACTCACAAAAAGAAAGATTTTTTGTTATCTAATCCTTATATGAAGGCATTCTACATGTGACACATTTTTTGCCATGCATGATTATTTTAATTTGAAAACTTGGCTCCTTGAAGGAAACCATGCATTTTTCTTTTATTAGGGAAATCATGAAGCCTAATTTTTATTTTTAGGTTGCTTACATTTTAAGGGGGTAGAAAACTTAATTTTTAATCCTAAGAGCCTAACGTAGTAAAGTCCAGGCCACGCCCACAGAAACAAAAGAAGAAACTTAGGAAAGACATGTTATTCTATTTCACACTCAGTAAACAAACAACGCATGCTTTTGTATATAAATAAAGTGCAATAAATGTAGATAATGTCCAAGTTATTACAAGTATGTTTGGCAGCTGAGTTGTGTGCCATTATACAACCCAATAAAATTTACAGACTCTACTTATGGGGGTCTTCAAGCTTCAACTTTCAGAGGGGTACTTTCTCCTTTTATCCTTCTTGCTTGCTAATCCAAATCACACAAGTTTTACACCATAAATCTAATCAAATACATGGTGTAAAAAGAAAAAGACTCAAATCTGCAAAACAGAATCAGGAGGTAATTTATATAACAGAAATATAATCATCCCAAAATTGGCCTAACACTTAGGCCCCTGCTTTTATCCTATTGGTCAGGCCTCTTAGGGGGTTTTAAGCAGCGCCTGCAACCAAACAACATTATGTTAATCTTGATTTAATTTACCTCCTTTTGGACTTGGCCACCTGCACAGAAAAGCATGTATATCTTTATATACTAACCACTTAAGAGCAAGTGCCCACAACGCAGAAAATCCAAAAGTCAATCACTCCACAACATCAATCACATGCGCATACAAAGAAAAATTCTAATCCTAGTATGCCTAAGGGGTTATGCACCTAAGTGTGTGAGGCTTGTGTGGTATGTTACACTAATGATCCTCCTAGAGAAATAGGACTTGAATCCTAAGCTTGGGGTGAAGTTACTTATTGCTTTTGGTTCAACAAATAAGATAAACTGAATGAGATTAAACAACTCAACATGGATTGAATACAAGGAAGTTCCATACAACTTTTGAGTTGTAGGAAGATTGAATTTCTCTACAATTTTGAGTTTATAGAGAGGAGAAGGTGTCTCCTTGAATTTTTGTTTCGAAGGAGGTGGAGTTTCATTTCCTTAATTTGGGTTAAGAGAAATGAAGAGAATTTTTGGGGTTTCCTACAATCTAGATTTGTAGGAAAAGAAGTAGTCCAATGTACAATCTAGGGATTGCAAATTGGGGGAATTCCTTTGGACATGTGGTGTCCAAAGAAAAGAAATGTTTCATCCCTCCAATTTTGGGTTGGAAGAGAAAAGGAGAGGGGATGTGACTTGGAAGTTACAACCTCAAAAGGATTCTTTGAACATTTGGTATCCAAAGAAGAGGGATTCATTCTTCTAATTTGAGTTAGAAGAATAAGGGTAAGAAGATGAACTTGGATGCTCTCCTACAATCTTTGACTTATAGGAAATATGAAAGGAAATGCAACTTGAAGGTTACAAAGTGGAAGACTTTCTTTGAACATTTAGCGTTCAAAGAAGGGGGTCATCCACTCACCCAATTTGAGTCAATGGAATAAGAAGAATTCCTACAACTTTTGAATTGTAGAAATAAGAGAAGAAACATGCAACTTGTGGGTTGCAAATCCATAAATGTTCTTTAAACTTTTGATATTTAAAGGAACAAGTTCATTTGCCTAATTTGAGGCAAGGCAAATAAAGAGGAAATGGGAGATTTCCTACAATTTAGAATTGTAGGAAAAGAAGTAGCCCAACGTGCAACTTAGAGGTTGCAAATTGGAGTAGTTTTTTTGAACGCTTGCAAATTGGAGATTCATCCTCCCAATTTTGGGTTTGGGAGCATGAATACGGATTTAAATACTCTCCTACAATCGTGACTTGTAGGAAAGAGGGAGGAAGATGCAACTTTGGGTTGCAAGTTCAAGAACATTATTTGAACATTTGGTGTTCAAAGAGATGTGTACATTCTCCTAATTTTAGGTTTTAGGAGAAAGAGAGGGTTTTCTTACAAATTTTTGGGTTGTAGAAAGAGGCCTTTGAATATTTGTTATTCAAAGAGAAGATCGTTCACTTGGTTGAAGCCGAGTGAATAGGGATAAATGCTCACTTGTAGATTTTGTGTTATCAACAAATGAAGAAACACCTTAGGATTTGGTCATAAAGTCTGAATGATTCGTATAATGATATATTTGGAGACTTGAGATGTCCCAAATAATCATGTATGAGAGAGTAGGATTGTTGATTTTGTTTCAACATACAAATGGAGGATTACTTAGAATCTGTTTTTAAGGTCTGACTATCATGTAATGATAATTGATCGGAGCCTTTGGAGACTTCAACTTATCATACATGGGAGAGTGGAACATTCATTTGTCAATTGTATGTCTTAACAAACGAAGGGAAAGAAAAGATTGGTTTGTTTTATGTTCCAACACAAGGGTTGATAGCCTAGACTTTGACTCCAAACTACAAAGATTCATGTGCAGGAGGAGCATTTAGGGTATTATATAGTCTCTAAGTACAACACATGATTGATGTGTTTGTTGATTAGATGATTCAACAAACTAAGTAGGAGAACTGGAGAGTTTGGTCTCAAGTTCAAGTGATACACACGATGGACATTTGGAGCTTAGAAAGGCTCCAAAATATCACTTACGGAAGTGCATGCATTTGTTGATTTTGTCTCAACAAAGGGGAGATGACTTAGGACTTGTTCCTAAAGTCATGATGGTTAAAGTTGACAGATTGTTTTGAGGCCTTGAGAGGGCTCCAAAATATTAAAGATGAAGGATAATGGACAAATGCTTATCGATCTTGTAGTAATAAACAAAGTGTCACAAACCTAGGATTTTGGTCCAAAGTCAAAAGGTTTCATGCATCGAAGTGTTTGGAGCTTTGAGGTGCTCCAAACCATTATGCATGGGGAAGGGAAAATTTGATTGGAGAATTCTCGATTCATGAAACGATCTCCAAATTAATATCGGCATGATTTGAGAGGTCCGATAGGGTGGACTTTCTTCTACGGCTCTTCTTGGAAAGACAACAAGTGATGTCATCTAAGAGACCTAAAGCCATAGGATAGAATGTCATTGAAATTCCTATGGATAGGCTTTAAGAGTTAGTTTTCTAGAGTCTAAGGGAAGCCTAGGGGTGAAGGCTTTCGATTGTCTTTTCAAAAGTTCACCTAGTGTCTAAGTTATGTGTTAACACCCTTAACCGTCAACTTACAAACTACATTAAACATGTCCAACAAACTTCCAATATATGATGAGGTGTAATCTATAAGCTCTTTGAAGTCATAGAACACTCCATCTTCGCTTTGCAATCACCAATGAGTTTGGCGGACATATTTATGATTTTGTAAATTGTAGGAAAACAAGAAGTCATAGCCATTGACATATAGCGAATGTTCAAAAGGCAATAACTCACGCAAGCTCAATTTAGCATTTATAAAATAAAAGCGCAATAACAAGAGAGATTTTGCTTTCTCCCTAAATTTAGAGAAGTTCAAGGATGTGTTCCAATCAACCTTTTAGTTGTAGGATTTGCAACATGAGTTAAAAATGCTCATGAACGATCCCACAACTTCGTAAATAGAGGAATGATTGAAATACATGCCTAAACATCTAATAAATCTAGAGGAAATCATGTATGTCAAGGCGGTGTAAACCAATCACATGCATACTAATTTTGTCAGAACATGTAAGTTTTAGGGGGGTGTTAATGCATGTCACACTTAGTTAATAGACCCTATGCTCCTACATTTCATTAGACATTGGGTGAGCTACTAAACCTAGGGTTTGGTCAAAGGTAAGAGCACTAAACATGACATGGATATTATTTTCATGCAAAAATAGGGACGTCGGACATAAGTTCAACGCCCCATCGCCACGCCGCTATCTTTTTTAGCTCTCACATGAGAGCAAATCATGAAAACTTGCTTAATTTTCATGATTTAAACAAGTGGATAGCGGAGATAGGATTTTAGGAGAGCGAAAATTGAAGTTTCTAAGGATCTAGGGCTTGGAGGCGTCAACCACATAACAATTGGGCTTGGGGGACCCTAGGTTTCACTAAGTTTCAAAGTTATACCTTCCCCGGTTTGTCCTAGCGCTCCAAATTTCCGTCCAAGCTGCTGTCCAAGGTCCACTCCAAGCTCCAAAGTCGCTCCAAGCTCCAATTCAAGCTCCAAAGTCACTTCCCAAGCCGCTTCGAAACTCGCTGCTGCTGTCCAAAGCGATTTGAAGGCTCAAAACTGCTGTTTGGAGGGTTTTGAAGCTCTCTTTTGCTGTTTGGAAGCTTCAAACAGCTCCCAACTTGTCTCGAAGTCGCCGGAGTTGAAGGAGGAAGGAGGAGAAGCCACTGCAGCAAATGTAAAGCCTTCCTTGCGTCGGTCGAGACGGAGCCGAGGTGGTCGGGTCGCGCAGGTCTGGCGAAAGAAAGAGCAGAACCTCCTGGTAGGTCTGGCCGAGCCCCTGAATGAGCTCGGACAGAGCTGTCGCATGCGAGAGAGAGGTTGGACGGGACTCCCGCACGCGGGAGGGATGCCTGCTCGTGAGGTAGTCGCGGGACAGGGGAGACGGTCGCGCGAAAGAACCCTGGACGCGGAAAGGAGTTCCGCCTGGACTGGGCCTTTGGCTCTCTGGATCTCTCGCTCTCTATTTTGATCGGGACCGAAATGAAAGAACAAGAGAGACGGCTCTATCCCGCTTAGCTCTCTGTTTCTTTGATTTTCTTTTGCACGCCAGGCGCAAGTCAGCCGCCCATTCAATTGCCTTGTTGCGCGAAACGAGAGCAAATCCACTTGAGTAGATTTGGCTGACCACTAGATTTGAAATTGGGTGGGATTAGAGAAGAGATCTCAACCCTAGATCTCAAATTTTGATTTGACAACAAATTCAGCCAAAATTGATTGATTTGGGTTGAAATTGAGTTCGAATCGAACTCGAATTGGATTGATTTGGGTCCGATCGAGTTAATTTCATGAAATTAAACTCAAATCGGCGTCGAATTGTGTCGAATTAGGCTTGACGACGCTCAACGTGGTTCAATTTAATGTGATTTGATTTCAATTCAATTAAATTTGATTTAATTTTGACTAAACAAATTTAAATAAATCAAATCGGGGTTTAATTTGAGCCAATTTTGCCTCGACGACGGTCAATTGGGTCGATCGAGCACGATCGAGCCTAGTCGGGCTCGATCGGGGTCGGGTCGACACGAAAATAAGCGTCAACACTAACAACATAAAGCTAGCAAATAAACACTTCTCCCTTCATGAATAATGATTTGGAATTCTCTAAAAATGCCAACACGTCATTATATGAAGATCTTGGAGCTTAGAGCTACATTTGAAGCTCCCTCTTTCATTCGTTGGAAACACAAGAGTCAACGAATGAATTCCCTCCTTAGGCTTAGAATTCTACTCTTAGCCTAAGATACACATGCAAATGATCTTGCATCGTCAAGTACAAAACTTGAGGGTTGCCTCCTGACTTGTGATTTCAATATTGCAAGTCATCCCCTTTATTTGCCTCACTTTTTGAGCTTCACCAAGGCTCCAAAGTGTCACGCCATTTGACCCAAAATATGTTTTAGGAGTTATCACTAACTCTTCTTATATCTTGTATTACGGGTCTCTCCAAAAGTTTTAATTTCCTTTTGATTGGTTAATGACACAAAATTAACAAACGATAATCATTTCCCTTCATGTGTGATTATTTTGGGAGCATCCCCAAAGCTCTAAATCATTTTATCATATGAATTTTCAAGACTTTAGACCAAATTCTAGGTCGTTTCTTCATTTGTTGATAGCACCAAATGAACAAATGAGTATTTGTCTTCATTCATTTGAGTTCAATCAAGTGAATGACCTTTTCTTTGAATACCAAGTATGTTAAAGAGCATTCATGAGATTTTGTAACTTCAAAGTTGCATCTCTCTCCTTTAACTCCAAAGTTTAAGGAGTCTATCAAATCACCCGTTTATTGGAACACAAAACCAATGAATCCTTTACGTTTGGGATTTAAATTTAAGTCCCCTTCCCCCATTCACTTAGCCTAAATTAAGTGGATGACAACTTCTCTTTTGACACCAAATGTCCAAAGTTCACCTTCAATTGGCAACTTTTAAGTTGCATTCCAATCATCACCTCTTATGAGCCAATATTATAGGAGGACTTGCAAACCTTCATTTACCCTCCCAAACTCAAAATGGGAGAATTTACATCTTCCACTTGAATATGAAACATTCAAGGGATTTTTATTTAACTTGCAACTCATGAGTTACTTGTTATCTCTCTCTTTCTATGATTCAAATATTCTTTTCCTACAAGCCTAAATTGTAGGCAACCACCAAAATTCCCTTCATTTATCTTAATCTGAACTAAGAAAATGAAATCCTACCTCCTTGAATACAAAAGGTTCAAGGTGGCTCCCTCCTGATTTGTAACCTCAAAATTACAAATCCTCTTTCACCTCTATAAGCTCCAAAAGTCTTAGAAATTTTCTTACCTTAGCTCAAAACCATAGGTTCCTTCACTTTCTCTTCTTAGCTCCAAAGCTAAGGAGAACCCTTCCAATATTAGGCCCAAAAGCCATGTGTTGGACTCTCTCTCTTGCCCTTTCTTTAGCCTCAAAGCTAAAAGAGATGTTCATTCCCTTTCTAGCTCCAAAAGCTAGGGGGTATTTCCCCAACATTGAGCTCAAAAGCTACATGTTGGACACTTTCTCCTTAGACCCAAACTCTAGGGCTCTTAGTGTGACATACCACACAAGCCTCACGCACTTAGGTGCACAACCCCTTAGGCATACTAGGATTAGAATTTTTTTTGTGCGCATGTGATTGATGTTGTGGAGTGATTGTCATTTTAGATTGTCTGCGTTGTGGGCACTTGCCCTAAAGTGATTAGTATAGAAAAATATACAATGCTTTTATGTGCAGGTGGCCATGTCCAAAAAGGGGGTAAATGTCATGATTATGCTAATGTTGTTTGCTTTCAGACGCTGCTTAAAACCCTCCAAGAGGCATGACCAATAGGGTAGAAGCAGGTGCTTAGCATCCTAAGTGTTAGGCCAATTTTGGGAATATAATGTGATGATTATATAAACTACTGTCTAATTCTATTTTGCAGGTTTGAGTCTTTTATATTTTTCAAATATATTTGATAGAAGTACGATGTAAAACTTATGGGGGTTTGGAGCAAAAGAAAGGAGTGGAATTTGAGGGATGTACCTTTTTGGAGACGAAGCCCAAAGATCTATTTGAAAAGCTTGAAGACCCCACAGTAGAGTCTGTAAATTTAACTGGGTTGTATAATGGCAGGCAACTCAGTTGCCAAACATGTTTGTAATAATTGAGACATTATTTACACTTTTGTTTTGATTTATATATAAGCATGTGTTGATGTGTTTACTGGGTGCGCATTTGAAAAGTATGTATTTTTTCTAGGTTTCTTCTATTGGTTTGTTTGGGTGTGGCCTGGACTTTGTTGCGGTAGGCTCTTAGGATAAAATAAGTTTTCTACCTCTTAAAATGCAAGCAACCTAAAAAAAATGAAATTGGGCTCCATGATTTTCTAATAAAAGGAAATTGCATGGCTCCATTCAAGAAGCCAAGTTTTTTAAAACTTAAAACAATCATGCATAGCCCACGTGTGTTGTATATAGAAAGCCCTCACTTAAGGACTATATAACAAAAATCTTTTCTTTATGAGTCATCATATGCATACCTTCATGCATAGGCATCTTGGCCTCAAAGCCAAGCTATAAGCCCTATATTCCTAAATTAAAAAAAAATAGCCTTCCACTCTAGGAGGGTCTAGTTGTAGTCCCTTCCATGCGGGACAATAAATCTAGAGGTCGAGCAAACTATGCCTCTTATGAGGTGTAGTTTGTAAGCCCCTTTACACTCGTTAGAATTAGGTTCGAGGCACTACCTATCGGTAGTCCTCACCTTAGTTTTAGGGTCTGAGGTATTGGTTGATTCTAAATCACCCTATAAGCCCTCACCTTTCGGGCAATACCTCAAACATGTGTTGTTGGTATGTAAGCCCCATTATTCTAATAAAAATATCAACTTAAACAAAATTAGATTTCTAAAATGTCCAGTTTTCTTTTCCTTTAGGTTAACATTTTTCCTTTACTAAGGTTTAGATGTTTAAGTTGTGCGTAACGCCCTTCGTGACACCGTTCTACTTTAATTCAATTTTATTTTCTGTAGATTAGGACTCTACCTTTCCATAGGAGTAGACGTTCTAAGGGTGGACAACAACCTTCATTGCACCATCCTAATTTAATCTAGTTTTTTTTTCAACTTTAGGGATTCTCCGTTTCCTTAAGATTAGAGGTGCTAGTGGTGGAACATGCCCATTGTGGAACCATCCTCATTTTAATTTAGTTTTCATTTCTTTTATATTAGCATTATTTCTTTCCTTTAAATTTGACGTGCTAGTGGTGAATGACTCTCATCGTGGCACCAACTTAGTTTAATCCAGTTTTATTTTACTTTTTGTTAGCATTGTTCCTTTCCTAAGAATTAGCCGTGTAAGTGGTGGATAACGCCCTTTGTGGAACCATCATAGTTTAATCCGGTTTATTTTCTTTTTGGCTAGGATTCTTCCTTTCCTTAGGATTAAACGTGCTAGTGGTAGATAATGCCTTTCGTGGCCTCATCATAATTTAACCAAATATTCATTTCCTTTAGGTTAGGATTCTTCCTTTTCTTTCATGAACTCGAGATTCTGGTAGTTTGTTCCCTCTTCACTCTCGGCTTCCATGTTATTATATTGCTGAAATGTACTACAAAGTTGATTGTTAAGTTTTCTTGCACAATTTTTAAAATTGTGTTTTTTAGGGTTTTTTGGAAGAAGGTCATAGTAATCTTATTTGAATGCGAATTTTGGTATTTGGTTGGCTAGATTTTTTGATATTGTATTAGAGGTCGTTTAATTGTTTCATATTTATGTTCTTTCACGTGGTAGATCGCTTATGGGGCTCTCTATCCCTCTAGTTGACATTGTGCAAGACGCTATTTTGTTTTTCCTAATTTTATCAGCAGTTTGGAAAATTTTGAGTTTAAAATTTTAAGAAACTTTGATTCAGAAACATACTCTTTGTAAAACCCGAAAATGTTGTTTTACACCTCGCTCGCTTTTCCTAGGGTTACTCCTAGACCTAGTTGCTAACCATTGCTTTTTTCATTTTTATAATGGGCTTGCAAGCTCGTTCTCTTGCTTTCTTGCATCCTTGCTACAATCCTGCACCTAATCCTGCAATACTACGACATGCTTCGCTCAACCTTGCTCACTCAACAAGGCAAGAGTGAGCAACTATGGAAGAATGGGGTGCCAATCCATGCTTGATCTACCTTTATTAAAAATTTACATACATAGTGGCAGAACAGTTGTACATTGATAATTCGTGACTGAATACATATATCATAGGCATTTAATATAATAATTTATAACAATGTGTAGCAATGCAAATACAACATTCAAACCAAAAAAGATTCATTAAACGTTGATCTTTTCCCTCTAAATAATTTACAATATCCAAATTTGTATATTTATATCATTATATGTGATATTCAGATGCATTATTACATGATGCTCATTACAATAGATGGTACATTCAGATTTATCATTAAATGATGCTCATTACAATATCCATTTAGATAATCATTGCAATACTGATAATCCAACAAACCATGGTATAACACATATGGAACAAAAGTATCTAAAATTAACACCGTATGTAAAATATATCACACATGCACCTAATAGCCAAAGGTGCTCCATATCGACTGAACATAAAATCCTCTTTACGTCTCATCTAATCCATAGAATTTTCTCAAAAGTAGTTATCAGCTAATGGGGGTGAGTTAGATATAGCTTGGAGGCATTCACCTAGGATTAACGTATCATTTGATTTAGGCATTAACAATCACTTTTTATACACAATTTTTAAAATTTTCTTGACTGATAGTGTAGAGTGCATATCTAATGTATCTAAGCAAGAAGTCCTAACAAAATTTATGTTAACAAATAAATGTGATGTTCCCATATCGAACAACAGTCTAGCAGGTCTATCTTGCATGAAAATTATACCATGTGATAAAGCTACATCTTGCTAGAGTTATAACAGCAACTGTAGGCCGAGTAATTTTCGACAGTTTTGTTGTGGAAACTTTGATACACTATCGCTGGAAATAAAAGAAGTGCAAACATTAGTAAGCCAAATCAGTCCAAGCAAAATAACATAGGGATGGGGAAAAGTAAGATTCTCTTGATTGGTTAATTTAAACTTCCCATATCAAGAAAATATTCTAATGTCCAATATTTGCAGACATTTGTTTTTCACCCAAGGCTATAGTAAGGCTTGCTTCTTCTGTAACTTTGTTAGAGAGATGCCAGGAAGCATACTGAAGTTCGAAGCATTAGAGGCAAGCAAAATCCATATGACATGCATGAGTTTGTTATGCCTTTACATACTTTTGTTGATGAACCCATGGCACATGAAATTATTCACAATGGTGCCACCTTTCAGGTATGCTAGTTTGCTTTGTTGCATTTCAACTTTGTTTTGCCCTCTTTTGTTGGATTATACAGTCATTATGGCAGGTTAGATTGTTATCATAACTTGTTCAGCAGGGAGACCTTTCTTTTATTGTAGTTATTACTTGCCAATATTTAGTGAACTGATCCATGCCTTGGAAAACATTTATTACGACAGAGCATATCCACACTTTATTTTTTTCAACATAGGGTGCAAAATCACAACTGAAAAGACAGAGGATATAAATTATTTGCTATGTAGTTAGGAAAAAAAGATCTTATGATTAATTGAAATTTAGTAAGTAATCAGCCCTATATTTGTTGACTTGTGCCGTGTAAAAAAAAAAAAAAAAAAAAAAAAAAATCAAATCCATTACCTGCCCCTCCCCATCTCGCACGTCGTTTGGCCACGTCGTTTTGTACGTCGGAGTCATTCCAACGACGTTTCATCGCACGACTCGGCACGATCTCACTCGGGCGTCGTTAAAGAGATGAAGAGGAGAGGCCTTCGGCCTCTCACAATCCCACTATCTCTCTCGCGCTCGCTTCGCTTTCTCCTTGGACGGAACGGAAATTATGACAATTTGATCGCAAGAAATGACGGGATCCCGCGGCTGTGAAGATAGCTTCCTCCCTTTGGCGCGGCTTCTTCGGCTCCCGCTGTCGCATGTTCGACTTTGCTCGCTCGTCCGACGTAGCTCATTCAATGACTTTTCCTTTCGGTCGGATTAGAGGGCGCGACACTTTGATCGGAAGCGACGAAGCGAGCTCGATGGCTTCTTCGGCTTCCACGTTGCCATCCAGCTTCGCTCCGACGACCTTCCCTTTCAATCGGATCGGAAGCTAGACATTTTGATCGGAAGTGGAACAGGAGCTCGCCGGCTTTGAAGTAACTTTCTCCCATACGCCGCTTCTTCGACTGCTCGTGGCTGTGCGACTTCACTCCTTCGACCGACTTTCCCTTCTTGTTTTGATCGGAAGCACAAACGGAAGCCCACTGGTGTGAAGGTAACTTTCCCCTTGGCGTGCTTCTTCGGCCTATCTCTGGCCGAACTAGAGAGTAAGAGAGGGACTAGTATATTATTATTTTTTATATATATAATTAAGATTACATCTAATTAAATGTTAATTATATTTATCTTAATTCATTATTACTTATTTATTATTAATTAAAGTTAATTAATATTAAGATTAATTAATATTGATTAGTTCTAATTAATTATAAATAAACATAATTATTTAAGCATAATTATAATTATCAATTAATTATAATTGATTAAAAAAATACCTCGATCCACGAGTCGATCGTGCATCCTACCTCGGTCCGCGAGCCGACAGTCGTCTACGACTCCCCCAAGGTATAACCTTCGCAACTCAGGTTTCCGTTTTCGATGTTTGCGACGCACTGGGGAACACCCTATACTCGTTCTCGTAGCACAGTGGGAGGAAACCCGGTGCGGTGCTTACAACAAGGCGGGTAATCATCTAAAACTCAGATTCTCGTTCTCGTAGTGTGCAATGGACCCAGGAACCCCTGTACGCGCTCTCGTAGCACGGTGGGAGGAAACCCGGTGCGGTGCCTACAATGAGGCGGGTAATCACCTAAAACTCATATTCTCGTTCTCGTAGTGTGCAACGGACCAGCAAACCTCCTATACACGCTCTCGTAGCACAGTGGGAGGAAACCCGTTGCGATGCCTACTACGAGGTGGGTAATTGCCTAAAATCCCATTTTCGATATTTATTGCGGACCGGGGAACCACCTATACGCGCTCTAGTAGCACGGTAGGAGGGAGCCCGGTGCGACGCATACAACGAAGTGGGAAAGTCCTATACACGCTCTTGTAGCGTGGTGGGGAGATCTATCTGTGCTCGCCTACGGATGCTGTTTAAGACTTCATACATGCTCGAGTAGCATGGTGGGATGAAAAAAATGTATGGCCTGGTGTCCATCGACACCTACCATATACGCTCGAGTAGCATAGTGGGATGGCCCAGTCTCTCGGATTTTTTCCCTAACGGGGGAGACGGCAGGAGGCTACCGAAATTTCGGTTAAAACATATTGTACTCAGACCTATTTGAACTCAAAAAGAATAAAATTTGGACTCCAATGATCAATGACTTGTGGATCGTTGAACTTGATTGAACACGAGCAGGGGACCTATGAAATTGAACTTAAATGAATTGAATTCAATTTGAGCAAAATGTATTAAGAAGTTGGAATCAAAGTGATAATAAGGACCTGACTCAAACTCAAACCCAAATGAAATGAAATCAAATTGGAGCTGAATTCAAATCAATTTGAATATATAATTGAACTTACAAGGGCTTCAGAAGACCCTGAACAAGTACTTGAACATGCACTTTGAACTCAAACTGGGTTGAATACAAGAATCTATGAGCTTGAATACTAGGACTTGATCCGGATCAAGTATAGCAAATATGAACTCGAATGGAACTTGCAAAATTCAGATTTGAACTTGCAGACCAAACTGGATCTAACCTCAACAAGATTCAATAAATTTTAATTTGGATCAAGTGTTGAGCATCAATAACCGAAAGAGTTGTGGTGTACAATATTCCAAAGGAATTATTCACATGCAAACAAGGGATTCGTAGCAAGAGGTCTTCATACGAATCTAATCGTCATTTGATTGCAAACAACATCAAACTTTCTGCAAACAAGAGAAGCTGGTGGGTTGATGAATATAATGATGATTGATGTAATCTACACATAATCAATGTCACCAAATTCCAATCAATAGTGACCTAACTTCGAGAAAACACATCATCCCAGTGTATCAAGAAGTGATAATGCAAATGTGTCACAATTATGGTAGTTATCCTACAAACATATGTAGGGAGACTACACCAACACTAGCAACAATGCTTGTAGATTGAGATGACAATATTGTCAATTGATATTAGAAGATTCGTCCTTGCGAACAAGTACATCAAAACCACCTGAGATTGGTGAAAGGTGGGTATGATGTTGGCAACAATGGCTCTTCTACGAACACTTCCAAGAGGTCATAGTGGATATAACGAGTCACTGCAAACGAATACGAGCCAGTTGTGGATAACAATAGTGGATATATCGTGGGTACAACGAACCACTGTGGGCATAAGTACAAACATCACCTACGACCACAGTGATTAAGATCTTCAAGTATGCGGGTACAAGGGTAATTCGATGTACGTAAAAGGACACCTGGCATAATGGAAGGGATGCTTGAACAAATTAGAACTAAACTTCTAGGTATTCCAAAGTCCCGTCTTAATCCTTTACTTAAGAAGAAAACAATTCTGATGTCCACAAACACCGAAACTAACAAATCTACTACATTGATGATCCTGAAAAGTGTCCCTTTTAAGGCAGCTGTCACTGATTTCAAAGTCCAGAAGCACCCACCCCGGTGAATGAGAAAGGGGGAGTCAACATCAAGACCATAACGCCACCGAATATGCAACACTTATACAAGTAGATAGAAGGCGTCTACATTCTACAACGCACCGCCACTGGATCAGCAACATTCAAACTAGCGGAATGAAGGCGTGTATAAGATCTCAAATGAAAAATTATGTGCACTCAAATGATGATTACCCGCACAACTAAAATATTTCAAAGTACCCCTACATATGCACTATAGTTTGTATACACAGGTATATAAGGGATAAGTCCAATCAATGAAATTCTCAAGCACCCGCATGGGCCCCGACGAGCATGTTATGGGTACACACGTGACGCCCAGGGATGCTACGCGGGTCAATAAGTGAATTTAAGTTTGAACTCGATCCTTCTATACGGATAACCTGGAGTCGATAGGTTTCGAACCATCAAACAAATATACGGTCACGATGATCGATATATTTGTTTTAATACATTCATATTAGGCCGTCAAGGTTTATAATCAAGAGAATTCACTAATAAAAGCACAAAGCTTATGAAACTCGATGTTTCTATACGGATCGATATGAGTCGATATGGTTCGAACCTTCAAACAAATACACGGTTGTAGCGACCGGTGTATTTATTTTAATACATTCATATTAGGCCTTCAAGGCCTATAATCAAAAGAATTCAAAAACAAAGGCATAAAGCTTACAAAACCTGATTCTCTGTCGACAGCCAAATATAGTCGACAAGGTTCAAGCTACAAATGAAAATTCCCCGAAACACCCCGATGATGGCCTCGTTGAACTAAAATCTCAACCGGAGGGGTGCAACAGACCGGCAAACCCCCTATACGCGCTCTCGTAGCACAGTGGGAGGAAACCCAGTGCGGTGCCTACGACGAGGTGGGTAATCGCTTAAAATCCCATTTTCGATGTTTATAGCGGACCGGGGAACCACCTATACGTGCTCTCGTAGCATGGTATGAGGGAGCTCGGTGCGACGCATAGGACGAAGTGGGTAAGCCTTATACAGGCTCTTGTAGCATGGTGGGGAGATCTACCTGTGCTCGCCTACGGATACTGTTGAAGATCTCATACACGCTCGAGTAGTGTGATGGGATGAAAATAATGTACGGCCCGGAGTCCCCCGACACCAACCATACACGCTCGAATAACGTGGTGGGATGGCCCAGTCTCTCGGATTTTTCTCCAAAATGGGGGAGACGCCGGTTGGTTGCCAAAATTTTGAGTAAAACATATTGTACTCGGACCAGTTTGAACTCAAAAAGAACAAAATTTGGACTCCAATGAACAATGACTTGTGGACCGTCGAACTTGATTGAACACGAGTAGGGTACCTATGAAAATGAACTTAAATGAATTGAATCCAATTTGAAAAAAATGTATTAAGAACTTGGAATCAAAGTGATAACAAGGACCTGACTCAAACTCAAACCCAAATGAAATGAAATCAAATTAGAACTGAATTCAAATCAATTTGAACATATAATTGAACTTACAAGGGCTTCAGAAGACCCTGAACAAATACTTGAACTTGCACTTTGAATTCAAACCGGGTTGAATACAAGAATCTATGAGCTTGAATACTAGGACATGATCCGGATCAAGTATAGCAAATATGAACTCGAATGGAACTTGCAAAATTCAGATTTGAACTTACAGACCAAACTGGATCTAACCTCAACAAGAATCAATAAATTTTAATTTGGATCAAGTGTTGAGCATCAATACACAAATGAAAGAGTTGTGGTGGACAATATTCCAAAGGAATTATTCACATGCAAAAATGGGACTCGTAGCAAGATGCCTTCATACGAATCTAATCGTCATTTGATTGCAAACAACATCAAACTTTCTGCAAACAAGAGAAGCTGGTGGGGTGATGAATACAATGCGACGCCTACGGATGATGATGATTGATGTAATCTACACATAATCAATGTCACCAAATTCTAATCAACAGTGACCTAACTTCGAGAAAACACATCATCCCAGTGTATCGAGAAGTGATAATGCAAATGTGTCACAAATATGGTAGTTATCATACAAACATATGTAGGGAGACTACATCAACACTAGCAACAATGCCTGTAGATTGAGATTATAATATTGTCAATTGATATTAGAAGATTTTTCCTTGCAAACAAGTATATCAAAACCACCTGAGATTGGTGAAAGGTATGATGTTGGCAACAATGGCTCTTATACGAACACTTCCAAGTGGTCGTAGTGGATATAACGAGTCCCTGCAAATGAATACGAGCCGCTTGTGGATAACAATAATGGATATATCGTGGGTACAACGAATCACTGTGGGCACAAGTAATCTACACATAATCAATGTCACCAAATTCTAATCAACAGTGACCTAACATCGAGAAAACACATCATCCCAGTGTATCGAGAAGTGATAATGCAAATGTAAAACCCAAAAATGCCGTCTAAGACCTCGCACGCTTTTCGAAGCATCGCGACGAGGTTTAAGTGAAAAATTCGAAGTTGTCGGATTTCGACGCAAATAATTTTATAAAATAGAGCGCGAAATTTCGATCGATTTGGTATAAAGGACTTATATGTAATCTCGCTTAAATTAAGAGATATAATTTTTAGAAGCTCATTAATGCCCAAACTACCCCTAAGCTTTCTAAAGGTCGAATTTACTTAAGTGAGGGTATAAGGGTCTTTTGGCTTTTCCCATTTCTCCCTATTAGGCCAAACCGAGCCCTCCTCCCCCATTCGCACGAACCGAGCGGAACCAAGAGGCGTGAGGCGCGGGTAGGAGCGGCGACGGGTTCTTCGGCGGTGGTTTCCGGCGACGATTCTCGAGGGGAAATTGAAGGGAACTTGTAAGGAAGGCTAAGGTAAGTGTTTTGCAAGTGTTTCTCTTCCATTTTCATGAGTTTTCTCTAAAGAATGAAATTAGGGTTTTAGGAAAACTTGAGTTTTCTTTAAGGTACCTTTGAGAAAAGTTTAGGAAAAGGTTAGGGGAAGTTTTTAAACCCTAATGTGAAGTATTTTTTGTAAAAAAATATGAATTTTTGGAAGTTAGGGTTTCACTCAAAAATGGTTTTCTTTCAAAGTATATTTCACAAAGATGTTTCCTAATGATTCTTTGAAGATAATTATGGAATTTGATTTAAGTTTTATAAGAATAAATTGTGTTTTGTAAATTAGGGTTTTTGTAGAAATGAGAGTTTTCTTTGGGTTAAGCTTAGAGAAAGGTAATGTGATGTTTTTAAAACCCTAATGTGAGTTACTTTTATGAAAATATGAGATATTGAGTAGTTACATGCTTAACCTAGGGTTTTTTTTTTAGGTGTGAGAGAGAAAACTTATTTCTACACCTTATGTTTGCCACTTGTAGAGTTTGATTTCATAAGAGGAAAAGGGGTGTGAGGACTTTTGAAGGATCGCCTTGTGGTGCACGGATTGAGGTAGGTGGAATGGATTTTCTTTTAAATGTAAGACAACTTTTATTTCATTGAATTGCATAGAAATTGCCAAATAATTTATGCCCATTTGAACTCTTATGTCTTAACTTTTATTTTGTAAGTTTATGGATACTTGAGGCAATTACAAATGTTTCCCTTATGAAATGCTCAACTTATGATTGGATTACATATTCATTTCCTACACATGCTCTACATGATTTTCTCTACATTACATGCAATGTTCATACAAGCATAGCAAGCATACGCATCTTTGAGGAAACATACACTTGCATAGTTTATGGATAGTTCTACATTGAGCATCTTTATGATTATTTAAATACTAAATGAATGTGCATGTTGACGCGGGAGTATCACATGGAAAAGGAGGCTCTTTGAGCCATGGAAAAGGAGGCTCTTTGAGCCATGGAAAAGGAGGCTCTTTGAGCCATGGAAAAGGATGGTTCTTATGAACCAATGGAAAAGGAAATGGCCAATTTATATGTACCTGATCAGTACAAGTGATACTCCTGAGACGGGTGATATAGTTATATGCATAATAAGCTATTATGAATGTTTCATACACATGTTACATACAAATGAGATTATCCCTTGAGGCATGGTTTTAAAGAAGAGAGAAAGAAAAAGGTTATGAAAGGATTATGCATTTGAAAGTTGAGTTAAAGGTATGCTTTCCTTTGAGCACAACTCGTTTTAGATTGATGAATCTTTTGCTAAAAATATTTTCCCAATGTATGTTAAAGTTTTCTTTCATTGCTTTTATGTTTAATTGAATTTCCATCCTCACCTATTTGAGTGTAAGGCTCACCCTCGTTGTGGGAATATTTTTCAGGAGGATCCAAAAGAGGGGGTTAGATGACTGATCAGCCACCGCGCACCTACCGTCGTAGGGAGACGACGGGTGGCAGGTTCTTTTGTATTTTTGATGTTTTGTATAGGAGGATTAGATCTAGAATGCAAAGGAAAGATTATACTTGTAGATCCTCTTTTTGTATGCTTTTGTACTTTTAATGTTAAATCCCTTGATTGGTGATTTTTGAATGAAAGAAAAGAGAAAATTTTATGTTAGGAGATTATAGTGGCTCTTTCTTTATATTGATGTTTCATTTTGGAGTTATATTAATTGTCTTGTAATGTTTCTTTTATCTTCTTTATGTCCGATCTCTGTTCCCGCCTCGCACTTGCGAGCTAACCGGGCCGGGTCGTGACAGTAGTGGTATCAGAGCAAGGATTTGAGGATATTGATTTTCATAAAAGAGCCGATAGGAAGATCTTATAGGTTAGAATAGGTGTAAGGTGCTTGTGTTATTTAATGCTTAGATTGCTATGTTGCTTTATGTCTCAGGGCTGAGGAACCAGAACTAGATGCCACTGATGGCAACACAGGGGAGGTTAGGAGAGAATTACCGTCTGTAGTAGAGCCTCAAGGTAGTAGCATTAATGCTACCTTGGACTCTTTTACCCAAATGATGGCAGCTATGACGGGGATGATAAAGAATGCACAGACTCAAGCTGGAAGTAGTGGAAGTGCTCCAATTGACAAGTATTTAAAGTTATTCCAGGACATGAAGCCACCATCTTTTGTGGAAGGTGGAGCTATAGAAGCAGAGGACTGGTTAATGGAAGTTGAGAAGATTCTGGAGGGGATGCTATGCCCTCAGGATAGGAGGGTAGCCTTAGCTACTTATGCCTTCAAAGGGGAGGCAAACAGATGGTGGAGAAGACAATTGGAAGAAACTTTTACTGGGAAATCTAGCAGTCAAATCTCATGGGTGGAATTTGTCAAAGTGTTTAGAGATTGGTATGTGCCAATGACTGCTAGGAGAGAAATGCAAGATAAATTCATTAGGCTGGTGCAGGGTGATAAGACTGTTGCAGAGTATGAGGCTGAATTCACGATGCTATCTAGGTATGCCTCTCATCTGATTCCTAATGCAGAAGAGAAATGCCACCGTTTCCTTTGTGGCTTGAGAGATAGCATTAGACAGCCATTGGTTGCTTTTGAGATTGAAGATTACTCTAAATTGGTTGATAAAGCACGGAAGGTTGAGCTTGATTATCAGAGTACTCAAAAGAGGAGAGACTTCCAGAAGAGGAAGTATGAAGATAGATCAAGGCCTGCCCAATCTTTTCACTCTGGAAGGTCTAATTGGAAGAAGCCCAAGCCCAACACTTCAGAGAGCAGTACTCCATCTGCTATGTGCAATAAATGTGGAAGGGCTCATAGGGGAGAGTGCCTTTCTGGCACCAATACCTGTTTTTGGTGCCATCAGCCTGGGCACATGGCCAAGTCTTGCCCTACCTTGGGACAAAGGTCTACTCCAGAGGCCAGAACAGGAAACACTTTTCCTCAGAGGACAGCTGGCAGGCCAAGAACTGTAGAGTCTACTGGATCTACCCCATCACAAGGCCAAGCTCGTCCCCCGGTTCAACCAAGAGTTTATGGAATATCACAACTTGAAGCAAAAGACTCTCCTGATGTTATCACAGGTATGGACTTTATTTAATGTTAATGAATCCCTTTATACTGTTTAAGTAAAATAAGCTTTATGTTATGTTACATGCATGATATTTAGGAACGATCCTTGTTTGTAACAAGCCTGTTAAGGTATTGTTTGATACGGGAGCCTCTCATTCTTTCATTTCGGAGGAATTTGTTAAGTCTGTTGGTTTATCTTCCTCACTTATGCTCAAACCCTTATCTGTTATGATGCCTAATGGGAGTCAGTTGGAAACCAACAAAGGGTGTCATGTGGAGTTGATTGTGTGTGATAGAAGTCTTGGTGCAGATCCTATGTTATTGCCCTTGACCGAATTTGTTATGATCCTAGGCATGGATTGGTTGTCTTGTCACTTTGTGACCATAGACTGTAACAAGAAAGAACTCAAATTTTGTATGCCAGGGGAGAAAGAATTTAAATTCGTAGGGGAAAGAGGCATAACTTCTATGATAGTCTCTTCTTTGGTGGCATACAATTTGTTGAGGAAGGGTAATGAAGGGTTTTTAGCCTATGTTAAGGAAGAGAAGAAAGAAGAGAGGAGATTAGAGGAGATACCTGTGGTGCAAGAGTATCCAGAAGTGTTTGCTGATGATTTACCTGGAATGCCTCCAAGCAGGGAGATTGATTTCACCATTGAGCTGGTTAGTGGAGCAAATCCTGTTGCTAAAGCCCCTTATAGGATGGCCATAAAAGAGCTGAAGGAACTGAAAGAACAATTGGAAGAGTTGCTTAATAAAGGATTTATCAGACCTAGCACTTCGCCTTGGGGTGCTCCTGTGCTCTTTGTGAAGAAGAAAGATGGGAGTTTAAGACTTTGCATAGACTACAGGGAATTGAACAAACTAACTGTAAAGAATAAGTACCCTCTTCCGAGAATTGACGACTTGTTTGACCAGTTGGAGGGTGCCTCTGTGTTTTCCAAGATAGACTTGAGATCAGGATACTATCAGCTCAAGGTCAGAGAAGAGGACATAGCAAAGACAGCTTTCAACACTAGATACGGGCATTTTGAGTTTACAGTGATGCCTTTTGGCTTAACAAATGCCCCTGCAGTGTTTATGGATCTCATGAATAGAATCTTTAAGGATTCTTTAGATCTATTCGTGATTGTATTTATAGATGACATACTTGTTTACTCTCCTGATGAAAGGATGCATGCGAATCATTTAAGGTCAGTGTTGTATACTTTGAAGGATAATGATTTGTATGCTAAGTTCTCCAAATGTGAGTTTTGGCTGAAAAGTGTGAACTTTTTGGGTCATGTGATTGGCAATGGAGAGATCTCTGTGGATCAACACAAGGTACACGCTATAGCGGATTGGCCACGACCCACTACTGTGACGGAGATCAGGAGCTTTCTGGGTTTAGCCGGTTATTACAGAAGGTTTGTTGAGGGGTTTTCTCGTATAGCTATGCCCTTATCTAGATTGACTCAAAAGGCAGTGAAGTTTGTATGGACAGATCAATGTGAAGAGGCTTTTCAAAGATTGAAGCAATGTTTAGTGACTGCTCCAGTGCTTACTATTCCTTCGGGGACGGATGGATTTCAGATTTATAGTGATGCCTCTCACAAAGGGCTGGGTTGTGTTTTGATGCAGAACGGAAGGGTCATTGCCTATGCTTCAAGGCAACTGAAGAACCACGAAAGAAACTACCCAACCCATGATTTGGAGTTAGCGGCAGTGGTCTTTGCCCTGAAGATATGGAGACATTACTTGTATGGAGTGAAGTGTGAGGTATTTACTGATCATCAAAGTTTAAAATACATCTTCACTCAGAAAGAGTTGAATTTGAGGCAGAGGAGATGGTTGGAGCTTATCAAGGACTATGACTTAGATATCCAATATCATCCAGGCAAGGCAAATGTTGTAGCAGATGCTTTAAGCAGGAAAACTTCTAGTGCTAGTTGGATGATCACACAACAGCATGAATTGATTAGAGACTTGGAGAAGTTAGAGATTTCTGTAGTTCAGCCCAATGATGCAGAGTTTATGGCCTTGAATCAGATGACTGTTCAGTCCACCTTGAAGGATAGGATAAGGGAAGCCTTGCCACAAGATGCAGAATTTGAGAAAATCCTACAATTGGTGAAGGTTGGTCACATAGAGGAGTTTGAGCTTGATGAGGATGAGTTACTCCGGTATAGAGGCAGAATTTGCATCCCTGATGTTGGAGATTTGAGGAAGGACATTCTTCAGGAAGCACACTATTCAAGTTATACCATTCATCCAGGTAGTAACAAGATGTACCAAGACCTGAAGGGATACTTTTGGTGGCCAGGAATGAAAAGAAGTGTAGCAGAATTTGTGGCTAGATGTACAATTTGTCAGATGGTAAAGGTGGAACATCAAAAGCCAGGAGGTTTATTGCAGCCTTTACCCATACCAGAGTGGAAATGGGAAGACATAGCTATGGATTTTGTGGTTGGATTACCTAGGTCCAGAACTGGTCATGATGCTCTATGGGTGATCATTGATAGATTGACCAAGTCAGCACACTTCTTGCCTATCAAGCAATCTGATGCTGTTGAGAAGTTGGCAAGTATTTATGTTAATGAGATCGTTAGACTTCATGGTGTACCTAGATCAATAGTATCAGATAGAGATGGGAGATTCACTTCTAGATTGTGGAGGAAAGTTCAGGAGGCAATGGGCACCAGACTTACTTTCAGTACAGCTTTTCATCCTCAAACAGATGGTCAATCAGAGAGGACTATTCAGACATTGGAGGATTTACTCAGATTGTGTATATTAGACTTTGGTGGCAAATGGGAGACACACATTCCATTGATTGAATTTGCTTATAACAATAGCTTCCAAGCAAGTATAGGTATGGCACCATATGAAGCTTTGTATGGAAGGAGGTGTAGAACTCCTTTATGTTGGGCCGAGACAGGAGAAAGAAAGATAGTTGGAGCTGACTTAGTAGATGATGCTACTGAGAAGATAAGGCTGATTCGTGATAGATTGAAGGCTGTTCAAGATAGACAGAAGAAGTACTACAATGCCAAGCATAGATTTGTTGAATTTGATGTTGGAGAGTTTGTATTCCTCAAGGTTAGTCCTATGAAGGGTGTAAAGAGATTTGGCAAAGTTGGGAAGCTAAGTCCAAGGTATGTTGGCCCTTTTGAGATATCAGAGAGAGTTGGCAGTGTGGCCTACAGATTGATTTTGCCATATCACTTGAGTGGAGTACATAATGTATTTCATATATCTTCCTTGAGGAAATACATTTCAGATGAAGCCTTGAAGATAAGTACTGAAGCAATAGACATCCAACCAGATCTGACATTTGTAGAAGAACCTGAGAAGATCATAGATTACGATGTTAAACAGCTTCGTAGTAGAGAGATTCCTTATGTCAAGGTTATGTGGAAGCATGGAACGGAGAAAGATGCTACTTGGGAGAAGGAATCAGAGATGAGGGAGAGCTATCCTCACCTATTTGACTAAGGTATGGTTTCTTAAGCTTGTCTTAAATTTCGAGGACGAAATTTTTATAAGGGAGGGAGAATTGTAAAACCCAAAAATGCCGTCTAAGACCTCGCACGCTTTTCGAAGCATCGCGACGAGGTTTAAGTGAAAAATTCGAAGTTGTCGGATTTCGACGCAAATAATTTTATAAAATAGAGCGCGAAATTTCGATCGATTTGGTATAAAGGACTTATATGTAATCTCGCTTAAATTAAGAGATATAATTTTTAGAAGCTCATTAATGCCCAAACTACCCCTAAGCTTTCTAAAGGTCGAATTTACTTAAGTGAGGGTATAAGGGTCTTTTGGCTTTTCCCATTTCTCCCTATTAGGCCAAACCGAGCCCTCCTCCCCCATTCGCACGAACCGAGCGGAACCAAGAGGCGTGAGGCGCGGGTAGGAGCGGCGACGGGTTCTTCGGCGGTGGTTTCCGGCGACGATTCTCGAGGGGAAATTGAAGGGAACTTGTAAGGAAGGCTAAGGTAAGTGTTTTGCAAGTGTTTCTCTTCCATTTTCATGAGTTTTCTCTAAAGAATGAAATTAGGGTTTTAGGAAAACTTGAGTTTTCTTTAAGGTACCTTTGAGAAAAGTTTAGGAAAAGGTTAGGGGAAGTTTTTAAACCCTAATGTGAAGTATTTTTTGTAAAAAAATATGAATTTTTGGAAGTTAGGGTTTCACTCAAAAATGGTTTTCTTTCAAAGTATATTTCACAAAGATGTTTCCTAATGATTCTTTGAAGATAATTATGGAATTTGATTTAAGTTTTATAAGAATAAATTGTGTTTTGTAAATTAGGGTTTTTGTAGAAATGAGAGTTTTCTTTGGGTTAAGCTTAGAGAAAGGTAATGTGATGTTTTTAAAACCCTAATGTGAGTTACTTTTATGAAAATATGAGATATTGAGTAGTTACATGCTTAACCTAGGGTTTTTTTTTTAGGTGTGAGAGAGAAAACTTATTTCTACACCTTATGTTTGCCACTTGTAGAGTTTGATTTCATAAGAGGAAAAGGGGTGTGAGGACTTTTGAAGGATCGCCTTGTGGTGCACGGATTGAGGTAGGTGGAATGGATTTTCTTTTAAATGTAAGACAACTTTTATTTCATTGAATTGCATAGAAATTGCCAAATAATTTATGCCCATTTGAACTCTTATGTCTTAACTTTTATTTTGTAAGTTTATGGATACTTGAGGCAATTACAAATGTTTCCCTTATGAAATGCTCAACTTATGATTGGATTACATATTCATTTCCTACACATGCTCTACATGATTTTCTCTACATTACATGCAATGTTCATACAAGCATAGCAAGCATACGCATCTTTGAGGAAACATACACTTGCATAGTTTATGGATAGTTCTACATTGAGCATCTTTATGATTATTTAAATACTAAATGAATGTGCATGTTGACGCGGGAGTATCACATGGAAAAGGAGGCTCTTTGAGCCATGGAAAAGGAGGCTCTTTGAGCCATGGAAAAGGAGGCTCTTTGAGCCACGGAAAAGGATGGTTCTTATGAACCAATGGAAAAGGAAATGGCCAATTTATATGTACCTGATCAGTACAAGTGATACTCCTGAGACGGGTGATATAGTTATATGCATAATAAGCTATTATGAATGTTTCATACACATGTTACATACAAATGAGATTATCCCTTGAGGCATGGTTTTAAAGAAGAGAGAAAGAAAAAGGTTATGAAAGGATTATGCATTTGAAAGTTGAGTTAAAGGTATGCTTTCCTTTGAGCACAACTCGTTTTAGATTGATGAATCTTTTGCTAAAAATATTTTCCCAATGTATGTTAAAGTTTTCTTTCATTGCTTTTATGTTTAATTGAATTTCCATCCTCACCTATTTGAGTGTAAGGCTCACCCTCGTTGTGGGAATATTTTTCAGGAGGATCCAAAAGAGGGGGTTAGATGACTGATCAGCCACCGCGCACCTACCGTCGTAGGGAGACGACGGGTGGCAGGTTCTTTTGTATTTTTGATGTTTTGTATAGGAGGATTAGATCTAGAATGCAAAGGAAAGATTATACTTGTAGATCCTCTTTTTGTATGCTTTTGTACTTTTAATGTTAAATCCCTTGATTGGTGATTTTTGAATGAAAGAAAAGAGAAAATTTTATGTTAGGAGATTATAGTGGCTCTTTCTTTATATTGATGTTTCATTTTGGAGTTATATTAATTGTCTTGTAATGTTTCTTTTATCTTCTTTATGTCCGATCTCTGTTCCCGCCTCGCACTTGCGAGCTAACCGGGCCGGGTCGTGACAGCAAATGTGTCACAAATATGGTAGTTATCATACAAACATGTGTAGGGAGACTACATCAACACAAGCAACAATGCCTGTAGATTGAGATTATAATATTGTTAATTGATATTAGAAGATTTGTCCTTGCAAACAAGTACATCAAAACCACCTGAGATTGGTGAAAGGTATGATGTTGGCAACAATGGCTCTTATACGAACACTTCCAAGTGGTCGTAGTGGATATAACGCGTCCCTGCAAATGAATACGAGCCGCTTGTGGATAACAATAATGGATATATCGCGGGTACAACGAACCACTGTGGGCACAAGTACAAACATCACCTACGACAACGGTGATTAAGATCTTCAAGTATGTCGTACAAGGGTAATTCGATGTACGAAAAAGGACACCTCCTAGCAGAATGGAGGGATGCTTGAACAATTTAGAACTAAACTTCCAAGTGTTCCAAAGTCTCATGCTCCAATTGAACAAAAGCATAAAGCCTACGAAACCTGTTCCTCTGTCGACAGCCAGATAGAGTCGACAAGATTCATGCTACAAATGAAAATGCCCCCAAACACCTCGATGACGACCGCGTTGAATAAAAATTTCAACCGGAGGGTTTAACTCCAAATATTTAAAATGCCTCCCACAAGTCCACTCAAAATCCAAAACTCCACAAAGTTCAAAATTCCAAAATATTTAAGATTGAAAAATAATCCATTCAAGCTCTTAAAGCAAACTTCATCCACCATACGAAATAGTTTGTCGACGTGGATAAATTCAAATATAACTTCAGATCACAAAGAGTTAAATGCCTAGTCGAAAATATCTCTAGGATCCATTCTCAAACAATCTCCTGCTAATAAGGATGTGGTACGCGTCCTCTAACCGGCGATTTTGCTTCCAAATGGCGCCACAGGATAAACAGTTATGACCCGGGGCCCTCTGAACCGAGTGGTTTTGCCGCCAAATGGCATCACGAACTACCAGTTATGGACATAGTCGATACGTTCCTTATTGGCATCAAATCATTGAGATATGAATCCATATGATATTATCGATATGGCACAAAGCCTTCTGTCAGTTAAGGAGGATTCAAATTTGTCCTCTTTGATAAATATTCACCCCAAGTCTGCAAGGTCCCCTTGGACGAAGCAACCCATGGCTGCCGACATGGATCCTTCTGTCAGGTAGGGTCAACTTCCTCTGACTAAGTAGACCAGGGACCATGATGGCCCGAGACGACGGAAACATGGGATCTTGATCGGGTCTATCATCCATTCCCCCACCATCCGCTTTAAGTGCAAGATTGTGAAATTTCCAATTTTAAATATCAAATCTTTCAACCCTTCAAACTTCCAATACCCAATTTCCAAACTTTCAAACATTTCAAATACCTAATCCCAATGCTGCTACTATATGCCAGATAACGCGTATCTCTACGTATCTGATTGATGACTAGCCTTAATCAAATGTTCTCTTTCATGATCGGGAGGGGTAATTAACTATAGGGGCTTGCGCCTATAGGAAACCAAAACTCATATCATAAAGTCCTCACAAGATGATGGTGAAATCTCTGGGTAGTATCTTATCTACAAACCCATCTGCCTTTCAAAATTTACCCTGGAATTTATTCCGTTAAAACTCCATCGTTAAAATCAAAAAGCAAAACAGTCGCGGGCGTAGTCTGGGGCCGAATTTTCGGAGCCCACAATATCTTTATGACTTCAGTCTTTGTTCAAAATTAGAATTCACAAACATAACAAGTGAGGAGTACACTAGAAATAATTATTGAATTCATAATGTGAAGCCCTCAGTAGTATTTAGTATAGGCATGCTTGATCTAATGTTGTATGCCAAACACCATGGTCATTTAGGGGTGTGTTTTATAAAAAAAAAGAAGAAAAAAGACACTTGGCCTGATAAGTTATCAACCTTTTGGACGACTTGCCTTATTTTTAGATATATTTTTTGAAACGTTAGTGATTCTCTATTAGATCGGTCTATTGGACCGATCTAGCCGGACCACGCAGGATTGACCCAGGCACGAACGAGGCGGCCATTCTCTGCCAACTGCTACAGCCGCAAAGCCCATAGAGCTTTTTAGGAAGGATTTTTTAGGGATTTGAGAGGGAAGTTTGAATGTAGGGACTGTTTAGGGATTTCCTTTTGATTTGTATGCATTAAATACTTTGTTTTCCTAGGGTTAGGGCATCTTCAATTTGGCTGAAATTTGAGATCTCTTAGATTCAGGTTTTCCTTTGGGCTCTAGCGCCGTCTAGTGATTTGGGAGAGATCGATCCTCCTCTCGAATTGAGGATAAACTGTATCTTGCTATTTTCCATTTCTATTTCGTCAAATAATACAAATTATCTACTGTTTTTGTGGTTTCGTGTGGATTTTGGTGGAGAAAGTTCGTTGTTTTCCAAAGATTGATAAGAAATACTTGAGATCTACAAGTGTTTCCTATCAAATTGGTATTAGAGCAAGTCTTGGGGCCGTTCGTGGGCTAATTTTTGCGAGTTTCAACGACTGATTTTTGGTCAGGAAGGGAGATAGTTGTTGTTTTTGTAATCCAAATTCAGAATTTTTTTATTTACAAAATTCCGGATCGAGATGGCGGCCAAGAAAGTGATACGCTAGAAGAAATACTTGAAGGGGAGATGAACTAAATCAAGACAACCGTGGAGGAAAGGATTTCCGCCATGGAAGGACAAGTAGTCTATCTTCGGGACATGATCAATAAAATATTGGAAATCCACAACCAAACAGCGACTTTCGTGGCAAAAGGGTAGGAAGGATGCTTATGGGTAGATTTATATGGTGGAAAGGTACCTTGCCATCAATAGCTTGATAGAGGATGAAAAATTAACAACTGCACACTTATATGCCTGAAAGGAAAAGGCGTTGTCATGATACCAGTGAAGAGATCATAGGAGGCCCACCGGAGCCGGGGAGAATTCAAGGACAACTTAATAGAACATTTTCAAACTGACCAGGGAGGAGATTTCTATTAGCAATTTTTTGCTTTATTGCAGAAGGGATCAGCAGCGAATTATTGAGAGCGGTTTGAGTACTTTACCAGCAGGATGGAGCGATTATCAGATACTGTACTCTAGGAGAACTTCATGAAGGGGTTAAACGTAGAAATTAAAGCTGCAGTGAAGTCCTGATGCCGTGGGACTTGGGGGAGGCCATGAAGTTAGCACAGTTGGTTGAAAATAAGAAAAATCTAGATAAGGGAGCAAGGAGCAGCAGCTTAGGAAGCTCTTATAGGACAACAACCGCTCTTCTAACACCCAAGGGGCCTGTATCAGGCAACATTAATGAGATCATCATAGATAAGCCAGTAGGAGGGAGTGGGAAAATTTTCAAGAGGCTGACAGAGAATGAGATGTATGGGAAGAGGACAAAAGGGTTATGTTTTCAGTGTGACGAGAAGTATACTCTAGGACACATGTGTTGCGATCAAACTCTTTAGGTTTTCACCGTCTGTGATGACGAGAAACCTGAAGAGGGAGGTGAGCGAGAGATGGATGACAAGTTGCATCTGCATGTGGAAGAGGTCTCTCTGAATTCAGTAGTAGGATTCACTTCGAATCATACGATGATGGTGAAGGGGGAAATAGCAGGCATGGAGGTGGTAATTTTGATTGACAGTGGGGCTACGCATAATTTCATTTCCCCTTAGGTCGTCAACTAGGAGTGAAATTGGTGGACATCAATTATTTCGGGGTGATGATGGGTGCTACAGCCACACGACCGTAAAACTCACAAAGCTTTTTATGAATGATTTTTGAGGGATTTGGAAGCAAAATTTGAATGTAGGAACTGTTTAGGGATTCCCTTTTGATTTATATGCCTTAAAATACTTTGTTTTACTAGGGTTAGGGCATCTTGAATTTGACTGAAATTTGAGATATCTTAGATTTAGGTTTTCCTTTGGGCTCTAGCGGCGTCTAGAGATTTGAGAGAGATCGATCCTCTTGAATTGAGGATCAACTGTATCTTGCTATTTTTCATTTCTATTTTGTCAAATAATACAAATTATCTACTATTTTTGTGGTTCCGGTAAATAATCTATTGTTTTTTTGGTTTTGTCAAATAATCTATTGTTTTTGTGGTTTCATCAAATTATCTACTTTTTTTGTGGTTTCGTCAAATAATACAAATTTCTATTTCGCTAATGCAACGCCTACGACGAGGCGGACAGTCGCCTAAAATCCTGTTCTCGATGCTTGCGACGGGCAGGCAAACCCCCTACGCGCTAACGTAGCATTGTAGGGAGGGAAATCGGTGCGGCGCTCGCGACGAGATAGGTAATCCCTGGAGTGCTCATGTAGTGCCAGAGGGATAAAATAATAATAAATAACAAAAAAACACCCTTAAACGCTTACGTAGCGGGCGGGGATAAAAATAATATGCGACCGCGGTGTCATTTTTAACACCTACCTAATGCGCTCACGTAGCGGAGGGGAAGGTTGCCTCTTAGTTTTTCCCCTAAACGAGGGCGACGTCGGGAGGCTGTCGAAATTTTCACTGAAATCGAGGACTTTGATAGAATTTGAACAAGCTGAACTTGAACTCGGACTCAGACCTATTTGAACTCAAAAAGAACAAAATTTGGACTCCAATAAACAATGACTTGTGGACCGTTAACTTGATTGAATGTAGTGGACTTATGGACCTAAATCAGAATAAAACTTTAAATGATTTCTAAAGTTCAAAACTCAAATAAAATGAAATCAAACTTGAATCAAGTTCAAACCAAATTGAGTATATAATTGAACTTGTAAGGACTTCAGAAGATCCTGAACAAACACTTAAACGAGCAGTTGAACTCAAATTGTGCAACGTTAAGTGGGACTTGTAAACTTGATGAATTCAAGTCTGAATGAAACTGAACTTGGATTCAAACATATGCATGGAACAAAACTTGAATCACACACGAGGAAACTCTAACTACAAGAACATTTGTGCAGTCAATAGTGACTCAATGTTAGATAAAATACATTGACCTTAGTAAACAAATATGACTAAGGCGCACTACAAAACTTCAATGCATGTAAATAAAGAATGTAGTGGACTCTTATAACAGTCTCTATGAGATCGGGTGCATCGTACCTACAAGAATGAAATGCATGGGAGTCCTTTCCATATGCACCATTGGAATCTCCAACACAAGTAATTGTGCCTGTTGATTGAAGAAGGCGACACTGGAGGCCAATAGTGAAATGCCCATCCCTACAAAGAAATACAATCAACAAACCCACCTTAGATTGGTGAAAGGTGGATATGATACTGATGTAAATGGCTCTTCTACAAACACTTTTAGGAGGTCGTAGTTGATACAACAGTCCACACAAAATCAATGCACTATACTTGTACGAAGCAATGGACAGTTGTATGGTGTACGAGTACTACCTGTATGTGCAATCAAAGATCCGTCCCCACAAGCAAGTGCAAATACAACAACCCACCTGAGATTGGTGAAACGCCCTTCGTGGCATTATCCTAGTTTGATCACATTTTCTTTTCCTTTTTGTTAGGATTCATCCTTTTTGTAAGATTAGACATGCTAGTGGTGGATAACGCACTTCGTGAAACCAACCTTTTATTTCAGTTTTCTTTTCCGATAGGTTAGGATTTTTTCTTTCATTAGGATTAAAAGTGTTAGTGGTGGATAAATGCCATTCGTGATATTATCCTTATTTTAATCCATTTTCTTTTTCTTTAGGTTAGGATTCTTCCTTTCTATAGGATTAGATGTGCGAGTGGAGGATAACGCCCTTTGTGACACCATCCTAGTTTAATCCAATTTTTTTTTTCTTTAGGTTAGGATTATTCCTTTCCTTAGGACTAGACATGCTAGTGGTGGATAATGCCTTTCGTGGTACCATCCTAGTTTAATCAAGTTTTCTTTTCCTTTAGATTTAAATTCTTCCTTTCTGTAGGATTAGACTTGTTAGTCGTATACAATACCCTTTGTGGCACCATTGTAGTTTAATATAGTTTTCTTTTCATTTAGGTTAGGGTTATTCATTTTCTTAGGATTTGATATGTCATTGGTGGACAATGCACATCATGACACCATCCTAGTTTAATTCTGTTTTCTTTTTCTCTAGGTTAGGATTCTTACTTTACTTAGGATTAGATGAGCTAGGGGTGGATAACACGCTTCGTGACAATATCCTAGTTTAATCCAATATTTTTTTTTTCTTTAAGCTACGATTTTTCTTTTCCTTAGGATTAAAAGTACTAGTGGGGGATAACGTCATTCATGGCACCATCCTAGTTTTAATCCAATTATCTTTTCCTCTAAGTTAATTCATTTCCGTAGGATTAGACATACTGGTGGTGGACAATGCCCTTTGTGGCACCATCCTAACTTAATCCAATATTCTTTTTCTTTAGGTTATGTTTCTTCTTTTTCATAGGATTAGACATGTTAGTCATGTACAACGCCCTTCGTGGAACCATACTAGTTTAATCTAGTTTTTTTTCCATTTAGGTCAGGACTCTTCCTTTCATTAGGATTAGACATGCTAGTGGTGGATAATGCCCTTCGTGGCATCATCATAGTTTAGTCAAATATTCTTTCATTTAAATTAGGATTCTTCCTTTTCATAGGATTAGACGTGCTAGTCGTGTATAATGCTCTTCGCGAAATCATACTAGTTTAATCCATTTTTCGGTTTTATTTTGGTTAGGATTCTTCCGTTCCTTAGGATTAGACATGCTTGTGATGGATAATGCCATTCGTGACACCATCCTAGTTTAATGCAGTTTTCTTTTCATTTAGATTAGGATTTTCCTTACCTCAAGATTAGACGTGTCTGTGGTGCCTAAAAACCTTTGTAGCACCATCATAGGAATCTGGTTTCCTAGACAAAACACTTCTTTTAAAATCATAGGATATTTAGATTCTGATTTTACAAGATTAGGGTAGATAGAGAAAACACTTCGGTAACTTTCCAATTCATAGGACAATCTTTACTATCCTGGTTCAATTGAAAAAAAAAATTGTAGCCCTTTTCACAACTGAGATAGAATATACAACAGTATATTATTCTGTTGCTCAAGTTTTATTATTAAAATAAGAACTCTTAGATCTTGGACTACCTATAAGAACTATTCCAATTATGTGTGATAACACTAGTACTATTTGCATATCCAAAAATCTAATTCAATACTTCCGCAACAATCATATAGACATTATGTACCATTTTATAAGAGATCATGTAGTAAAGGGAAATAATCGTACTGTATAATTAGTCTAGAAATAATGGACTTAACGACTAATCGAAAAATTAATTTCTATGAACTAATCATATTGTACGATCTGGATCGTACTATACGATTCATTACGATTTAGAAACCCTAGCATAGACAAAATTTGGTTGTCTCAAAGATCTTACCAAATGAAACTATGATTTTTGAACTAATCAAATGGTACGATATTCGTATTATACTGTGTCACGACCCGGCCCGGTGAGCTCGCGCAGACAAGGCGGGAACAAAGGTCAGATGATAGATTAAATTATCTAATCACTAAAACTATCTCCATAATAATTAAAAGAGCCTCTAAAACATCAATTTGAAAACTCAATTAACATAAAACTCAAACAAATTCATAATTACCTTTCTTCTGGAGCTTCTCTACGACGATAAATATTTCCACCCCTTCTACTCATCTTTGATTAAGTTAAGCTTACCTGAAAATGTTAACAACTAACATTAAGCTAAAGCTCAGTAAGTAATACACAATTCTAAACTACAGTAAACAAGACAACTGTGTAATATGCTGGATGTCAATTTTATATGAACATAACAAAAAAAAATGATTTCATATTAACATAACATTAAACATATCATATCATAAACCATATCTTTCATTTTCCATTCCATATTCATATCAATATATTTAACTTTCAATTTTCGTATATAATACAACAGTCACAGGAGTCACCGTCTGTACCATAAAGGTACTCATTTACCATTTTTCTTTTCCATATCCTTTATCATTTTATCGTGCACGAGTACAATGTCCCCAGCTAGTACCATAAGGGGGTGAACTCCATCCTTTCAACATGCACATACAAGCATTCAAATAACATTCATATCGTATCATCTCTTTTCATCTTATTTCATATAACATATAAACTTATAATATAATGTCATAAAATGTACATGTAATTGTATGATCATTCATTTGGTGAGAGTTAAGAAGCATGATTGGGGCTATCAAATCATAAACATGTGAGAAAACAAGAGATATTACTATAATTAAAGAACTATGCATACTTACAGAAGTTTGGAAATTGATTTCTCTTGCCAGTCCTTCCTTCGATGTCACCACGATTAATCACCTATAAGTCAATTTTTCATTTTAGAATCTACAAACTAAAATTAAAACAAAATTCTCCTTCTCTTTTTAAACTACTCTAATACTCTCTTTCTCTCACTCACTCGCTCTCATTTTCATAATTACAAACATATGTATTTAATTTGCTTAATCATTTATCAAAATTCCCCTTACCCAAAAATAACCTTAATTTCTAATCATTAATATAAATAAATCATTAATATAAATAAACATTAAATCTTAATTCCTTCTTATCAAATGACATGAATATCATTATTATAAATCAATGTCATTAACATAAACGAATGTCATTAACATAAATCTTTAATCTATTATTAACCTAAACTTTAATTAACATTAAGATAATTATTTTCGGATTTATTAATATTAAAAATTAGAGAAATATCATTTTGTTCGAAAAATTCAATTTATACCCTTAGAAGCCCTCTTAGAACCCTTAGAAACCATATTTACAAAGATACTTCCAAACATTCCAATTAAAGAGAAAAACCCTAATTTTTTAAATCTCCAAAAATTCCTCCAAAGATTTCATTTTCACCGTTAAAAAGTTCTCCTAATCCTTCACTATTCATTCCTAAAAGAAATTTGGAAGAAAAAAGAGAATTTGAAAAAACCCTAAATTTTTTCTTTTCCAAAATACTAGAGATTTAGAAGGTTTCATTCTAAAATAATCGTACCTGAGTGTTCCTCTCGTCGTCCTCTTCAATTTAACTTAAAACTTTTGCCGGAAGATCGCCGCCGGAGAGCCTCGCGGAAACCCGCCGTCCGCCCCTTGTCCGCCCCTCTCCTCTAGGTTTCGGCCGTATCACGCGAATGGGGATGAGGGAAAATGGTTCGGTTTACTTATTTAAGAAGAAAAGGGGATTTGCAAATGACTCTATTGCCCTCACTTAAATAATTTTGGTAGTTCATTTGATTAGGGGCAAAATCGGTATTATGAAACTTCTAAAATTTTTATCTCTTAGGATAATCCAAATTAACTATAAGTTCTATATATCAATTTAATCAGAATTTTGTGTAGGAGTTTCTAAAATTAATTTTGTTGAAATCCGACAACCTTGAGATTTTCACTTAAAACGCATCGTGGCACTTTGAAAAGCGTGCGAGGTCTAAAACTACATTTTTCGAGTTTTCACAATCTTCCCTCCTAATAAAAATTTTGTCCCCGAAATTTACACAACTTCTAGTTACAATTTAATCAACATCTTCCATTTCATTAACATAAACTTCAACATTGGAACATAACAAATTAAACATCTTAAATATCATAACAAAATAGTCTGATCAACTCCAAAATATCCAACATAACATAACAAGATAAACTACTAAATTCAAAACAACAAACATCAGGTTTATCATTACAAGTTACTGAAAATAAACTATAAAGCCATCTCAATTGTCATTGTCAGCATCTACAGATCCATCGGGCTCTTACTGAGTCAAAGTGTAAACTCATGGTCTGACATTCTGCCTGGATTGATTTTGTACTGAACCTGCAACTGATGGTTCTATCATCTTGGCTTTCCCATAATTCTTCTGTGAAGGTGCTTCAACTGATCTCATTTCTCCTGAAGTCTTCTGAGCCAAAGCAGGACAAAATTTTGCTATGTGTCCAAGCTGATGACACCAATAGCAAGTGTTGGAACCAATCAGACATTCACCCTTATGTAATCTTCCACACTTAGCACAAGATTCCGTGACTTTACTTACAGTTGTACCACTGCCTCTACTAGAACTAAACTTGGACTTCTTCTCATCTGATCCTCCTGTTTGATTACTTTGTATATCCTCATCAAAACTCTTCCTTTTATGTTGGTCCATTCTCCTCTGAGTTGCCTGCATATCCATCTCGATCCTTCTGGCTCTTTCCACCAAAGTGGGATAATCTTCAATTCCAAAAGGTACAAGAGACTGCCTTATTATGTCCTTTAATCCATTCAGGAAGCGGTGACACTTCTCTTCAGCATTGGGAATCAGGTGAGGGGCATACCTGGAAAAATTAGTGAACTCAGCCTCATACTGAGTAACAGAACGATCTCCCTAATCTAATCTGTTGAACTTATCCTGCATATGTCTCCTTGCTGTCGCAGGAACATATCAATCTCTGAATGCCTTTACAAACTCCTCCCAGGAAACTTGGCTGTTTTGTCTTCCTCCAAAGGTTTCTTCTAACTGACTCCTCTACCACCTCTCAGCCTTGCCATCAAATGCATAAGCAGCTAGTGTAACTCTCCTGTCCTCTAGGCAAGACATGCCCTCTAGTATCTTCTCAATTCGCATTAGCCAGTCCTCAGCCTCTATAGGCCCACCACTTGAGAATAGTGGAGGCTTCATATCTTGAAACAGCTTCAGGCTCTTATCCATAGGTCGGCCTCCACTTCCACTACCACTGCCCTAATTTTGGGAAGTCCTAATCATCTGAGTCATCACTTCCATCATTTGAGCGAATGACTGCATAGTGTTGTTCCTCTAAAGTTCTGCTACCTCTGGTAGCTCTCTCCCTTCCTCCATATTAATGCCATCAGTGGCATTCTGCTCATGATCCATAGCTCTGAGATATAACCGATGAAATAGAATTAGACATCTATAACACACATACCCTATACCTTCTTTAACCAATTGAATCGTCCTATTGGCTCTTTCATATTAATCAATATTCATAAACCTTTGCCCTGATACCACTTTTGTCACGACCCGGCCCGGTGAGCTCGCGCATGCGAGGCGGGAACAAAGGTCAGACGATAGATTAAATTATCTAATCACTAAAACTATCTTCATAATAATTGAAAGAGCCTCTAAAGCATCAATTTGAAAACTCAATTAACATAAAACTCAAACAAATTCATAATTACCTTTCTTCTGAAGCTTCTCTACGACGATAAACATTTCCACCCCTTCTACTCATCTTTGATTAACTTAAGCTTACCTGAAAATGTTAACAACTAACATTAAGCTAAAGCTCAGTAAGTAATACACAATTCTAAACTACAGTAAACAAGGCAACTGAATAATATGTTGGATGTCAATTTTATATGAACATAACAAAAAAAAATGATTTCATACTAACATAACATTAAACATATCATATCATAAACCATATCTTTCATTTTCCTTTCCATATTCATATCAATATATTGAACTTTCACTTTTCGTATATAATACAACCGTCACAGGAGTCACCGTCTGTACCATAAAGGTACTCATTTACCATTTTCCTTTTCCATCCATATCCTTTACCATTTTATCGTGCACGAGTACAACGTCCCCAGTTAGTACCATAAGGGGGTCAACTTCATCCTTTCAACATGCACATACAAGCATTCAAATAACATTCATATCGTATCATATCTTTTCATCTTATTTCATATAACATATAAACTTATAATATAATGCCATAAAATGTACATGTAATTGTATGATCATTCATTAGGTGAGAGTTAAGAAGCATGATTGGGGCTATCAAATCATAAACATGTGAGAAAACAAGAGATGTTACTGTAATTAAAGAACTATGCATACTTATAGAAGTTTGGAAATTGATTTCTCTTGCCAGTCATTCCTTCGATGTCACCACGATTAATCACCTATAAGTATCAATTTTTCATTTTAGAATCTACAAACTAAACTTAAAACAAAATTCTTCTTATCTTTTTAAACTACTCTAGTACTCTCTTTCTCTCACTCACTCGCTCTCATTTTCATAATTACAAACATATGTATTTAATTTGCTTAATCATTTATCAAAATTCCCCTTACCCAACATTAACCTTAATTCCTAATCATTAATATAAATAAACCATTAACATAAATAAACATTAAATCTTAATTCCTTCTTATCAAATGACATGAATATCATTATTATAAATCAATGTCATTAACATAAACGAATGTCATTAACATATATCTTTAATCTATTATTAACCTAAACTTTAATTAATATTAAGATAATTATTTTCAGATTTATTAATATTAAAAATTAGAGAAATATCATTTTGTGCGAAAAATTCAATTTATACCCTTAGAAGCCCTCTTAGAACCCTTAGAAACCATATTTACAAAGATACTTCCAAACATTCCAATTAAAGAGAAAAACCCTAATTTTTTAAATCTTCAAAAATTCCTCCAAAGATTTCATTTTCACCGTTAAAAAGTTCTCCTAATCCTTCACTATTTTTTTCTAAAAGAAATTTGGAAGAAAAAAGAGAATTTGAAAAAACCCTAAAATTTTTCTTTTCCAAAATACTAGAGATTTAGAAGGTTTCGTTCTAAAATAATTATACCTGAGTGTTCCTCTCGTCGTCCTCTTCAATTTAACCTAAAACTTTTGCCGGAAGATCGCTGCCGGAGAGCCTCGCGGAAACCCGCCGTCCGCCCCTTGTCCGCCCCTCTTCTCTCGGTTTCGGCCGTATCACGCGAATGGGGATGAGGGAAAATGTTTCGGTTTACTTATTTAAGAAGAAAAGGGGATTTGCAAATGACTCTATTGCCCTCACTTAAATAATTTTGGTAGTTCATTTGATTAGGGGCAAAATCGGTATTATGAAACTTCTAAAATTTTTATCTCTTAGGATAATCCAAATTAACTATAAGTCCTATATATCAATTTAATCAGAATTTTGCGTAGGATTTTTTAAAATTAATTTTGTTGAAATTCGACAACCTTGAGATTTTCACTTAAAACTCATCGTGGCTCTTTGAAAAGCGTGCGAGGTCTAAAACTGCATTTTTTGAGTTTTCACATATTGGACGACCTACTTGAAATCAACTAATCGTAATGTACGAAGAGAGTAGTACATGATGATTATTAGAGATGATTTTCAATTGTCATAGGAATCGTATTGTACTAATAGAGGAAATAAAATAGATCGTACTAGATGATCTATTGATCGTACTGTACGATGTGTTCTTAAAATTTGAACAGTTTGTTTGAACTTTTGTTTACATTGTACTAGACGAGACTAGTTTTGAACTGATCATACTATACGAACCCAAATCATATTATATGAACAGTAACAACTATCTTTAATTTTTAGGGTTTCTTAAAGCGTAATAGTTAAACTATGTTTTAAGATTCATGAAAATTAAGAGAGTAACATGTGACTGAAATGAAAGAGTTACTGTCTTTATGATTTATAATAAGAATTAAGCTCTAATTCTTCTTAATTAAGTCACAGTGAAATATATAATATTGATAACAAAACGTGCATCAATTTTTAAGCATTGATTTTTTTTTCTTTGTTCTTTTTTGCTTTTTGTTTAAGCATTAGATTTTGTTTATTGCTCAACACAACTTACATTAGTTCTTAATTTTGTTGAATCTGGATATAATCTATTTCAGCGCCATCAATTATGAAAAAGATTTGGCTATATCCCATGTAGATAATCATAGCTGATGCGCATACTTTAGCTTTTTGTTGAAGGAAATGCCAAGACTGGTATCATCTGCACTATGAGCCTTACGCTTAATCCTATATAGTATCCTCGTAGCACACTTTCCTTTGCTTCTTGTGCAAAGGAAATTACAAACTCTATATAGGTTAATAAGGTAAATTCATAATACAACTCATGGTCTTCAAAATCATTCTCTAATACTATTTATATGGTATCTTTGGCAAAAATTTTAGCTCCCGACTATTTTTATTTTTTATCATATTATATTTCACAAACAATTGATCAAATAATAGTAGAAAGTGGTTGCAAGAATTAAAGCATAATTGCATACAGATCTTTATGCTTCTTCCAACATAGACGATGTTTTTTTTCGAAAAGAAATGCATATTAAGAAGGCAGAAGAAATAGAAATTGCATTATTCAATCTTCTAGTTTGGTTGTCCTTGCTTGGTATTTTCTTAAGATCAATTCAAATTACCAGGGGCAAATAAATAGAAGAAAATAAAATGCATAAAAATATCCTTCGTCTCCCCATACTAGTTTAATCAAGTTTTCTTTCCTTTAGGATATGATTCTGTCTTTCCGTTGGATTAGACATACTAGCCATAATGCCATTCATGGCACTAACTTAATTTCATCCAGTTTTTTTTCCTTTGGTTAGCATTCTTTCTTTCCTTAGAATTAGTCATGTTAGTGGTGGATAATGTCCTTTTTGGCACCATCCTAGTTTAATCCAATTTTCTTTTTCTTTAGGTTAAAATTCATCCTTTCTTAATGATAGACATGCTAGTCGTGTAAACACCCTTCGTGGCACCATACTAGTTTAATTCAGTTTTCTTTTTTCCTTTAGTTAGGATTTTTCTTTTCCATAGGAATAGACGTGTTAGTGGCGGACAATGCACTTCATGACACCATCCTAGTTTAATTCAATTATCTTTTCCTTTGGCTTGAGATTTTTCTTTTTGTAGGATTATATGTGTTAGTTATGTACAACGCCCTTCATTGCACTATCTAAGTTTAATCCAATTTTCTTTTACTTTAAGGTTAGGATTATTCCTTATGATTAGATGTGCCAGTAGTGGATAAGTCCCTTCGTGACACCATCCTAGTTTAATCCAATTTTCTTTTCTTTTAGGTATGGATTTTTTTTCCCGTAGAATTAAACGTTCTAGTGGTAGAAAATGCCCTTCGTGGCACCATCCTAGTTTTAATCCAGTTTTCTTTTCCTTTACGTTATAATATTTCCTTTCCTTAGGATTAGATGACATTGGTGGTTAACACCCTTCATGGCACCATCATAGTTTTCTTTTCCTTTAAGTTAGGATTCTTCCTTTCCGTTGGATTAGACGTGCTAGTGGTGACAACGCCCTTCGTGGCACCATATTAGTTTAATCTATTTTTTTCTTTTCCTTTAGGTTAGGATTCTTCCATTCCTTAGGATTATATATGCTAATGGAGGATAAAGCCCTTTGTGATCCCATCCTAGTTTAATTATATTTCCTTTTTCTATTAGGTTAGGATTTTTCTTTCCTTAGGATTAGAAGTGCTCATAATGGATAACGCCCTTCGTGCACTATCCTAGTTTTAATCCAATTTTTTACTTTTAGGTTAAAATTCTTCCTTTATTTAGAATTCGGCGTGTTAGTGGTGGATAACGCCCTTCATGGCACCTTCTTAATTTAATCCAGTTTTCTTTTACTTTGGTTAAGATTTAGTCTAGTTTTCTTTTTCTTTAGGTTATGATTCTTATTTTCCTTGGCTTAGGCGTGTTAATGGTGGATAACTCTCTTCATGGCACGATGCTAGTTTAATCTAGTTTTATTTTTTTTTTAAGTTAGGATTCTTCTTTTTCTTAGAATTAGACGTACTAGTGGTGGACAATATCCTTCGTGGCACCATCTTAGTTTAAGCTAGTTTTCTTTTATTTTAGGATAGGATTTTTCCTTTCCTTAAGATTATACATTTTAGTGAATAACACCCGTCTAGGCACCATGCTAGTTTAATCAAGTTGTCTTTTTCTTTAGGTAAAGATTCTTCATTTCTTTAGGATTAGACGAGTGAGTGGTGGATAAGGCCCTTCGTCGCACAATCCTAGTTTAATACAATTTTCTTTTCCTTTAGGTTAGGTTTCTTTCTTTTCTTAGGATCAGACGTGCTATTAGTGGACAAAGCCTTTCATGGCACCATCCTAGTTTAACCTAGTTTTCTTTTCCTTTAGGTTAGGATTCTTCCTTTCCGTTGGATTAGACGTTCTAGTCGTGCACAACACCCTTCGTGGCACCATAGTAATTATAGTCAAAGAGAGGACAAGCTCGCAAGCTTTCCCAAGAAGAAATGAAAAGGAACAAGCTTGCAAGCTTTTCTAAGAAGAAAACCCTCGGGTTTTTGGCTCTAAAAATTCTTCACATAACTCTCTTCTTTTATTCTCAAAACCACTCATATATATAGTTGAAAAGAGGCAGACAAACAACCCCTAATTTCCTCCAGCCAACCTATCCATAAGGGGGAAACAAAAGGCATGCATGAGGCCTGGAACAGTAGCCGAAGAGGCTTCACGGGGATGGGAAAAGGCAGCCACGGGTACAGGAAAAAACATCCACGGGATAGGAGCCAGAGGAAAAACCGAAAGGCCAAGGGAAGGGGGAAAGGGGGGGAATGAACCAGGACACTCCCATTTATGAGCTAAAAAGGAGTTGAACTACAAGTAATAATGAGCTAATTTTAGTAGAGAATATGACAACTCACCAAAGGGAAGCTAAAACCAAGGCAACCAAGCCTAAACAAGGAAATCAAATCAAACTAAAAACAAGGCAAATCAATTGCCCCCCTTTGCCTATATCAGATGTGCTAGTCGTGAATAACGCATTTAGTTGCACCATCCAAATTTAAACTAGTTTTCTTTTCCTTTAGGTTAGCATTCTTCATTTTCTAAGAATTAGACATGCATGTGGTAGAGGATATTAATGAAAACTACATATATTAATTTGCATTCAATTCTCTCTACCTTTTTCATCAGGCCTAATAAAGAAACTAGTGAATCCTATGATATATATTATCCAATATAAACTTATAATTTAAATTAGTGATCATTCTTTCATGCATTCATGACAAATTTATTTTTGCCTTATTTGAATGGCAACCATATAAAAAAGTCATTTTTGCTATCATAACTCAGTTGTAATGCTAAACTTTTTTTTTAAATTTTTTTCACATAAACATACTTATGTAGTTTTTATTATTCAAAATTTTAATTTATGTAGCTTAATTTTTGTCCTACAAAGAAAACACAACAAATTTAACCATTGGTCAACCTTCATGATAAGTTCATCATGGGGATTAGAAAGGGATGTAGAACCCCCAAAATGTAGACAATCACAGCTGACACGCATACTTTAGCTTTTTGTTGAAGGAAATGCCAAGATTGGTATCATCTGCACTATGAGCCTTATGCTTAACCCTATATAGTAGCCTCGTAGCACACTTTTCTTTCCTTTTTGTGCAAAGGAAATTACAAACTCTACATAGATTAATATGATAAATTTATAATACAACTCATGGTCTTCAAAATCACTCTCTAATACTATTTATATGGTATCTTTGACAACAATTTTAGCTCCTAACTCTTTTTATTTTTTCTCATATTATATTTGGCAAACAATTGGTCAAACAATAGTAGAAAGTGGTTGCAAGAATTGAAGCATAATTGCATACTAATCCTTATGCTTCTTCCAGCATATATGACGTTCTTTTTGAAAAGAAATGCATATGAAGAAGGCAGAAGAAATGAAAATTGCATTATTCGATCTTCTAGTTTGGTTGTCCTTGCTTGGTATTTTCTTAAGATCAATTCAAATTACCAGGGGCAAATAAATAGAAGAAAATAAAATCCATAAAAATATCATTCGTGTCCTCATACTAGTTTAATCAAGTTTTCTTTCTTTTAGAATATGATTCTGTCTTTTCGTAGGCTTAGACGTGCTAGTGGTGGATAATGCCATTCATGACTCTAACCTAATTTAATCCATTTTTTTTCCTTTGGTTAGCATTCTTTCTTTCCTTAGAATTAGTCATGTTAGTGGTTGATAATGCCCTTTGGCAACATCCTAGTTTATTCTAATTTTCTTTTCTTTTAGGTTAATATTAATTATTTCTAAAGGAATAGACATGCTAGTCATGTACAACACCCTTTGTGGCACCATACTAGTTTATTTTAGTTTTTTTTTCTTTTGGTTAGGATTCTTCCTTTTCATAGGATTAGACGTGCTAATGGTGGACAATGCCCTTCATGACACCATCTTAGTTTAATTCAATTATCTTTTTCTTTAGCTTGGGATTCTTCTTTTTTGTAGGATTAGACGTGCTAGTTGTGTACAATGCCCTTCATTGCACCATCCAAGTTTAATCCAATTTCCTTTTACTTTAGGTTAGGATTCTTCCATTCCTTATGATTAGACGTGTTAGTGATGGATAACTCCTTTCGTGGAACCAACCCAGTTTAATCCAATTTTCTTTTCTTTTAGGTTAGGATTTTTTTCCTTATAATTAAACGTTCTAGTGGAAGAAAATGCCCTTCGTGACACCATCTTAGTTTTAGTCCAGTTTTCTGTTCCTTTAAATTATAATATTTCCTTTCCTTTGGATTAGACATGGCATTGTGGATTATATACTTCATGGCACCATCTTAGTTTATTCCAATTTTTTTTCCTTTAAGTTAGGATTCTTCTTTCCGTAGGATTAGACGTGCTAGTGATGGACAACACCCTTCATGGCACCATACTTGTTTAATACATTTTTTTCTTTTCCTTTAGGTTAAGATTTTTCCATTTCTTAGGATTAGATGTGCTAGTGTAGGATAATGCCCTTTGTGGCACCATCCTAGTTTAGTTATATTTTCTTTTTCATTAGGTTAGGATTTTTTTTTTTTTCCTTAGGATTAGAAGTGCTAGTGATGGATAACATCCTTCGTGGCACTATCTTACTTTTATTCCAATTTTTTTCTTTTAGGTAAAATTCTTCATTTCCTTAGGATTAGGCGTATTAGTGGTGGCGTTTTAGTGGTGGATAACGCCATTCATGGCACCTTCCTAATTTAATCCAATTTTCTTCGATTCCTTAGGATTATACATTCTAGTTGTGAATAACGCCGTTCTAGGCACCATGCTAGTTTAATCAAGTTTTCTTTTTTTTTTTTAAGTAAGGATTCTTCATTTCCTTAGGATTAGATGAGCGAGTGGTGAATAATGCTCTTCATCGCATAATCCTAGTTTAATCTAATTTACTTTTCATTTAGGTTATGTTTCTTTCTATTTTTAGGATTAGATGTGCTAGTGGTGGACAATGCCCTTCGTGGCACCATCCTAGTTTAACCCAGTTTTTTTTTCCTTTAGGTTAGGATTCTTCCTTTATGTAGGTGTTGACTGTAAAAAAGGAAAGCATAACAAAAAAAAAACAAACCAAAGCAACCGACATACCTGCCTCTGTCGGCCCCACCTTGCCAATCGACACACCATTTCATTTCCATAACCTCCATTCGGTAAAGAGATCAAATAAAAGAAGGAAGAATAGGAGAAAAGAGGAAGTTACACTCTTTTCTTCGGCTTCCTCGTTGTTGTTCGACTTCGTTGCTTCGCACGAGCATCTAGGGTTCGCCTTTCATCTTCTCCTTTCGTCGTTGCTGTTCGGTTCCATTGCATCGCAGAAGGAGAAAAGATTGCACACGACGCTTCTGCGGCTCTTTCCCAGAGAGCGAACGAGTCGTTCTTCGGCTCCTTCATTGGAGTCCAACTTCTCTCCCTCTCTGATCGACCCCGATGGTCGACTCCAGCAACTCGTATCCGACGCCGACCCTGCCGATCAGCTCTGACAGGTCAAATCCCGTCGCCGGTCTGTCGCCTCTGCCGCCGACCACTACGTGGGGTCGGCTACATGAATCCTTTTTCTCCATTGTGTCCTATTAAATGTCAAATTCTCGTTTAAATCTAATAAAGAAAGGTCATTCCTAATATTTTTTAACCAAGTCTTTTTAGGTCTACCCCTACCTTTCTTAACATAAGTCAAATCTAATACCTCTACTATCCTAATCGGGTCATCGGAAGGCCGCCGTTTTATGTGACCAAACCATCTAAGGCGACTCTCTCTAATATTATCTTCTATTGGAGCTTTCCAACCTTTTCTCGTATATGCTCATTTCGTATCCTATCTTTAAGGGTAAAGCCACTCATCCACCTGAGCATCCTCATCTCTGCCACACATATTTGAGAGCAATTTAATTTTTTTATTATTAATTATTAAAATTCAAGAGTATTTTTAATTAACTAATTAGAGCAAATATAAAATAAAAAGTCAATGAATAAAATGGAAAAAGAGAGGGAAGAATTTTTTCACTATTTGACATGTACAGGTTCTCAAACTCTCCAAAATCCTCTCCGAATAATAACTCTCAAACAAATTGTACAAGTTCTCAGCTCAACCAGCTCTTACAAATTGTACAAACTCTCTAAACAACTCAACGCACTCAAATTAAACTCTCCTGCAAGCTCTCTAATGTCCATCTTGTATGAGTTTCCTCTTGTATGAGTTCTTATAACTATCTTGTGGACTCTATCCTCTGCAACTGCGAGCCTCAACTATTGCAACCATTGGTTACGAACACCTGCAAACAAACAAGTGAAAAGTCAGTACATCATAAATGAATTAAATGAATGCCAATAAATCTAAGATACTACAGGTAGTGTAGGGTACTGAAAAGCAATAAAGGCTAAGTACAAAAAGCTAGTAGAGCAATAGTGCTGAAAATAGGAAGAGTGATGAATTACTGTAGCAGGAAAAATGCTACAAGCATAGAACAACTAAAACACTAATGCAAATGTCAAAGCCCCGAAGTGTAAAAATCACAAATCTTTCAAACTCCAAATATCAAATCCTAAACAACTAACATATTTCTCAACAAGTACACAATCAAAATGAAACATCTTGGGCAGCCTCGTTTATAAGAACTTAGTTGTAAAACCTACTACTCGGCAACTTTCGTAGGAAAGTCGTAAGCCCGACCTTAGGAGGAAGTTTTAGGTTAAAAAATTGACCTAACTTATAACCACCGATTAAAACTTCCGGCCACTTCTAATAGAAGCCGTAAGTCCGACCTTTGAGGGAAATGTTTAGGTGATAACACAAACTTAGACCCCTCACACGGGCATCCTAGTCTATAGGGCTTGGTTGTAAAACTCACAACTCGGGTCGCTTAGCTTTAAGTGCTAGGTCATAAGACCCATCATTAGGCAACTTCTAAGGAAGCAATAAGACCTACCTAACTAAAATATTTGGGCTGCCTTCAATTGAGGCTGAAGTCCCACTAATTTGGACTACTTTCTATGAAAGTTATAAGTCTTAATCTAAATTTAAATCATTGGGCATCCTAGTTTATAGGATTAGGTTATAAGACCCGCTATTTGGCAAATTCTAATTGAAGTCATAAGCCCCAACATTTTAGGAAAATTACTAAATAAATTGTAATAAACCTAAAACACCAAACAATCTAATTCAAACCCTTGGGCATCTTAGTCTAAAAAGGATTAAGTTTTGAGACCCACTTTTCAGGCTACTTTCTAAGGAAAGTCATGAGCCCTATTAAAATAATTAAAATTCTCGGGCAGCCTAACTATAGAGTTAGGTTGTAAGACCCATCCTTGGGCCACTCATAAATAGAGTAATAAGCCCCAATTCCAAATTCAAATCTCCAGGCTACTTTCTACTAAAGTTATAAGTCCCAAACTAAATTTAAATCCTAATCTAAATTCAAGCTCCTGAGCTACTTCCTAAGGAAGCCATAAGTCCCTCTCCAATCCAAACTCCTGGGTTACTTCTAAACGAAGTTATAAATCCCAAACTAAATCAATCTCTGGGTATTCTAATAGATGTAAAACCCAAAATACTTAATTAAATTAAAACCCAAATCTAACAACTTCAATCTACTCGGGATCCCTTAGAGGAGGCAACGCATGGTTGCTAATTAGATTCCTTGGACACTACAGTCAATAATTGTTAGTGTTTGTAGACTAGAACTATGGTAAACCCGGGACGACGGAATCATGAGATTATGATCGGGTTTAATCTAGTTTTCCTTTAGGTTATGATTCATTCTTTTCGTAGGATTAGACATTTTTGTTGAAATCTACTTTTCTTTTCATTTAAGGCAGGATTCTTCATTTTCATAGGATTTAATATGCTAGTGGTGGACAATGCCCTTCGTGGAACCATCCTAGTTTATTTCAATTTTCTTTTTCTTTAGGTTATGATTCGTACTTTTCTCAGGATTAGACGAGCTAGGGTTCGATAATGCGCTTTGTGGCATTATCCTCTTTTAATCTAATTTTTTTTTCTTAGGCTATGATTTTTCCTTTCCTTTGTATTAAAAGTGCTAGTGGTAATGACCTTCATGGCACCATTCTTATTTTAATGCAGCTATCTTTTCTTTAAGGATATTATTATTCCTTTCCTTAGGATTAGACGTGCTTGTGGTGAACAATGCCCTTCATGGCACCATCCTAGTTTAATCCAAAATTCTTTCCCTCTAGGTTAGGATTCTTTCTTTTCGTAGGAATAGACATGCTAGTCGTGTACAAATCCCACTATAGTAGTGAAATCTACTTTTCTTTTCATTTAAGGCAGGATTCTTCATTTTCATAGGATTTAATATGCTAGTGGTGGACAATGCCCTTCGTAGAACCATCCTAGTTTAATTCAATTTTCTTTTTCTTTAGGTTATGATTCGTACTTTTTTCAGGATTAGGCGAGCTAGGGTTCAATAATGCGCTTTGTGGCATTATCCTCTTTTAATCTAATTTTTTTCTTAGGCTATGATTTTTCCTTTCCTTTATATTAAAAGTGCTAGTGGTAATGACCTTCGTGGCACTATTCTTATTTTAATGCAGCTATCTTTTCTTTAAGGATATAATTCTTCCTTCCCTTAGGATTAGACGTGCTTGTGGTGAACAATGCCCTTCATGGCACCATCCTAGTTTAATCCAAAATTCTTTCCCTCTAGGTTAGGATTCTTTCTTTTCGTAGGAATAGACATGCTAGTCGTGTACATTGCCCTCGTAGCACCATACTAGTTTAATCCAGTTTTCTTTTCATTTAGATTAGGATTCTTCCGTTCCTTAGGATTAAACGAGCAAGTGGTGGATAACGCCCTTTATGACGCTATAATAATTTAATTCAATTTTCTTTTCCTTTAGGTTAGGATTCTTTCTTTCCGTATGATTAGACATTCTAGTCATGCTCAGCAACCTTCGTGGCATCATACTAGTTTAATCCAATTTTCTTTTCATTTATATTAGAATTCTTCCTTTCCTTAGGATTAGATGTGCTAGTGTTGGACAATGTTGTTCTTTGCACCATATTAATTTAATCCAGTTTTCTTTTTCTTTTAAGTTAGGTTTCTTCATTTCCTTTGTATTAGATGTGCTAAGGGAAAGAAAACGCCCTTCGTGGCACCATCCTAGTTTAATCTAGTTTTCTTTTCCATTACATTAAGATTCTTTTACTTTAGGTTAGGTTTCTTCCTTTTCTTAGGATTAGAGGTGCTATTGGTGGACAATGCATTTCATGGCACCATCCTAGTTTAACATAGTTTTCTTTTCTTTTAGGTTATGATTCTTCCTTTCCGTAGGATTAGACGTTCTAATTGTGCAAATTATTTTTCGTGTCGCCATACTAGTTTAATTTAGTTTTCTTTTCATTTAGGTTAGAATTCTTCATTTCCTTAGGATTAGATGTGCTAGTTGTGACAATGCCCTTCCTGACACCATACTAGTTTAATCTAGTTCTCTTTTTCTTTTAAGTTAGGATTCTTCATTTTTATAATACAATTTCTTTTTTCTTTTAGGTTAGGATTTTTCCTTTCTTTAGGATTAAAAGTGTTAGGAGTGGATAACGCTCTTCATGTCACCATCCTAGTTTTAATCCAATTATATTTTCTTTTTGGTAAGGATTTTTTTTTCCTTATGATTAAACGTGCTAGTGGTGGACAATGTCATTCGTGGCACCATCCTAGTTTAATATAATATTCTTTTCTCTTAGGTTAGGATTCTTCTTTTTCATATGATTAGACGTGCTAGTCGTGTACAACGCCCTTCCTGGAACAATATTAGTTTAATCCAGTTTTCTTTTCATTTAGGTTAGGATGCTTATGTTCCTTAGTATTAGACATGCTAGTGGTGGATAATATTCTCTTTTTGGCACCATCTTAGCTTAATCCAATTTTTTTTTTTAAGTTAGGATTCTTCCTTTCCATAGGATTAGATGTGTTAGGGATGGACTACGCCCTTGATGATACCATCCTAATGGAATCAAATTTTCTTTTCTTTTAGGTTAGTATTCTTCCTTTCATTAGGATTAGACATATTAGTGATGTACCACATCCTTCATGATATCATCCTAGTTCCTTTAGGTTAACATTCTTTCGTTCCTTAGGATTAGACGTGTTAGGGGTGAATAACGCCATTCGTTGCACCATCCTAATTTAATCAAGTTTTCATTTCCATTAGGGTAGCATTTTTTCTTCCCTTAGAATTAGACGTGCAAGTAGTGGATAACGCCATTTGTGGCACCATCATATTTTAATCCTATTTTCTTTTCCTTCAGGTTAGGATTCTTTCTTTATTTCGGATTTGACGCGCTAGTAGAGGACAAAACCCTTCGTGGCACCATCCTGGGTTTAATCTAATTTTCATTTCTTTTAGGTTAGAATTTTTCCTTGGGATATGACGTGCTTGTGGTGGATAACGTCCTTTGTGGCACCATCCTAGTTTATTCAAGTTTTCTTTTCCTTTTTGTTAGGATTTTTCCTTTCCATATGATTATATGTGCAAGCGGTCGATAACGCCCTACATGGCACCATCATAGTTTAATCTAGTTTTCGATTCTTTTAGGTTAGAATTTTATCTTTCCTTAGGATTAAAAGTGTTAGTGGTGGATAATGCCCTTTATGGCACGATCTTAGTTTTAATCTAACTTATTATCATTTATGTTAGGATTCTTCATTTTATTTGGATTAGATGTGCGAGTGGTGGATAATGCCCTTTGTAGAACCATCTTTATTTTCTTTTACTTTTAGTTAGCATTGTTCCTTTCTTAAGGATTAGGCGTGTTAGTGGTAGATAATGCCCTTCATGGCATCAACCTTTTTTTAGTATAATTTTCTTTTTCTTTAGGTTAAGAATCTTCATTTCTTCAGGATTAGATGTGCTAGTGGTGAATAACGCCCTTCGTGGCGCCATTCTCGTTATTATAGTTTTCTTTTACTTTGGGTTATGATTCTTCCTTTCCTTAAGATTTGACGTGCTAGTGCTTGATTACGCCCTTCGTGGCATTATCCAAATTTAATACATTTTTCTTTTCCTTTAGATTAGTATTTTCCTTTCCTCAGGATTAGACATTCTAGTGGTGGATAACGCCCTTCGTGGCGCCATTCTCGTTATTATAGTTTTCTTTTACTTTGGGTTACGATTCTTCCTTTCCTTAAGATTTGACGTGCTAGTGCTTGATTACGCCCTTCGAGGCATTATCCTAATTTAATACATTTTTCTTTTCCTTTAGATTAGTATTTTCCTTTCCTTAGGATTAGATGTTCTAGTGGTGGATTATACCATTCATGGCACCATCCTAATTTTAATATGGTTTAATTTTTCTTTAGGTCATGATATTTCCTTTCCTTAGGATTAAGTCCTTTAAGTTTCCTTTAGGTGGATAAAGTCCTTTTCAGCACCATTCTATTTTAGTTTAGTTTTTTTTTTAGGTTAGGATTCTTCATTTTCTTAGGATTAGACGTGCAAGTGGTGGATAATGTCCTTCATGTCACAATCCTAATTTAATCCATTTTCCTTTTCCTTTTGGTTAGGATTCTTCCTTTCCTTAGGATTAGGCGTGCTAGTGGTGTATAACGCTGTTCGTGGCATCATCCTAATTTAATTTAGTTTTTTTTTTTCCTTTAGTACATGATTTTTCATTTCCTTAGGATTTAACGTACTATGCTCTTCGTGTCACCATCATAATTATCATCCAGTTTTCTTTTCCTTTAAGTTAGAATTCTTTCTTTCCTTAGAATTAGACTTCCTAGTGGTGGATAATACCCTTTGTGGCACCATCGTAGTTCAATCCAGTTTTCTTTTCTTTTAGGTTAACATTCTTCATATCCTAAGGATTAGACGTATATGACGGATAACGCCCTTTGTGGGACCATCCTAGTTTACTCAAATTTTTTTTTTCTTTAGGTTAGAATTCTTCATTTCCATATGGTTAGACATGCTAGTGGTGGACAATGCCCTTCATGGCATCATACTAGATTAATCGAGTTTTCTTTTCCATTTGGTCAGGATTCTTCCTTTCTTAAGGATTAGATGTGCTAGTGGAGGATAACGCCCTTCGTAGCACCATCTTGATTTGATCATGCTTTTTTTTTTTATTGGGTTAGGATTTTCCTTTATTTAGGATTAGATTTGTCGGTGGTGGATAACGCCCTTCGTGACATCATCTTAGTTTTAATTCATTTTTTTTTTCCTTTAGGTTAGGAGTCTTCCTTTCCTTAGGATTAGGCGTGCTAGTGGGGGACCCCCTTAGTGGCACCATCCTAGTTTAATCTTGTTTTCTTTTCCTTTAGGTTTGGATTCTTCCTTTCCTTAAGATTAGGTATCTTAGTGGTGGAAAACAGCATTCGTGGTACCATTCTAGTTTAAACCAATTTTCTTTTCCTTTAGATTAGGATTCTTCCTTTCTGTAGGATTAGTCGTGCTAGTCATGTATAATATCATTTGAGGCTCTCTACTAGTTTAAACTAGTTTTATTTTCCTTTATGCTAGGATTCTTCCTTTCCTGAGAATTAGACATGCTAGTAGTGAATTACGCCATTCGAGGCACCATCCTAATTTAATCTAATTTTCTTTTCCTTAAGGTTAGGATTCTTCCTTTTCATAGGATTAGATGTGATAGTGGTGGACATTGCCCTTCGTGATGTTATCTTAGTTTAATTCAATTTTTCTTTTCTTTTAGGTTAGGATTCCTCCTTTACTTGGATTAGATGTGCTAGTGGAGATTAACGCCCTTTATAGCGCAATCCTAATTTAATAATTTTTTTCCCATTAGGTTAGGATTTTCCTTTCCTTAGTATTAGATTTGTCGTTGTTGGATAACGCCCTTCGTGGCACCGTAATGTACAAAGAGAGCGGTAATGTACGAAGAGAGTAGTACGTGATGATTAGCAGTGATGATTTTCAGTTGCCCCAGGAATCGTATAGTACTAATAGAGGAAATAAAATAGATCGTACTAGACGATCTATTGATCGTACTGTACGATGTGTTCATAAAATTTGAACAGTTTGTTTGAACTTTTGTTTACATTGTATTGGACGAGACTAGTTTTGAACTGGTCATACTATACGAACCCAAATCATACTTCATGAACAATAACGACTATCTTGAATTTTTAGGGTTTCTTAAAGCTTAATACTTAAGCTATGTTTTAAGATTCATTAAAATTAAGAGAGTAACGTGTGACTGAAGAAGGAACTTTGAGAGAGGAGCTTTTGAGAAGAAAAATAGAGTTTGAGAGAGGAAGGAGTAGGTGAGCTTGAGCATGAGAGAGATGTAGTATGAGGGGATCACACGGTTGCTCCGGGCAAGTCCCATTTTGACATCTCCTCTACCACTTTGAAAAGACGTCCGAGCTTGTTCAATCACACAGATTGAGCTATAAATCCCATACTTTGGATGTCTCATCTACAACATTGAAGAGATATTGAAGATTCCACTCATTTTGGCATCTTCTTTAGCATATTGAGATGTCTGTATCTGTATCATCTCTTCTACCACATGGAGACAATACATTATTTCCTGCCCGTGGGCCCTAAAGCCTAGGTAGCCTTATCAACCTCGGTAGGTACCACCATGAGGTACTATAAGTTTAGTCTAGGTTACTACCTTATACAATAGTGGAGTGTAATTTCAGTCTGCTAGCCTGGTCCACACCCTTGGTCTATGAGGTAGCCTTGGATGAAGTCCTATGGTTGCTGGTAGGGATTCTCTAGTCATCACTTGACTAAGTAGACTAAGGACACCGATGAATTCGGGACAATAAAACCAGGAGATCTTGATCGAGGGCGTTCTACCTACCTGGTAGGTTAGTTCTCATTTCCTAACTGTTCAATCATTCTGGCTTTCACCTCATTAAACATCAATAACTTCTATTCAATTTGAGCATGAGCATTAATTTTATAATCAAGAGGGTTTTTGGGCTCACTTGGTATGTAATTAACCTTAGGAGGTTGCTCTTTTGAGAAACCTCGACCCCCAAAATTAAAATAAATTAATATTACAGACTTTTTTAACACCCTATTTTTTATCCAATCTTGAGTCCTGAATCTTCATTGAATGGTGCATGATGTACTTGAAATGTTTGTACAAACACAAACAAATATGCACTACAAATACTAGGAGAAATAAAGAGGTAATCAGTAATATTTGATAGCATAAAAAATATAAACTCGGGAACCTGAGTTGCAACATTTTGGCCTAGTTTGTTTATTTCATGTTATAAGCATTAATATTAGCTAATTTATTCCCTTGCTAGAAATAATAGTTAGAATATACACTTATTAAGACGATGAGCCCATGGTTTGATAGGAGTTATTGTTACATAGGCTTTATCTAGTTTTTAGTCGATCTTGTTTTGCCTTTCCGTAGAATTAGACGTATTAGTGCCATAATGACATTCATGGCACTAACCTAATTTCATCCAGTTTTTTTTTTCTTTGGTTAGCATTTTTTCTTTCCTTAGAATTAGTCATGTTAGTTGTGGATAATGTCTTTTTTGGCACCATCCTAGTTTAATCCAATTTTTTTTCCTTTAGGTTAACATTCATCATTTCCTAAGGATTAGACATGCTAGTCGTGTACAACACCCTTCGTGGCACCATACTAGTTTAATTCATTTTTTTTCCTTTAGTTAGGAATTTTCTTTTCCACAGGATTAGACATGCTAGTGGTGGACAATGCCCTTCATTACACTATCCTAGTTTAATTCAATTATCTTTTCCTTTGGCTTGGGATTTTTCTTTTTTGTAGGATTAGATGTGCTAGTTATATACAACGCCCTTCATTGCACCATCCAAGTTTAATCTAATTTTCTTTTACTTTAGGTTAGGATTCTTCCTTATGATTAGATGTGCTAGTGGTGGATAACTCCCTTCGTGACACCATCCTAGTTTAATCCTTTTTTTTTTTAGGTTAGGATTTTTTTCCGCTAGAATTAAACGTTCTACTAGTAGAAAATGCCCTTCGTGGCACCATCCTACTTCGATTGGATTACATATGTATGCAGGAGCTATTACTTGTGTTCAAACACCCTTCGTGGCACCATTCTCATTTATTATAGTTTTCTTTTACTTTAGGTTATGATTTTTCTTTTTCTTAGGATTTGACGTGCTAGTGGTTGATAACGCCCTTCGTGACATATCCTAGTTTAATACATTTTTCTTTACCTTTAGATTATTATTTTTCTTTCCTTAGGATTAGATGTACTAGTGGTGGATAACACCCTTCATCGCACCATCCTAATTTTAATATAGTTTAATTTTTCTTTAGGTCAGGATATTTCCTTTCCTTTGGATGAAGTCATTTAATTTTCCTTTAGGTGGATAAAGTCATTTTTGGCACCATCATATTTTAGTCTAGTTTTTTGGTTAGATTAGGATTCTTCATTTCCTTAGGATTAGACGTGCAAGTGGTGGATAATGCACTTCATGACTCCATTCTAGTTTAATTTATTTTCCTTTTCCTTTTTGTTAGGATTCTTTCTTTCTTTGGGATTAGACATGCTAGTGGTGGATAACGTCGTTCGTGGCACTATCCTAAATTAATCCAATTTTCTTTTCTTTTAGGATATGAATTTTCCTTTCCTTAGGATTTAACGTACCATTTCCTTCGTGACACCATCCTAATTTTCATATAGTTTTCTTTTCCTTTAAGTTAACATTCTTTCTTTCCTTAGAATTAAACTTTCTAGTGGTGGATAATGCCCTTCGTGGCACCATCATAGTTCAATCTAGTTTTCTTTTCCTTTAGGTTAACATTCTTCATACCTTAACGATTAGATGTATAAGTGGTAGATAACGACGTTTGTGAGACCATCCAAGTTTAATCCAATTTTCTTTTCCTTTAGATTGGGATTCTTCTTTTTCGTACGATTAGACATGCTAGTGGTGGACAACACCATTCATGGCATCATCCTAGTTTAATCCAATTTTCTTTTCCATTAGGTTGGGATTCTTCCTTTCCTAAGGATTAGATGTGCTAATGGAGGATAACGCCCTTCATAGCACTATCCTGATTTAATCATGTTTTTTTTTCATTAGGTTAGGATTTTCTTTTACTTAGGATTAGATGTGCTGGTGGTGGATAACGCCCTTCGTGGCATCATCCTAGTTTTAATCTAATTTATTTTTTCTTTAGGTTAGGATTCTTCCTTTCCTTAGGATTAGGCGTGCTAGTGGGGGATAACGCCCTTAGTGGCACCATCCTAATTTAATCTTTTTTTCTTTTCCTTTAAGTTTGGATTCTTGCTTTCCTTAGGATTAGATTTCTTAGTGGTGGAAAACACCCTTCGTGACATCATCCTAGTTTAAACCAGTTTTCTTTTCCTTTAGATTAAGATTCTTCCTTTATGTAATATTAGTCGTGCTAGTCATGTAAAACGCCCTTTGAGGCACCATACTAGTTTAATCTAGTTTTATTTTCCTTTAAGTTAGGATTCTTCATTTCCTGAGTATTAGACATGCTAGTAGTGGATAACATCCTTCAAGGCACCATCCTAATTTAATTCAATTTTCTTTTTCTTAAGGTTAGGATTCTTCTTTTTCAAAGGATTAGATGTGATTGTGGTGGACAATGCCCATCGTGGCACCATCCTAGAATAACTCAATTTTTCTTTTCTCTTAGGTTAGGATTCTTCCTTTACTTAAGATTAGATGTGTTAGTGGAGATTAACGCCCTTTGTAACACCATCCTAATTTAATAATATTTTTTTCCATTAGGTTAGGATGTTCTTTTCCTTCTAATTAGATGTGCTGGTGGTGGATAACGCACTTTGTGGCCCCATCCTAGTTTACTCCACTTTTTTTTTTTCTTTAAGTTTGGATTATTCCTTTTCTTAGGATTAGACATATTAGTGGTGGATAATGCGCTTCGTGGCACCATCCTAGTTTAATCTAATTTTCTTTCCTTTAAGTTAGGATTCTTCCTTTTTATAAGATTTAATGTGCTAGTCTTGTACAATGACCTTCTTGGCACGATACTAGTTTAATCTAGTTTTCAATTCCTTTTTGTTAGGCTTCTTCCTTTCCTTAGGATTAGACGTGGAAGTGGTGGATAATGCCCTTCGTGGCAACATCATAGTTTAATCAAGTTTTCTTTTTCTTTAGGCTTCGATTTTTCCTTTCCATAGGATTAGACGTGCCAGTCATGTACAACACACTTCGAGGTATCATACTAGTTTATTCTAGTTTTCTATTCCTTTTGGCTAGGATTCTTCCTTTCTTGAAGATTGGACGTGCTAGTGGTGGATAATACCCTTTGTGGCACTATCCTAGTTTAATCATGTTTTCTTTTTTCCTTCAAGTTAGGATTCTTTCTTTCTTTATGATTAGGCATGGTAGTTGTGGATAACTCTCTTTGTGGAACCATCCAAGTTTAATCCAGTTTTTTTTCCTTTAGGTTAGCATTCTTTCTTTTGATAGAATTATACGTTTTAGTGGTGAATAAAATCTTTCGTGGCACCATCCTAATTTAATCTAGTTTTTTTTGTTTTATGTTAGCAATCTTCCTTTTCTAAGGATTTGACGTGCAGGCGGTGGATAACACGCTTTGTGGCACAATCTTAGTTTAATCTAGTTTTCTTTTCTCTTAGTTTAGGATTTTTCCTTTCTTCAGATTTAGACATGCTAGTTATTGATAATGCCCTTCGTGGCATCATCCTAGTTTAATACGATTTTCTTTTCCTTTAGGTTAGTATTTTCCTTACCTTAGGATTAGACATGCTAGTGGTGGCTAAACACCTTCGTAGCACCATCCTAGTTTTAGAACAATTTTCTTTCCCTTTATGTTAGCATTTTAGCTTTCCTTAAAATTATTGGTGCTAGTGGTGTATAATGCCCTTCGTGGCACCATCCCAGTATAATCCAGCTCTTTTTCTTTATGTTAACATTCTTCCTTTCCTAAGGATTAGATGTTCAAGTGGTGGATATTGCCCTTCGTGGCACAATCATAGTTTAATAAAAAATCTTTAAGTTTGTATTCTACCTTTCAATAGGATTAGACGTTCTAGGGAACAAAGCCCTTTGTGGCACCATTCTAATTTAATCCAATTTTCTTTTACTTTAGGTTAGGATTCTTTCTTTTGATTAGACGTGCTAGTGGTGACTATGCCCTCGTGACACCATCCGAGTTTTAATGTAGTTTTCTTTTATTTTATATAAGACGTGCTAGTATTCTTCTTTTCCTTAAGATTAGACCTGCTAGCGGTAGACAATGCCATTCGTGTCCCCATCATAGTTTAACCTAGTTTTCATTTCCTTTAGGGTAGGATTCTTCCTTTACTTAGGATATGACATGCTAGTGGTGGATAACGCCCTTTGTGCTACATCCTAATTTAATCCAATTATCATTTCGTTTAGGTTAGAATTTTCCTTTCATTAAGATTAGACGTGCTAGTGGTGGATAATGCTTTTCATGGCACCATCCAAGTTTTAATCCATTTTTTATTTCCTTTAGGATAGAATTCTTCTTTTCCTTAGGATATGACATACTAATGGTGGATAATACCATTCATAACACCATCTTAGTTTAATCCATTTTTCTTTTCCATTAGGTTAGGATTTTTTTTTTTTTTCTTAGGATTAGATGTGCTAGTGGTGGATAACGCCCTTCATGGCACCATCCTCATTTAGTCTAGTTTTCTTTTACTTTGGTTAGGATTTTACCTTTCCTTAGGATTAAATGTGTTCATTGTGGATAATGCTCTTTGTCACAGCATCCTATTTCTAATCTAGTTTTTTCTTCCATTAGGTTATGATTTTTTCTTTCCTTATGATTAGACGAGCAAGTGGTGGATAACGCTCTTCATGGCACAATCCCTGTTTAATCCAATTCTCTTTTCCTTTAGGTTAGGTTTCTTCCTTCTTAGGATTAGATGTAATATTGGTGGACAATGCCCTTCATGGCACAATCCCGGTTTAACTCTGTTTTATTTTCCTTTTATGTTAGGATTTTTTCTTTCCGTAGGATTAGACGTTTTAGTCGTGCACAACATCCTTTCGTGGCACCATGCTAGTTTAATTTTGTTTTCTTTTTATTTAGGGTAGGATTCTTACTTTCCTAAGGATTAGATGTGTTAGTGGTGGACAATACCCTAAACCCTAAACCCATGCTAGTTTAATCCAATTTTCTTTTTGTTTTATGTTAGGATTCTTCTTTTCCTTAGGAGTAGATGTGCTAGTGGTGGATAACTCCATTTATGACACCATCTTAGTTTAACCCAGTTTTCTTTTCCATTACGTTAGGATTATTCCTTTTTATAGGATTAGACGTGTTTGTGGTTGTTGACCTTCATGTTATTCCCAAGAGATCAAAAGAGGGAAGAAAGCTCAAACCAAAATCCCGTGTACTCACCTCGTAGCTCGTCGAATCACTGAAATACCACATACCTTGTACGTCGTCGAAGTCCTGCTCGAATCTCGGATATCCTGCTGAGCACCTCGGACTGTCGAACCCATAAAACCCGCTGAAATCGGTGCCGCTTCTGTCCAAACCCCGTAAATCCTGTGAAAATCCTGCGAGCTGCCTCGCGCAATGATCCCATTCGCGCCTATAAAACCCACACGACTCCATTCACTCCTCTACACACACACGAGCTCTCTCCTTCCGTAAGCATCCCGCTCCTTCCATACGACCCCAGCTCCCGATCTCCTTCCCTGTCACAGAGCTCCCGTCGTTGCTTCCCTCCGACCTCCTTGCCCGACTGCTCCTCTCAGCCACACGCAAAGCCCCGTCCAATCCTCCTCCCAAAGCCGAACTCCACCTCCCTCTTTCCCAAAGCCGACCTCACATCCTTCTCCTTCGACGTCCTCACCTTACCTCTCGTTTCTCCCAATCCATTCACAAGCAAAGAGAGAGAGAGAGAGAGAGAGAGAGAGAGAGAGATGAAGGGAAAGCTCCATACCTAGCCGGCATCCACCCCATTCCTCCGATCTCCACCTAGCCGCTCTCTCCATTTCTTCCTCCAAGCCGTGAACCCCTCTCGGCTCTTACCCGATGCCTACCTCACATGAGACTCAACCCGATCTCTCCTCTTACCCGTGCCCTATCTCCACTCAAATAAAACCCCACTCAGCTCACTCACTGACTCACTCTGACTCGGCAGACTCCATCAACTCAGCACCTAACTCAGTCCATTTAACTCCACTCAACTCCACTCAGCTCACTCACCCACTCTCCTCTACCCGACCCCCTTTAGGTATAGGAATATTTGTTTTTTTTATTTTATTTTATTTTATTTTATTTCCTTTTATTATTATTATTATTATTACTAATTAAATTAATTTTGTGTTAATTATAATTAATTAAATTTAATAATGATTAATTTAAATTAATTTAAATTAATTATAATTAAATATTTAATAATATTTAATTATTCTTAATGATAGTCATTTAAAATTAATTAAACTGATTTTAATTAATTATCTTAATTATGGTTAATTATTATGATTAATAATTAACTATAGTTAATTGAGATTGATTAAAATTTATTATTTTAATTTTAATTGATTGTCATTAATTAAAATTAAGTATATTTAAGTTATTGTAATTATAATTAATTATTATAATTATAGTTAATTATTTTTTTAAAAAAAATTAATTAGTTATAATTAATTTTAAAAAAAATGGTTCTTTTCTCGACTCTTGCAACGAACCGGCAAACCCCCGAGGCGCTCACGTAGCGTTTAGGGTGGGAAACCGGTGCGATGCTCGCGACGATTTAAGAATCCATCTTCAAAGCTTGCAACGAGCCGGCAAACCCCCGAGGCGCTCAAGTAGCGTTTAGGGTGGGAAATCGGTGCGACGCTTGCGGTGAAGGGGATAAAAAAATGTGTCTTTATTTTATTTTATTTTCATATAAGTACCCCCGAACGCCCAAGTGGTGCAGAGGGGGGAAATTCGTGCTTATTTCTAACATGTTTTCTTCTTATAATAAACAAACCCAAAACACCCTTAAATGCTCACGTAGCAGGCGGGGATAAAAAAATTACATTTGCGACCGCGGTGTCATTTTTGACACCTACCTGAAGCGCTCACGTAGCGTCGAGGGGAAGGTTGCCTCTTAGTTTTTTCCAAATGGCACTACAGGTAAACGGTTATGACCCGGGGCCCTCTGAACCGAGTGGTTTTGCCGCTAAATGGCACCACATATAGCGGTTATGGCTAGAGCCAATACGCTCCTTAATGGCGTTAAATCCTTGAGATATGAATCAATAGGGTATGATTGATAGGGCACAAAACCCTCTGTTAGCTAAGGTGGATTCAAATTTGTCCCCTTAGACAAACATTCAACCCCGGTCTACAAGGTTCGCTTAGACGAAGCAACCCATGGCTGCCGACAAGGATCCTTCTGTCAGGTTGGGTCGACTACCTCCTCTGACTAAGTAGACCAGGGACCATGATGGCCCGGGACGACGGAACCATGGGATCTTAATCGGGTCTATAATCCATTCCCCCACCATCCGCTTTAAGTGCACGATGGTGAAATTTCTATTTTTAAATATCAAACTTTTCAAACCTTTCCAAATTCTCAAACTTCCAAACATTTCTAAAACCCAAACCTATGCTACTACTATATGCCAGATAAACATGTATTCTACGTATCTGATTGACGACTAGCCTTAATCGAAAGTTCTCTCTCGTGATCGGGAGGGGTAATTAACTATAGGGGCTTGCGCCTATAGGAAACCAGAACTCAGATCATAAAGTCCTCACAAAATGAGGGCGAAATCTCTGGGTAGTGTCTTATCTACAAACCCATCTGCCTTCCAAAATTTACCTCGGAACTTAGTTCGTTAAAACTCGCTCGCCGATTAAGAAAAGCGGGCAGAGGCCGGGGCCGAATTTTCGGAGCCCACAGATTTCTGGCGACTCCGCTGGGGATTGGTTTCTCTTTTCATCTTTGGCTAGTCATTTAAATGTTATAGTAGCAGCTAAAATACTATGTTCTATACGGTGAACATCAGAATGTGACATTTGGTCCTTATGTCCAAAGATTCATCAGTGAAAGGTCCCGATAGAGCTAAAAGCAACCATCTATTATGATGGTAAAACATGTTAAGAATCAAGAAATGTATGGTGAACATCAGGATGTGACATTTAGTCCTTATATCCAAAGATCCATCACTGAAAGGTCCCGATAGAGCTAAACATTATCATCTTTTATGATGGTAGAGCAAAGGAAGAATAAGATGTGTACGGTGAGCATCGGGGTGTGACACTTGGATGCATATCCAAGAATCCACTGTCGAAAGGTCCCGTCGTAAAGGAAAAAATAAATATAGACTCACATCTCTAGAAAAAAAAATATATTCAAATAATTGTTTGACATCTAGTGTGTACCCCTAGAGATCCACTATTAAAAAAAAATCAAAATCAAAATCATCAAAATTGGGTCCCAAAGATGGCCCCTACAGACAATGTTCTCGATGGTCGACATCTTGAAGAATACTTCAAGAAATCCCATCACTTGTCAAATATATCCTCTCAGATTAGAGAAGGTCATTGTCCGACCTTCACCAGTGACGTTCTTCTCAAAGAGAAAGTAGAGGAAATAAAAGAACTTCTCTGTGAATTCAGGGACTGCTTTGCCTGGACATATGCTGAGATGCCCGGCTTATCCCCTGACGTAGCAGTTCACAGATTAGCAATCAAACCGAATGTAGCACCCGTCAAGCAAGCTCCAAGGAGAATGAGATTGGAGATTGAAGAACAAGTGATTGCTGAAACAAAGAAATTAATAGAGATAGACTTCATCCGAGAAGAAAAGTATGTCGATTGGATTGCCAATATCATCCCAGTGAAGAAGAAGAACGGGAAAATTCGTGTCTGTATTGACTTTAGGGACCTCAATAAGGCGTGCCCAAAAGACGATTTTCCACTCCCTGTATCCAAACTCCTAGTTGACAACACTTTCAACTACGACATGTTCTCCTTCATGGATGGATCATCAGGCTACAATCAAATCAAGATGGCGCCCGAGGATGAAAAGCATACATCATTCAGAACGCCCATCGGAATTTTCTGCTACACAGTCATGCCCTTTGGCCTGAAGAACGCTGGTGCCACCTACCAACGAGCAATGACTCACATATTTGATGATTTGATACATCAGAAGGTCGAGTGCTATGTAGATGACCTTGTTGTTAAAAGCCTTGGCCGAAATGATCACTTAAAAGATCTCAGAATCATATATGAGAGAATCAGAAAATTTGATCTGAAGATGAATCCTCTCAAATGTGCTTTTGGGGTCTCATCCGGCAAATTCTTGGGGTATGTTGTTCGTCATCGAGGCATAGAGATCAACCACAATAAAATTAAGGCAATCACAGAGATGCCACCACCAATGAACCTTCGACAGCTTCACTCGCTGCAAGGACAACTGGCTTTCATTCGAAGATTTATATCAAATCTATCGGGTAGGTGCCAGCCATTTTCAAAGCTAATGAAGAAAGATGTCCGTTTCAAATGGGACGCAGAATGCCAGGAAGCATTTGATAGTATCAAGAAATACCTGTTGAATCCGCCCATTCTCGCAGCGCCGATTCCGGGGAAGCCTCTCATACTGTACACAGCTGCACTAGAAGAATCCCTCGGAGCATTATTGGCATAGAATAATGAAGAAGGAAAAGAAAACGCGCTCTACTACATCAGTCGAAGGTTGATTGGAGCATAAAGCCGTTATTCCCCAATTGAAAAGCATTGTCTGGCGCTGATTTTTGCAGTTCAGAAACTCCGCCACTATATGTTATCCCATAAAATCACACTGATATCAAAGATCGATCCGCTGAAGTTCTTGATGACAAGACCAGCGTTAACAGGTCGTCTGGCCAGGTGGGCAGTATTGTTATTGCAGTTTGAAATCATATACATGCCACAGAAGGCGGTAAAAGGACAAGCCTTGGCAGATTTTCTTGCTGTACACCCAATCCCGGCTGATTCTCCACTAAATGATGATTTGCCCGATGAGCAAATGATGCAGGTTGAGGAGAATGAAAGGCTATCATTCTGGGGAATATACTTCGATGGAGCATCGTCGATTAGACCAGTCCGACCTCCAAATATTGCAAGAGCCCGAGCCGGCATTGGTCTTATTTTCGTAGCACCCGAGGGAGACATAATGAGGTTTTCATTCAGTCTGACTGAACCTCGGACCAACAACGAAGCCGAGTACGAAGCTCTATTAGCAGGGCTGGAAATTGCGATCGATGTCAAAATCCAACATCTCCAAATCTTTGGTGATTCTCAGCTCGTGATAAATCAGGTCATCAGTATCTACAAGGTTGGTAAAGACGAATTGGCCCATTACCATCGGCGAGCCCTCGAGCTTCTGAAGCAAATATTAAATGTCAAAATAGCTTGAGTTCCTCGAGGACAGAATGCTAAAGCAGATTGTCTAGCCAAATTAGCTAAAGAAATGGCGAACATCAACGAGAAGAAGCCTATATTCATTGGAGTTTACACTCGTAGGGTCTTGGAGCCCGCTCTATTACAATTCCCGAGGGCAGAAGGAATTCTAGATTCAAGTCAGCAGGATGAAACTCCAGGTGACCCTCAACCTCTCCATCAGATCGTTATGGAGAATTATCTAGAAGAATATCACGTTGCCAAGAGACATAAAGCTAGTCAAGCTTCAGAATCGTGGTGGCATTGTTTAGATATTGAAGTCAAAAATGATTGAAGACAGCCATTCATTGACTACTTCAAGGAAAACAAACTCCTGACAGAAAAGTCTATGGCCGCACAAATTCGAAAAAGGGCGTTGAGATACACATTTGTTAATGACACGTTGTACAAAAGAGCCTTTGATCAAATGTGGCTGAGGTGCCTCGGGACCAGGGAAGCTGATAAAGTGGTAGCAAAAATCCACGAAGGGCTTTGCGGAGCACATCAGTCAGGTCCCAAAATGGCCGCTAAAATCAAGAGAATGGGTTATTATTGGTCAACTATGGTCAGAGATTGTATTGACCACGCTAAGAAGTGCCACGAGTGTCAAATCCACAGTTATGTTATACATCAGCCTCCAAATCCTCTGCATCCAACAATAGCGTCCTGGCCATTTGAATGCTGGGGTACTGATATTATCGGGCCGATAGATCCACCGTCTTCAGCGCGACATCGATTTATACTGGCAGCAACAGACTACTTCTCCAAGTGGGCAGAAGCGGCTCCGTTCAGAGAAGTCACATCCGAGCATGTGATCAATTTCTTTACCCACAATGTAGTCTACAGATTCGGTGTGCCACGCCGCATAATCTCAGACAACGGTACTGCTTTCAAAAGTACAAAAATCTACAAGTTCGTTGATCGGCACAAAATCGATTGGCGATATTCATCCACATACAATCCAAGAGCAAATGGATTGGCAGAAGCCTTCAACAAGACGCTGGTGAAATTGTTGAAGAAGATTCTCACCAAGAATAAAAGAGTGGCATACGAAAATGGTAGAGGCACTGTGGGCGTATCGTACAACCTACAAAACTCCAACCAAAGCCACTCCGTATTCTCTAGTGTTCGGTGTTGAAGCCGTATTACCATTAGAGATTGAACTACCATCACTTCGGGTAGCAATCCAAAATGATCTTACTCAAGAGCAAAATGCCCGTCTCAGAATGGAAGAGCTTGATGTACTCAATGAAATCAGGTTACAAGCTCAACAAAATCTGGAAATCTACCGAGGAAGAATGACAAAATCATTCGATCGTATGGTGCGTCCTCGGACATTTCAAGAAGGGGAATTGGTCCTGGTGCTGAGAAGGCCAATCATTCCACACCGAAAAATTGGTGGCAAATTCGTATCCAATTGGGAAGGTCCCTTCGTCATCGAGAAGGTGTACCAAGGAGGAGCGTATCAGTTGATCGATCTGAATGGTCAGAGGCCTATGCCGCCAATCAACGGTCGACATTTAAAGAAATATCACGCATGAGAATTCCATATCTGATATATTTTGTGATAATCAAAATTTTATATGCATATTTATTAATGCATGTTTGCTTATATTTTAAAATTCTCTTGTATATCAAGAATGCATTTCAAAATCCCCCATCAGACTGGGGGCATTTTAAATATTTATTTGGGTCGACATCACGCTGCGTGCCGAGATCCCCAAATAAATATTTAAAATTTAAAAAAATACAAAGCCTATCCAAAATGTCCCTGCGAGATATGGGGCATTTTAAATATTCATTTGGATCGACATCGTGCTATACGCCGAGATCCCTAAATGAATATTTAAAATTTTATATTCCAAATTTATTCCATTCTGAAATGTCCCTACGAGACAGGGGGCATTTTAAATATTTATTCGGGTCGACATCGCGCCGCATGCCGAGATCCCTGAAAAAATATTTAAAATTATCAATACAAATATTCTTTTATGCTAAAGAATACAAAGATTTTTTTTTCAAAGTCTATGCAGGTGATCTTACAAAAGATTGAGACAACACCTTCTACAACAAACCAAGACTCAAAAGTCAAAAAAGAGACTTTTGTGGCTACACACTCCTACAAAATTGAGCCGAAGAAGCTTGAAGTCTTTCGACAGCCTAAAGCTTAAGGTTCAAATGGGTGTAAAAGGTCGGATCCAACACGCCCAAATATGGCTGGATCGCTGGCAGCTCCGTCTACTCAACAAGCCATAAGAAAGGCCGTAGTAGCAGAACCCCCACTTCGTCAACCCGTCAGTAGGGACTGTAGGAAGTACGAAGGCAAATTTGACTCGACAAGTTCAAGTGATCGTAGTTTACAAAATTCTTCTAAATGACTGGAGAATCAAAATTCCAGTGGAAGGATGAGTCTCGAACAAGCACTAAATGTTCGTAGACTCTAAAATCTGCAACCACAAAGGATGACTTCAAATCTGTCAACTTCAGCAAAATCAGCATTGGGGACCGCAATTCCCATAGCTCAAGTCTGAAACCTGAATGGGTGTAAGAGGTCGGATCCAACAAGCTCAAATATGGCCGGATCGCTGGCAGCTCCGTCTACTCAACAAGTCATAAGAAAGGCCGCAGTAGAGGAACCCCCATTTCAGCAACCAAAGGAGAAAGAGCTATCAAATTCTAGCTCTTACGATCTGACGAACTCAAGTGATTCAGATTAAAGTCTTCTCAAGTGGTTAAGAATCAAGATACTACCTACGTTCGGTACTATCAATTGAATCCAAAACCTACAAATCCTTCAACAAATTTGTAAAGCACAGAGTGAGGATTGAAGGAATCTTTCTTCAGCAAGTCTGTCAAAGCACAAAGCAAAGGACCGAAGAAAATTATCCCAAAGTTCACACGAAGCCTAAGGTTGAACTAAGTAGATTCCATCATCAACAAGTCCGTCAGGCACAAAGCACAGGACCGATGACCTTTCGCCATCGACCTAACACAAACCTAAGGGTTTAGGTCACCGGCATCTACTCCTTCATCAAGCCCGTCAAAGCTAGAAGCATAGGGCCGAAGGTACAAAAATTACCTGACAAATCAGTAAAAATCAGTAAAGACAAATAAGGTAATTATTCATCAATGTCCGCATCACAAAGCACATGACAAAAAAAACCAACTTCTCAATCATCTATTGATACGTCCAAGAAGCTTATGGAGAAAGAAAATCTTAGTGTGACATCTAAGAAAGCTTTTGGAGATCCACTAAATGAAAGCTCTTGTGTGACATCTAGAACAAATATCTAGAGATCCACAAAGTCAAACAGCTTACAACAAACGTGATTCGCTCTGGGCGCGTACCACATTTGTTGGGGGGCATTTGTTGACCTTCATGTTATACCCAACAGATCAAAAGAGGGAAGAAAGCTAAAACCAAAATCCCGTGTACTCACCTCGTAGCTCATCGAATCACTAAAATACCGCATACCTTGTACGTCATCGAAGTCCTGCTCGAATCCCGGATATCCTGCTGAGCACCTCGGATTGTCGAACCCATAAAACCCGCTGAAATCGGCGCCGCTTCTGTCTAAACCCCGTAAATCCTGTGAAAATCCTGCGAGCTGCCTCGCGCAATGATCCCATTCGCGCCTATAAAATCCACACGACTCCATTCACTCCTCTACACACACACGAGCTCTCTCCTTCCCGTAAGCATCCCGCTCCTTTCATACGACCCCAACTCCCGATCTCCTTCCCTGTCGCAGAGCTCCCGACGTTGATTCCCTCCGACCTCCTTGCCCGACTGCTCCTCTCAGCCACACGCAAAGCCCCGTCCAATCCTCCTCCCAAAGCCGAACTCCACCTCCCTCTTTCCCAAAGCCGACCTCACATCCTGCTCCTTCGACGTCCTCACCTTACCTCTCGTTTCTCCCGATCCAGTCACAAGCAGAGAGAGAGAGAGAGAGAGAGAGAGAGAGAGAGAGAGAGAGAGAGAGAGAGAGAGAGAGAGAGGATGGGAAAGCTCCATACCTAGCCGGCATCCACCCCATTCCTCTGATCTACACCTAGCCGCTCTCTCCATTTCTTCCTCCAAGCCGTGAACCCCTCTCGACTCTTACCCAACGCCTACCTCACAGGAGACTCAACCCGATCTCTCCTCTTACCCGTGCCCTATCTCCACTCAAATAAAACCCCACTCAGCTCACTCACTGACTCACTCTGACTCGACCGACTCAATCAACTCAGCACCTGACTCAGTCCATTTAACTCCACTCAACTCCACTCAGCTCACTCACCCACTCTCCTCTACCCGACCCCCTTTAGGTATATGAATATTTGTTTTTTTTTATTTTATTTTATTTTATTTTATTTCCTTTTATTATTATTATTATTACTAATTAAATTAATTTTGTGTTAATTATAATTAATTAAATTTAATAATGATTAATTATAATTAATTTAAATTAATTATAATTAAATATTTAATAATATTTAATTATTCTTAATGATAGTCATTTAAAATTAATTAAATTGATTTTAATTAATTATCTTAATTATGGTTAATTATTATGATTAATAATTAACTATAGTTAATTGAGATTGATTAAAATTTATTATTTTAAATTTAATTGATTGTCATTAATTAAAGTTAAGTATAATTAAGTTATTGTAATTATAATTAATTATTATAATTATAATTAATTATTTTTTAAAAAAATTTAATTAGTTATAATTAATTTTAAAAAAAATGATTATTTTCTTGACGCTTGCAACGAACCGGCAAACCCCCGAGGCGCTCACGTAGCGTTTAGGGTGGAAAACCGGTGCGATTCTCGCGACGATTTAAGAATCCCTCTTCAAAGCTTGCAACGAGCCGGCAAACCCCCGAGGCGCTCAAGTAGCGTTTAGGGTGGGAAATCGGTGCGACGCTTGCGGCGAAGGGGATAAAAAAATGTGTCTTTATTTTATTTTATTTTCTTATAAGTACCCTCGAACGCCCACGTAGTGCAGAGGGGGGAAATTCGTGCTTATTTCTAACATGTTTTCTTCTTATAATAAACAAACTCAAAACACCCTTAAATGCTCACGTAGCAGGCGGGGATAAAAAAATTAAATTTGCGACCGCGGTGTCATTTTTGACACCTACCTGAAGCGCTCACGTAGCGTCGAGAGGAAGATTGCCTCTTGGTTTTTCCCCTAAACGGGGGAGACGCCGGGAGGCTGCCGAAATTTGGATTGAAAATCCAAGGACTTGAACAAAAAAATGAGCTTGGACTTGTGGACTTGTTTGAATAAAATGTACTTGGTGCAAAGAACTTGAACCAAACAAGATTACATAGAACTTTGACATCAAATCCGAACTCAAATGTGACATGAACTACAAAAGTCTTAATTAATGGAACTCAAATTTGAACTAAAATGACAATGAGCTTGGTACAAGAAGTCTTAACTTGAACTTGAGCATTTGAACTCTAGTGAGCATGATTTGAACAATAGTGGACTTGGATGAATGGAAGAAGCTCATCTTGAGCTTGAACTGCATTTCTACTCAAACTCATACTAGAGCTTGAACTCAAGATTGAACCTATTTGAACTTGAAACTGGATTGACCTTTTAGATGCATACTAAGCTGAAAAATACAATATGCTAAGTTATGATCCAATCCATTTGAATGAAAGTTTAATAAAGATTGTGAGCAACATCAAGTCATGAATAAAATGATGAATATCAATGGATAAATGAAAGAATTGTGGTGGACAATATTGCAGAAGAATCATTCACATGCAAACATATGTTGAAGACTTATGGTAGAAAGAATAATGCACCTATAAATGAGAATGTGAACCTATTACGCATACAACAATTCATTCACAAGAAGCTATAAGAATCTTATGAATATTTGTGGAGGATTGTGGAAGATAATGAATATCATGCAAACCATAAAAGAATGATAGTGATCGATGCATATATTACTCACATGGGCAATTACATTGCTCTCTTACAAACAAAAGAAGTTGATACATCTGAAGGTTGACTTACAAGAAGGTATCAACATGAAAAGCTTCTACATCTCATTCACAAGCGATAAGTAAGAGGAAGATCTATGCATAGTCAATGATGTTCAACTCTAACCAAGTTTATTAATTCTACTACAAACAACAACACTTCATGTAGTAGTTTTATAAGTACATGTGGAAGTCCCTACGAGTCGTCGTTGAAGACTCCTTATTTATACAACAGTTCCCCTTGGATAAAAGAATTCAATATGTAACAAATGTAGTAGATTTTAATGCTCGTGGCACTTCAAATGATGGTAGAAGCTTTTACATTTGCAATGTATCTAACATCCCTATAGGAGAGACTAGAAGAATTGTAACAAATACAACGATCTTCTTGCAAACAGATATCAAGTTGAAAGGATAACAGAGGGATTAGAATCAATCAGTAGCATAGAGTTCTCAAAGAATTTAGGGAGATCTTCGAGCTAATCAAGATGCAAAGGAATGTGAAGGGGACTTAGTAGATGATAATTGTTTTATAACAGTCCAGCAATCTACATCAATATACAATAAGGGCACTAATTTACATGCAAGCAAGGAAAGAAGATCTGCAATACATACAAGTCCTCTACGAATACAAATATATGTATAACATGCCACCCCTTTGTAGATGCATACAGACTACAGTAAATGCAGTATCCTGTAGTCAACTTCAGTCTAAAGATGAATACATCTACCTCGAACAGTAATGATTGTATTGTAAAGACTAAAATCACAACAATATGCATAAAGAATACAAGTTTCTACGAGCTTCTAATATAATGCAGGAGATTAGTTAGTGCACTATGACCCGCCTACAAAAATCAATAAATAGTGCACGATAGTCTACCTGTACGAAGCAGCGAACAATTCTATTCAGAAGCTGCTACGCCACGCCACTGAATCCGCAACATTCGTACTAGCGGACAGAAGGCGTGTACAAGATCTCAAATGAAAAGTTGTGTGTATCAAAACAACAATTATATGCACAACTACAACCATTCCAAAATACCCCTGCACCTGTGCACCGTAGTTTGTATACACATAGGTACACTAAAAGGGGTAAATACAATCTCAACCCGCATGGGCCCCGGCGAGCGTGTTATTGGTACACACGTGATGTCTAGGGATGCTGCGCGGGTTGACAAGTGAATTCAAATTCGAAACCGATCCTTCTATACGGGTAAATAGAAGTTGATAGGGTTCGAACCAACAAACAAATATACGGCTGTGGTGACCGTCATATTTGTCTTAATACATTCATATTTGGCTTTCAAGGCCTATAACAATAAGAATTCACTATCAAAGGCTCAAATCCTACAAAACCCGATCCTCTGTCGACATCCCGATAGAGTTGACAAGGTTCAATCCATAAAAAGAAATGACCCCCAAACACCCCGATGATGGCCGTGTTGAATGCAGATCTCAACCATAGGGGTTCACATATATTTTCAAATGTCACCCAAAATTCCAAAAAATCTCAAATATTCCAAATGCCTATCAAAACCCAAAAATCCCAGAAAAATTCCAAAAATCTAAAAAATATTTAAAATTGAAATAAATCCATCCTAACACTTAAAGCAAAGCTCATCCACCATCCGCAACAGTTTGTCGAGGTAGACAAATTTAAATAAACTCTAGCTCACAAAGAGCCAAATGCCTAGTCGAAAATATCACTAGGATCCATTCTCAAATAATCTTTTGCCAGTAAGAACGTGGTACGTGTCCTTTAACCGTCAGTTTCGCCGCCAAATGGCACTGCAGGTAAATGGTTATGACCCGGGGCCCTCTGAACCGAGTGGTTTTGCCGCTAAATGGCACCATAGATAGCGGTTATGGCTAGAGCCAATACGCTCCTTAATGGCGTTAAATCCTTGAGATATGAATCAATAGGGTATGATTGATAGGGCACAAAGCCCTCTGTTAGCTAAGGTGGATTCAAATTTATCCCCATAGACAAACATTCAACCCCGGTCTACAAGGTTCCCTTGGACGAAGCAACCCATGGCTGTCGACAAGGATCCTTCTGTCAGGTTGGGTCGACTACCTCCTCTGACTAAGTAGACCAGGGACCATGATGGCCCGGGACGACGGAACCATGGGATCTTGATCGGGTCTATCATCCATTCCCCCACCATCCGCTTTAAGTGCACGATGGTGAAATTTCTATTTTTAAATATCAAATTTTTCAAACCTTTCCAAATTCTCAAACTTCCAAACATTTCTAAAACCCAAACCTATGCTGCTACTATATGCCAGATAAACACGTATTCTACGTATCTGATTGACGACTAGCCTTAATCGAAAGTTCTCTCTCGTGATCGGGAGGGGTAATTAATTATAGGGGCTTGCGCCTATAGGAAACCAGAACTCAGATCATAAAGTCCTCACAAAATGAGGGCGAAATCTCTGGGTAGTGTCTTATCTACAAACCCATCTGCCTTCCAAAATTTACCTCGGAACTTAGTTCGTTAAAACTCCCTCGCCGAATAAGAAAAGCGGGCAAAGGCTGGGGCCGAATTTTTGGAGCCCACAGTGGTGAAAAATGCCCTTAGTGGTACCATCCTATCTTAATCCAGTCTTGTTTTCCTTTAGGTTAGGATTCTTTCAATTGTGAGGATTAGACGCACTAGAAGGGGATAATGCCCTTCGAGGAACCTTCTTAATTTAAGAAAATTTTCTTTTCTTTTAGGTTAGGATTTTTCATTTCCTTAGAATTAGATGTGCTAGAGGTGGATAACGCCCTTTGTGGCCCTAAACTTTTTTTAATCCAATTTCCTTTTCCTTTAGATTAGGATTCTTTCTTTTCTTAGGTTTAAACATGCTAGTCGTAAATAATGCACTTCATGGCACCATCTAAGTTTAAAACTAATGTTTTTTTTCCTGTAAGTTAGAATTCTTTCTTTTTGTAGGATTAGACGTGCTAGTGGTAGACAATGATGTTTGTGGCACCATCCTAGTTTAATCTTAGGATTCATCCTTTCTGTATGAATAGACATTCTAGTCATGTACAATGCCCACCATTATAGTTTAATCTAGTTTTCTTTTCATTTAGGGTATGATTCTTCCTTTCCATATGATTTGACATGCTAGTGGTGGACAATGCCATTTGTAGAACCATCCTAGTTTAATTCAGTTTTCTTTTCCTTTAGGTTTGGATTCTTACTTTCCTTAGGATTAGACGAGCTAGGGTTTAATAACACGTTTCATGGCACTATCCTAGTTTAATTTAATTTTTTTTCTTTTAGGTTGGAATTTTTTCTTTCCTTAGGATTAAAAGTGCTAGTAGGGGATGATGCCTTTCGTGGTACCTTCCTTATTTTAATCCAGTTATCTTTTCCTTTAGGATTGGATTCTTCCTTTCCTTAGGATTAGACGCGCTATTGTTGGACAATGTCTTCATTGCACCATTCTAGTTTAATCTAAAATTATTTTCCTCTAGCTTAGGATTCTTCATTTTCGTAGGATTAGACATAGTAGTCGTGTGCAACACCCTTCATAACACCATCTTTATTTTAATCCTATTTTCTTTTAATTTAGGATAAAATTCTTGCGTTCCATAGGATTAGACGTGCTAGTCGTATACAACACTTTTCGTAGTACAATACTAGTTTAATTCTGTTTTCTTTTCATTTTGATTAAACTTTTTGTGATCCTTAGGATTAGATGAGCAAGTGCTGGATAACGCCCTTCGTGGCACCATAATAGTTTAATAAATTTTTTTTTTAAAGGTATGTATTCTTTGTTTCTGTAGGATTAGATGAGTTGGGGGTGGATAATGCCCTTTGTGACACCATTCTAATTTAATCCAGTTTTCTTTTCCTTTAGGTTAGGATTATTCATTTCCTTCGGATTAGACGTGCTAGTGGTGGACAATGCCCTTTATTGAACCATCATAGTTTAATTCAGTTTTCTTTTCCTTTATGTTTGGATTCTTTCTTTCCGTAGGATTACAACAAAAAGGTTAATAGCTTAGAGTTTGGTTCCAAACTACAAAGATTCATGTTTAGGAGGAGCATTTAAAGCCTTGGATAGTCTCCAAATACAACACATGAGTGAAGTGTTTGTTGTATAGGTGCTCCAACAAACTAAGTGAGAGAGCTTGAGAGTTTGGTCTCAAGTTCAAGTGATCCACATGATGGACATTTGGAGCTTAGAGAGGCTCCAAAATATTACATATGGATGTGCATGTACTTGTTGATTTTGTCTCAAAAAAAGGGGGATGACTTAGGATTTATTCCTAAAGTCTTGATGGTTGAAGTCAATCGGATATTTTGGGGCCTTGAGGAAGCTCCAAAATATCAAAAAATGAAGGGTGATGGACAAATGTTTGTTGATCTTGTATCAATAAATAAAATGTCACAAACCTAGGATTTTGGTCCTAAGTCAAAAAGCTTCATGCAGTGAAGTGTTTGGAGCCTTGAGGTGCTCCAAACCATTATGCATGGAGAAAGGAAGAATTTGTTAGAAAACTCCCAACTCATTAAAACAATCTCAAAGTCAATTTTGGGATGATTTGAGAGGTTAGATAGGATGGACCTGCTCATACGACCTTTCTAGAAAGACAACACATTGTGTTATCTAAGGAACCTAAAGACATAGGATGGAATGTCATTGGAAACCCTATGGATAGGCTCTAAGAATTAGTTTTCTAGAGTCTAAGGGAAGCCTAGGGGTGAAGGCTTTCGATTGTCTTTTCGAAAGCTTCACCAAGTGCCTAAGTTATGTGTTAATATCTTTGACTCGTCAACTTTCAAACTACACTAAATATGTCCAGCAATCTATAAGCTTCTTGAAGCCATAGACCATTCCATTTTTGCTTTGCAAACATCCATAAGTTTGGTGGGCACATTCATGATTTTGCAAATTGTAGGTACAAGGACCATAGCCATTGACATAAGGCAAATATTCAAATAGGCAATAACTCAAATAAACCTACCTTAACATTAAGAAATGAAAGCGCATAAAAAGAGAAATTTTGCTGTCTCCCTATATTTAGAAAAGTTCAACGATGTCTTCCAATAAATCCATTAGTTGAGAGATTTGAAACATGAACCAATAATGCTCATAAAAGATCCAACAACTTCTTAAAAATAATTGAAATGCATGTTTGAACATCTAGTAAATTTAAAGGGAATTGTGTATGTCATGGAGGTGCAACCCTATCACATGTATACGCTAGTTTTGTCGTAACATGCAAGTTTTAGGGAACTAGTAACGTATGCCACACTTGGATAAGAGACTCCACGCTCCTACATTTCATTCGACATCGAATGAGCCACTAAACCTTTGGTTTGGTCGTAGTAAGGGCATTAACTATGACATGAATGTTATTTGCATGCAAAAATAGGGGCATTGAACACAAATTCAACGCCCCCTTTTAACTCTCACGTGAGAGCAAATCATGAAAAATCACTTGACTTTCATGGTTTAAACGAGTGGACAGCAAAAATTAGGATTTCGGGAGACCAAAAATCAAAATTTCTAGGGACCTAAGTGTTGACCTTTGTATAAAATCCAGAAGAAACAAAGGAAAAATCCCGTAAATAATACCTGTAAAACCGTCGTATCCACGAATCCAGCTGAAATCGGCGTCGTTTGCATCACTTCTCCGCAAATCCGGCGCAAATCCTGCGACAATCCCTCGATTTCGCTCCTCTCAGCGTCCATAAATAGAGACCGAAGGGGGCTTCAACCGGGGATACTCCTTCCATTCGCTGCTCTTCCCCATCCCACGATCGAGCTTTCTCCCTCTGACCCGAAGTCCTCCTCAAGCCCGATCTCCACTGTCTCTGCCAAACTCCAAGCCCCCGATCCCTCTTTGCTCCCGATTTCCTCAGCCACTCAGACCGACGCCAACCCTACTCAACCCGACCTCCCCCCGTTCCCCTGCTCTGTGCCGATCCCAAGCCGAGAGAGAGAGAGAGAGAGAGAGAGAGAGAGAGAGAGAGAGAGAGAGAGAGAGAGAGAGAGAGAGAGAGATTGAGAGGAAGAAAGAAGTCCTCATACCTCCTCTCCACGCCGAACCTCACACCCGATCTCCATCCCTCTCCTCTATCCCGTTCACACGCTTCTTTGGCCCATCCTTGGCCGAACCAGAGAGTGAAAGAGAGGTTTATTTTGTTTTGTCTTTTTTTATTTTATTATTATTATTATTATTGTTTGAGATTAATTATAATTGATTTATATTTAATCCCAAATTAATTTTAGTTAATCTATAATTAATTTTAAATTAAAATATAATTAGTTATGAACAAAATATAACTAATTGTATTTAATTTATAATTAATTATGAGTTAAATTCAACTAATTTATAATTAATCTTAATGTAAATATAATTAATTATATATTTAATGTAATTAATTATAATTACTTTTTAGTTAATTATAAATTAAATCCAATTAATTTATAATTAGTTTTAAATTAAATATAACTAGTTGTAAATCAAATACAACTAATTATAGGTAATTATCACTAATTATAAATTAAGTGCTCCGACCTCGATCCTCACACTGCCGTCATCAACCCCGCGCAGGTATAACTTCTAAACCCTAAAACTCTGAGAACTTGTTTCGATGCATGCGGCGAGACAAAACGACCACCTATACACGCTTTTCTTAGCGTGGTGGGAGGGAGTGCGTCCCGACGCTTGTGACGAAGCGGGTAATCACCCAAATTCCTTCTTCGAAGTTCGTATCGCCCTGGAAACCCCGCCTATACACGCTTTTCTTAGCGTGGTGGGAAGGGATCCCGGTGCGATGCGCGCGACGAAGCGGGGATACCCATAAGTACCCGCTTGCGGGGAAATAACTGTTCTTTTATTGCAAAATATTTTCAAAAAAAAATAAAAAATACTTTTTTTACACACAAAAAATACCCATACATGCTTTTCTTAGCGTGGTGGGGGATCGAAAAATACACGGCCGCGGTGTCCTCGAAAGAGGGCACCTATCATACACGTTTTTCTTAGCGTGGTGGGAAAGGCCCAGTTTTCCGTAGTTTTCCCCTAAACGGGGAGACGCCGGGAGGCTGCCAAAATTTCGGGTGAAGACGGACTGTACTTGGACTTTATTTGCACATCAAATGGACAAAAATAAGACTCGTACTCAGACCTGTTTGAACTCAAATGAACAACAGTGGACTTGAATGTGGGCCGAAGCTGCACTTGAACTTGAAAAGAACAATAACATGAACTCAAATTAGAGCTCGAATACAATGAACTTGGTACAATAAGTCTTAATTTGGACTTGGACAATTCATACTCAAATTCAAAAGACCACAAAAGACATAGAACTTGTACTCGAACAACAACAGAAGACCTACGAACATGAACTTGAACTTAAAATAGAGGACTTATGAACTTATTTTTGAATACCAATTTGAACATCAAAAGAGCAAGATTTGAACTCAAATTTGAACTCGATTCCTACATCAAGTAGACATGACTTGAACTGTACAAATTTGCAAAGGACATAAACTTGGTGATAAGGACTTGTGGATCCAAGTTCAAACTTCAACTCAATGGGTGTATAATCATCTCAAAGATCACAAGTATCAAACATTAAAATTAATGATATAAGCTCTCAATGGATATATCTTTTCTTATGATCAAATGGAAGATGCATGTGATCTATTCATACATGTTGCAAATAATGTGTGGAGATCGACAAGGAGTTCACAATTATAACAAGTCTACAAACAATGTGCCTCTATCATGCTCTTAAATGATTGAAGGTGAATTGAAGATGATTGGTGCCAAGCAATCGACCCAAGATGCATAGTGAAATTATTATCCAAACAATGAAGTCCCTTTCAAACTACAAGTTATGTTCAAGGATAATGAAGATTGTGTGATCTCTAGCATCATTCGCTCACAAATGATAGTGAAGGGTCATATAGTGAAGGGTCATGCAAATTGTTGGGCTTGAACAATCCATAAATAGCATGAATAATTGTGACAATTCATTCACAAGCATATGCTAAGTACTTATGGGCTTTGATGTAATTTGCTTGAAGTAATTTCATTCAAATGAACTTCATGCAAGCAATACAACTCAAGTGAAGGCGATGAATGTCACAACACCTTTATAATCAATCATTGTCCAATGTCGAGAAAATACGGTTATCCGTTATAAGTAAAGATTGATGATACTACAATAAGTGCTAGCACCTACAAAATATATAGCAATAGCCAATGAATGTTGTAATATTCTTGTAGTCAACTCTCATTCAACATCAAGCAAATATATTGGACTTCTACAAGCAAGAATAAAGATCTGCAATGCATACATTCTCTTTACAAATACGGATGTATGTATAATATATCATATATGGGTAGATGCAAAAAGACTTCAGTAAATGCAGTATCCTGAAGTCAATTTCAATCTATGAAGGAATACATCTACCTACCAAGATGTAGCAGTAACGGATGTACTGAAAAGACCAAAAATCACAACAAAATGCCTGAAGAATATAACAAGTACGAGCTCATACGATCATAAGGCAGGAGATTAGTTAGTGCACTATGACCCGCCTACAAAAATCAACAAGTAGTGCACGACAGTCTACCTGTACGAAGTAGTGAACAACTCCATTTAGAAGCTGCTACACAACGCCACCGGATCCGCGACGTTCTTGGAAGCGGACATAAGGCGTTCTAAAATACCCCTGCACGTGCACTATAAATTGTATACACATAGGTACACTAAAGGGGGTAAAATATATTCTCAACCCGCATGGGCCCCGGCGAGTGTGTTATTGGTACACACGTGACGTCTAGGGATGCTGCGCGGGTTGACAAGTGAATTCTAGTTCGAACCCGATCCTCCTATATGGGTCAATAGAAGTCGACAAGGTTCGAACTCTCAAACAAATATACGGTTGCTACGACCGATATATTTGTCTTAATACATTCATGTTAGGCCTTTAAGGCCTATAACAAAGATAATTCACTGATGAGGGCATAAAGCCTACAAAACCCGATCCTCTGTCGACAGCCCGACAGAGTTGACAAGGTTCAATCCATAAAGAGAAATGACCCCGACCACCCCGATGATGACCATGTTGAATGCAGATCTCAACCGGAGGGGTTCCCCAAATATTTTCAAATGTCTCCCAAAAGTCCATTCACAATCCAAAACTTTACAATATCCAAAAATCCATAAATCCAAAATCCCAAAACTCAAAATATTTAAAATGAAATAAATCCATTAACTCGCTTAAAGCAAAATTCATCCGCCCTCCGCAACAGTTTGTCGAGGTGGATAAATTAAAATCAACTTCAGCTCACAAAGAGCGAAATGCCTAGTCGAAAATATCACTAGGATCCATTCTCAAACAATCTCTTGCCAGTAAGGACGTGGTACGTGTCCTCTAACCGGCAGTTTCGCCGCCAAATGACACAGCAGGTAAACGGTTATGACCCGGGGCCCTCTGAACCGAGTAGTTTTGCCGTCAAATGGAACCACAGATAGCGGTTATGGCCATAGCCAATACGCTCCTTAATGGTGTTAAATCCTTGAGATATGAATCAATAGGATATGATCGATAGGTCACAAAGCCCTCTGTTAGCTAAGGTGGATTCAAATTTGTCCCCTTAGACAAACATTCAACCCCGGTCTACAAGGTTCCCTTGGACGAAGCAACCCATGGCTGCCGACAAGGATCCTTCTGTCAGGTTGGGTCGACTACCTCCTCTGACTAAGTAGACCAGGGATCACGATGGCCCGGGACGACGGAACCATGGGATCTTGATCGGGTCTATCATCCATTCCCCCACCATCCGCTTTAAGTACAAGATGGTAAAATTTCTATTTTTAAATATCAAATTTCCAAACATCCAAACTTTCCAAATTCTCCAAATTCCCAAATCCAAATCTAGTTCTCCAATCTCAAATATCAAAATCCATGCTGCTACTATATGCCAGATAACACGTATTCTATACGTATCTGATCGACGACTAGCCTTAATCGAAAGTTCTCTCTCGTGATCGGGAGGTGTAATTAACTATAGGGGCTTACGCTTATAGGAAACCAGAACTCAGATCATAAAGTCCTCACAAAATGAGGGCGAAATCTCTGGGTAGTGTCTTATCTACAAACCCATCTGCCTTCCAAAATTTACCTCGGAACTTAGTTCGTTAAAACTCCCTCGCCGAATAAGAAAAGCGAGCGGAGGCCGGGGCCGAATTTTCGGAGCCCACAGATTTCTGGCGACTCCACTGGGGATTGGTTTCTCTTTCCATCTTTGGCTAGTCATTCATAAGCTGTAGTAGCAGCCGTATCAACCCATACTCATAATTTTGAGTCTATCAAAATGATCTTTTAACAGTTCAAAACTCTGAATTTTCTAAAATGATCATTCAAAAAATTTTCCATTGATATAACATATTTAGCAATATTTTAGATTTATATTATTTGAACTGCTTGCTAATGTTATTTTCTCTTATTTTTGTGTTCTGTGTAAGTCTCTGCATTTTGAAAGTGCGGGGTGATGTATCAGAATCTGATTACTAACCCTTGCCTTTCATTTATGCAGATGGATCTACAGAACACGCCGATGACTGTCCAACTGGGACAAGGAGCCAGGATTCAGCTGGCGAATGCTATTATTGAGACTGGAAATGCCAGAGCTACCATCCAGTTTGGTAGCGTTGACTTCCCGGCGATTGCTGCAAGGAGTGCCGCCATTCCTGTGAATGGTAGGAATATTGAGAAGTCTGTCAGAAGGCTCAATGCTGATAATGCTCCTGTCCGTCGTGTACATCTGCCAGTACAACGACCTACTGTTGAAACTCCTCGTGGGAGGATTTCTGTGTTTGAGAGGCTGTCACAGCCTGAAATCCCATCAACCAAGAGGATTGTGGCTGACGGAAGAATCTCCGTGATGACTGCCAACACCACTACTTTGCCAACCAGGTTATCTGCGCCTGGAAAATACGATGTTGAGGCCTCCTCAACTGGAGGAAGGCCTATTAGGAGGCAAAGAAGGAAGATGAACGCTGAGCTCCGAGCTCAACATCAACAACTCCTGATTCATCCTTCCAATCTGTCAGCCCAAGTGCCTGAAGTCAATGTTCCTACCCGGAACAAATTTTCTGATTTAAAATGGGTGAAAAGGAATAGCTCCACTGGTGAGCTGAAGAAGTCTTTCTGGGAGCAACGACAGGAGGTCTCAGCTCCTCCAAAGAGAAAGGAACCTGAAACTCTCTCAGCCCGGGTCTATCGGGTTCTGAAGACTGTAAATGAGAAAGGTCTGAAAAAGAAAAAGTTCCAACGGCCCGTAGTGATAGAGGCCAGAAGGACTCCACCAAGAGAACGTCTATCTACTGTGGCAGAAAGAAGAGAAAGAAGACATGTCCCACGCGGTGAACATCGGGGTGTGACACCTGAACCATATGTTCAGGGATCCACTGCTGAAAGGTCCCGGTGGAAAGGAAAATAAGTATGGAGGCCAAAGCCTCGAAGAAATGAAAAGGAAGAAAGAAGAGAAAGGAGGACTGATCTGGGCGTGACATCTGGTGAGGCTTCCCGGAGATCCGCCCCCCATCTACAAACAACGTCAGAAGTGGGCCCCAAAAAGGACCCATAATGACATTCCTCCAGACGGTAGACACCTTGGAGAATCCTCCAGAGGATCCAGTCGCCCTCCATCTCCTCCAAAAGAAAAGGCTAACTTCGATCGCAGCCCACTAATCGAAGAAGTCCCCGTGCCTAATCAAGAACCGGAAATCCAATGGCGTCGTCATTCGGAGATCCGAGTACTGGAAGAAAATATAGATGATCAAAATATGGAGGGAGAAGAATTTCTTGAAGGAGAAGAAAATATTGAAGAAAATATTGATGAATTTATGGAGGAAAATTTAGAAGAAAATATTGATGAATTTCTAGAGGAAAATCTAGAAGAAGAAATCAAAGAAATAAATAATACTCTGGACATGGAAATTGTCTATATGGTGAGACACACCAATGTTAATGAGGAAACCTATTATGATGAGGGTGAAGATGAAGACGATCAACAACCGCCGATTAGGTGAGTTTATCACCGTCGTCGTGAAGCTGGGTCCACCACTGGCAGAGGTGATCATTCTCAAGTTGAAGAAGAAGGAGAAGAAGCCGAGGAGAATCCCTTCGCTGACGAAAATGTCACGCTTGCAGACATGCAAAGACATTTGAATTTGAAATTCAAATTGAGTTAATTAAGAAACTTTCCTAAAATAAAAGAGCTAATTTAGGAAATAATTTGAATTCAAATTTGGGTGAATTTGAATTTCAAATTAATCCCAATTAATTCCAACCCAAATTAGGAAACAAAATAAAAGAGGAAAGGGGATGCGCCAATCTCCTTCCTCTCATAGGAAACTCTCTCCATTAGAACTATCAAGGCTTTCAAACACAAGTGTAGGCAAATTTCTTCATAATCATTCATTAACCATAATAGAATAAAGTGGGGCTTTAAATAGCCTCCTACAACATGACTCGAAACAAAAGACACAAACGCCCTTTGGGCTTACATACAACAATTATCATAAGAGGGGTACTACGGGAAAGAAAACACATAAGCAACTAAATAAAATAAAATAAAATAAAATACAACGGCTCACAATGCCACATAAGCAAATAACAAGCTACATGAAAATAAAAATACATCAACGACTCAAAAATATAAAGACTCGATCGTGGCCAAAGATCGGCGGCCGCGTCTCTGATAAACTCTCCATGATGATCTGGATGTCCCCATCAGATTCTTCCTTTAGGATTTGACATGTTAGTGGTGGACAATGTCCTTTGTGGCACCATCCTAGTTTAATCCAGTTTTTTTTTTCATCTAGGTTAGGATTCTCACTTTTCTTATGAATAGAAGAGCTACGAGTGGATAGTGCGCTTCGTGGCACTATCCTAGTTTAATCCAATTTTTTTGCTTTAGATTAGGATTTTTCTTTTCCTTAGGATTAAATGTGCTAGTGGGGGATAATGTCGTTTGTGACACCATACTAGTTTTAATTCAGTTATATTTTCTTTTAGGTTAGGATTCTTTCTTTCCTTAGGACTAAACTTGCTAGTGGTGGATAATGTTCTTTTTGACACCTTCCTAGTTCAATCCAATATTTTTTATCTTTTAGTTTAGGATTCTTCTTTTTTGTAGGATTAGACGTGCTAGTCGTGTATAACGCCCTTCGTGGAACCATACTAGTTTATTCCAGTTTTCTTTTGATTTAGGTTAAAAATCTTTCTTTCCTTAGGATTAGACGTGCTAGTGATAGACAATGCCCTTTATGGAACTATCATAGTTTAATCCAATATTCTTTTCATTTAGGTTAGAATTCTTCTTTTTCGTAGGATTAGACGTGCTAGTCGTGTGTAACGTCCTTCGTGGAACTATACTAGTTTATTCCAATTTTCTTTTCATTTATGTTAGGATTCTTTCGGGTTGATCTACTATGGAATGAGGTATTATGCCAAACTTTTAATGAAGAATGTGAAAATATGATTGACTTTAGTGATTTATCTCCCTAAATAAAAATAAAGATTTTTATTTTTATCGGCATATAAGTAAAACCGAAGTCAGAGAGGCTTTAAAGAAAATGAAGTGTGGGAAAGCTATTGGACCTGATGATATTCCAATAGAGACGTGGAAATGCTTAGGAGATAAAGGAATTTCTTGGCTTACGAAACTTTTTAATACTATTTTGAGGTCTAAAATGATGTCAGATCAGTGGAGAATGAGCATGTTAATTCTTATTTTTAAGAATAAAGGTGATGCACAGGAGTGTGCGAATTATAGAGGAATTAAGTTAATGTGTCATACTTTAAAACTATGGGAGCGAGTTATGGAGCATAGGTTGAGGCGTGATACTAATGTTTCTCAAAATCAATTTGGATTTATGCCGGATAGGTCTACTATGGAAGCCATACATTTATTGAGAGGTTTGATGGAGAAATATAGAGAGAATAAGGAGGATATACATATGATATTTATTGATTTAGAGAAAGCATATGATAAAGTTCCAAGAGAAGTGTTATGGAGAGTTTTTGAAAAGAAATGAGTTAATAATGCTTATATTCAAATCATTAAAGATATGTATGCGGGAGCTATTACTTGTGTTCAAACACAAGGTGGTTTGACCAAGTATTTTTCTATTTCAGTTGGATTTAATCAAGGATCAGCCTTAAGTTCGTATCTTTTTGCTTTAGTCATGGATGTTCTCACTAGACATTTGCAAGAGGATGTACCTTGGTGTATGCTTTTTGCTGATGATATTCTTCTTGTTGATAAGACTAGAGAGGGAGTTGAAGGTAAATTTGAATTATGGTGATCAACTTTAGAGTCTAAAGGTTTTCGCATGAGTAGATCTAAAATAGAATATATGGAGCTACTAATTTTAGTAGCAATAGACTTAGTGAGGGGATTGTGACTTTGGGCGATCAAGTCATTAATAAGAGTACACGTTTAAGATATCTTGGATCTATTATTCAAAGTGATGGTGAAATTGATGGGGATATTATCAGCAGAATTTAAGTTGGATGGTTGAAGTGGAGGAATGCATCGGGCTTTTTGTGCGATAGAAAAGTCCCCTCAAACTTAAGGGAAAATTCTATAAGATGGTGGTGAGTCCTGCAATATTTTATGGCGGAGCACCGGAAAATCGAGCATAAATTCTTTTTCTTAGCGTAATGGGAAGGAACTCAGTGTATTGCCTACGGCTAGACGGGTAGGCCTTGTACATGCTCTCGTAGCGTGGCGGGACACTTTTAATTACCCATAAGCACTCAAGTAACGTGGCGGGGGAAAGAAAGTTGCACATTTTCAAATAGGTACCCCGAAGACCCATGCACGTCTTTCTCTAGCGTGGTGGAATTGAAGATTTATGGCTGCGGTGTCATCCAACACCTTCCGTACATGCTGTTCTCTAGCATAGTGAGAGGCCCAAACTCCTAGAATTTCCCCTATGTGTGGGAGACGCTGGGAGGCTACCAAATTTTTCAGTGAATAGAGAGGACCTGACTTGGACCACATGGAACAAAATTTAAAGCAATAAACCAAAATTTAATTCGATAAATGAACGATAAAATTGAAAATACAAGATGTTGAATAATGATCTAAAGTACTCAAACGGACATTAATAGATGAACATGAAATTTGTGCAAGATAAGAAACCTCAGATGTTATTCACTTATAAGCCATATTGCTTAATCAATCATATGCAAATGATAATATCTCCTACATGTATATGCAAGAAAGTTAAAAAAAAAATTAAATAAAAAAAAATATGCGAGAAAGTTGTAGTGAATGTGATGACATTCTCAAAGCATCTGACAATACATTCAACTCACACACAAATACATTCAACTCACACGCAAATTATCAATCAACATGCAAGGAATGTGGCACATCTACGAACAATGATCTGTTACATGACATGTTTATTAGCAAGACATGAAGGTAGTGGTTGACATGCAACGAAGGTGAAAATCAAAGACTTGCAACAACATTAGGACCATCCTATAAACATATGTAAGAAGATTGTGATTGAGGCAATGATATTAGCATGAGTAAATATAGGAGACATGCAACAAATATCAAATTGAAGTGCGGCCCTCTCACCGTCAATGCTAGTCAATATGCAAGCAACCGTATCGATACCTTGCAAGGGAAAGAAATCAGTGCATCAACAACTTAAAGTAAAACCAATCCATTCTCCGCAATAGTTTGTTTAGGTGAACAAATTTAAAAATACACTTCAGCTCACAAAGAGCTAGTGTCTAGTCGAGAATATCACTAGGATTCATTTTCAAATCATCTCCTGCCATTAAGGATGTTGCATGTGTCCTCTAACCAGCGGTTTTGCCGCTAAATGACACCGCAAGTAAACAATTATGACCGGGGTCCTCTGAACCGGGTAGTTTGCAGCCAAATGGAACCACTAAATTACGGTCATGGCCAGAGCCCATAAGCTCCCAAATGGCATTAAATCCTTGAGATATGAATCAATATGATATAATTGATAGGGCACAAAACCCTCTGTTAGTTAAGGTTGATTCAAATTTGTCACCTTAGACAAATACTCTCCCCAGGTCTAGAAGGTACCCTTGGACGATGCAACCCATGGTTGCCGATAAGGATCCTTCTATCAGGTTGGGTTAACTAAGGATCTTGATTGGGATCATCATCACTCCCCCCAGTATCCTCTTTAAGTACAAGATGGTGAAATTTCTAATTTTAAATATTAAATTTCCACATATCAACCTATATTGCTACTATATGTCGGATATGATGTATCTACGGATATAATGTATTCATTTGATGACTAGCCTTAATCGATAGTTCTCTCTCGTTACCGGGAATGGTAATTAACTATAGGAGCTTGCGCCTATAGGAAACTTGAACTCAGATCTAAAGTCCTCGCAACATGAGGGTGAAATCTCTGGGTAGTGTCTTATTTACAAATCTAATCTGCCTTCTGAAAATTTACCCCGTAACCTAATTCGTTAAAACTCCCTGATAAAGTAGGGGAGACTGGGGCACGAATTTTCGGAGCCCACTATATATATATATATATATATATATATATATATATATATATATATATATATAATAAAGGACATTATTTCCTTCTTTCTAGTCATAAAATATTCTTTGAAAAGTATTTGAATCCCGAGTCTAGTACTAGTTGTAGCATATGATGTTAAATGTCTATTGTGAAACCTACAATTAGTTGAAAGGCTACTGTGGCTATTGCTGTTATAATATAAAAGATGCATGTGCATTCATTCTGTGGTGCATACATGTATGTGCATTATGTGCTCTCTCTTGCATACGTCCGTTAATGTTATTTTACAAACAAAAGCATTAATTGATGCATTCAAGAAAGTTAAATATGCACAAGTGCTTGTAACTATATGATTTTTTTTCATTTTTGATCTTGTTTATGTTTCTGAAAGAGAAGAGTGAACAACAATTTGAGGAAGGTGTTTCGTTATTTTTTGAACGCACACCATCCATCCTTGGTCTGAGGCAACTTTGCTGGTTCAAAATGCTCAGTTTAGATTTGTTTCAGCTGCGTTCTCAGCTACTTGTGAATTGAGCTGGATATGGGCAATCTTGTGAATTCCTGCATTCAATGTTTGAGTTCATATAAATTTTATTGACCAGCCCTTATGTCATTTGGTTAAGAGAAAGTCTGTGTAGAATAATATATTTATCGATATAAATCGTTGAATGATGTCCCTGTTGGAATAACAAATTATGGCTACAAATACACCACTGATACTAGAAGTACAAATGAACATGAATGTTTTCAATTCGGGTCTCAACATGAATGAAGATTTTAATAAACATGCACAAAATCAGATAATGAAATTATTTAATGCGAAAGTGTATAATTATTATTTCTTGGTATTTCCCAGGATCCTGAAGATGGTCGGGAAAATCAGGATCAGGTATCCCGTGCAAAATTCTTTGAATTCTAGAGCACACTTCCTCCAAACGGTAATGCCTATTCTTTTTAATTCCTGGTAGAGAAGTACAGGCGACAACACACTTGGAGAAGATGCTCCATCATCAGATGCAGAAACAAATGTAAAATAATCTTTCCATTATTTTCCTTTTACTTGTGTTCATGTTGAAGAGTTAAACGTTTGCTTTTTCTCTCACTAGATATTGTTAAATGGGCAATTGGGCAACTAGCCTGATCATTCTTTGGCCAGGGTGACCCTGTAATGCTAGCCAGGTTGTTGAGAGAATAAAAGTATAATGAAAATGTAAAATATTGACGTGTTTCCCATTTATTTAATGCATTATAAATGCATCCATATGATAAATATTTGATATAAGTACATTAGTTATTCTTTTTGAACTGAGATGCATATTAGCTGTTGGACTTGACAGAAATGGTAGGCTCAGTTTGTGTTAGGCCCACCCTTTACATCTATTATTTCTAGCTCTCTATGCCTTATTCTATGAAAAATTCCCTCTCGTTTTGTTTCTCTTCACAATTTTGTTGATGTGCTTTCTGCTAGATGACTGTTGAAAATCTGATGGAGGCCTATGAAACATGTACATCTACTTTGCGAAAATCTCAATATAAATGCCGAACAATTTCTCTAAGGAAGATCGCTCCTGCTTACTTTTCAAAGGAGGTCAGCTGTAAAGGACTTGAATCTTGATGAATTTACTCATTTTTTTAGTTATCTATGTATTATCATGCTGAATTATGTTTTGGTCATCTAAAAAGTTTTTGCATGTGATATCTAACTGTAGATGAGAAGATTTTTTGTGGTGGTGGTACTGTGAATTATTTTTTACTGCTCTTTTGGATTGCCCGGATTATAGTGGATGGAATATCTCAATTTAATATATAGACATAGAACCGTAGCAATAGCAGATGTCATCGTATTAGCAAATTGAGTAGGTTCGAGAATTCGTGGCGTTATCAGCATGGTGGATGCATGATTTTGTTATTGGTTTGTCTTAATGTATGTATAACTTCATTATTGTCACGACCCGGCCCGGTTAACCCGATAAAATCGGAGCGGGAACAGTAGTCGTACGGAAGAGTATATAAAGCATAATTAAATTCATTATAAATTTAAAGTCATTACATAAATGTCATCCAACATTAAAAAAAAGAGCCACTAAAAGACATCAAACTAAAATATTTCAAACTGTTCAACTGTCTTATAACTACTAAAACTTCTTTAATCCATCAACATTACATAATCTCCATATTAATGATCAAATACATATACATACTCAAACTTGAACTCACAAACTGCTTAAAAATAAACTCAAACTCAATTTGAAATCATAACAAGGAATCTTTCATCCTGAGGTCCCCTACGACGATACGTGTACGGTCGTCGTGCAGCCATTACTTATTTCCTGAAAAAAATATTTTCAAACGAGGAATGAGCCAACGCTCAACAGGTAATTCATGTCTTTAAATAAAAATTTGCATAAAACTAAAATAAAACAGTTTCGTATGAAAACATGAAAGGAATGTCAACCATGAATAATCTCATATCAGTATATAAAAAGAAATACTTTTCTTAACCTCTTTCCTTAATATTATATGCTTCCTTTACCTTTTTCCTTAAACATAAATTTTCAAAATTTGAAAAGAACATAGGAATTCATATTATGCATAATATTTTAGTAACACCCGTCTCGGATGTGCCCATAATTTGGTACTGTTCAGGTACTCAATCAATTTTGGTCATTTCCTTTACTATTGGATCTACGAGCCTCCTTTACCATTGGCTTTACAAGCCCCCTTTACCATTGGCTCTACGAGCCTCCTTTACCATTGGGCACTCCGCATCAGTATACACATTCATTTAATAAACAATCTTTCATTCATATGTAAATGGAAAAACAAGTATAAAAATCATGTGCAAAACATAAAACATTTATTCTCAACACATTTTGAAGCTTTTTGAATATTCATATTGTCATAAAAATAAAAAGTCATGAATTCAGGTCATATGAAATTTTTTCAATCATTTGTTTAAAATACTAGAACGGAACAAAAATATTAATTTTTAACAAAAACATGAGTACCTTCCTCAAACCAAGTACGACACGTCGCTTCGATACAAGTCTTCCACCATACACTTTAAAGATCATAACCTAAGAAAGATTTACAAAAGAGACGTCATAATTTTTTTAATTATCAAATTCTTAAGTCTAAATCTTCATTTCCCCTTAATCATTTCATACAACACCTAATAAATATTTAATTAAATTAATATGAATTTTTGGATTTAATTAAATATAATTTTTCAGAAATCTATAAACCTTCAATTTCATCAAATCATTGTTCCAAAATTGATTTATAACATATATTAATAATTATTTTATAGTTTTTGGATTAAAATAATCATGAAAATTAGTGAAAATAAGATTTTCATCAAAAATCAAAATTTCCGCATTAAAATCATTCTCAATACCCTTAGAAATCATTTTCGTATAGGTGTCTTACGAAATTAAGTTTTAGGACAAAAATCCTAATTTATAAATCTCCTCAAATCTCTATGTTTTATTGCCAAAACAATCCTCTAAACATTCCTTAAAGATTTTGTAAAGATATTTCGAAAGAAATCCAAAATTCTATAAAACCCTAGAATTTCTATCTCCAAAAATCTAGAGATCGAGAAAGTTTCGTTAGAAAATAATCATGGCGGAGTGTTTCTCTCATCGTCCTCTTCGATTTGACCTAAAACTTTAGCAAGAAGATCGTCGCCGGAGCCACCCCCATCGAGCCTAGGCCGTCCGCCCCTTGCCGCTCGTTCCGCTCAAATTCGGTCGGTCAAGCTTGAAATGAGAGGGAGGGTTCGGTTTGCTCATTTAGGGAGAAAGGGGAAACCAAATGACCTTAATACCCTCACTTAAAACCTATGCGACTCAGTACCTAATAAGGGTAAAGTTGGTATTAAGAAACTTCGTTAAATTTTAATTCCTTAAATAGGCTAAATTTGGTATAAGTTCTATATATCGAAACGATCAGAATTTCGCAAGGAATTTTCTAAAATTATTTCTGTTGAATTCCGTTAACGTTGAAAATCTCACTTAAAATTTGTTGTGGCGCTAAAAAAAACGTGCCAGATCTAAAGAGGCATTTTCGGGTTTTACAATTATTCTCTGATGGTCTTCAAAATCTTGGGAAACTCAAATCTATTTTAATTTTTATTGGTGTTTATCTTCAATGAAAAGGAATTTCCCCTTGTAGTTTGCAACTTGGGGTTTTGATGTGGAGATTGAAGCTGGAAAACTCCTTAATGTAAAGAGTTCTTGCTCTTGATGTTGTAAGGATGTTAGTTTTTTCCTTGCAAGTGATGTGGATGAGAATGGAGGAGTGTGGGGTGTGGTCGAGAGAGAGAGAGAGAGAGAGAGAGAGAGAGAGGGTGGTGTGTGAGGAGCTGGGTGTGGGGTGTGGGGTGTGCGGTGTGAGAGGGGGGGGGGGGGGGGGGGGGGGGGGGGGTGGGTGCAATGTCAATAAGGCTAGAGATAGAGTTTGAGATTAGCTTTGCTTGTAGCTATTTTAAGCATTCATGAGTGATTAATATATAAAAGCTTTCTTATTTGTAATGAGAATTTCATCATCAATGAAATAACAATGAAGAAAGCAATCAAAATAAATAATGGTGGATCTTTCATAAAAGGATTATCTTTCTTGAATGAATTTTTTAAATACGATAATCTTTCAATTGCATCATTATTCATGAATAAAACTATTTTAGGTAGTAGTTTGGAGGCGAATCTAATTACTTATTGAATATTGATGATGATAGATCTTTTGATGGTGGTGCACTACTTCATCTTCCTCTTGCATCAACTCTACTTTGGAGAGTGCTCAACAAAGTATTCATTTTATAAAGTAGGGGCGATTCACTCCAGCTCCTAGAGGGACATACATATGGTATCATTGGTTGGATGACCATGCCATTGAATTTGGAAGTGCTACTAGCTAGTTTTGCAAATTTTGATCTCATTGTTGACCTTTAAATACATGTATAATCCAATGCAAGTGGCTTTCATGTCACGTAAATCTTTATTAAATCCCTCAAAAGGTAGCAGCTGTCACATCACCCAAAACCTGCTAGTATCCTACTCAAATCCTACTGTACCAGCCCCCAAAATTTTCCCTTATCCTGCTCAAATCCTATTGTACCAGTCCCCAAAATCTGCCCTTATCATGCTCAAATCCTGCTATCTTGCCAGCCCATATCCTACCAAAAATCCCTGTCAAATCCATCAAAACTACAGCTGCCCTGTCAAAGTTCTGCTCCGTACCTACAGCAGCCACCTGTTTTTGTCAGGCAAGTGGAAATAAAAATAAATAAATAAGGGCTCATCATGTGCTCCTAACTGATCCCTCTCATCTCTATATATACACAGACAAGCCCCCACTCCCATTTGCTTGGTTCCTGCAGCTCTCCACGTGGAAGCCTACTGCACACACACTCCACCTCCACAATAGTAGACCTAAATCCAAAATATATACCAAAACATCCAACTCCACACTAATAACCCGCCTACATTTGCATTCAGCATTCATCCCACTCTTTAGATAGCACCTATATCACTTCAAATACACTAACCAACCTACAAACTTCAAGCAACCAGCCCTAATAACATAAAAGGGCACACTGTTTTCTCTGATTTATCAACATAATACCTCACACCAAATTTATAGCAAACCATTCAAATAACCCATGAAAGCCCAACTTCACCGCTGTTGAATGCAAAGGTATAAAAACTTCTAACTCAAAGATTTGTTGGCTCAAGAAAAATGGCATGAATGCATGAATCCCGCTTTGCAGTCGTAGGATTCCATTTCCCTTAAGTCAAATTATAGTTAACAAGATTTCCCCTGAGTGTAGTGTCAGAGTTTATTTAGATCTGGGGTTCTTACTTCCTATGAGCGCAAGCACTCATAGTTGATTGGCCCTCTTAACAAGTAAGAGAGAGCTCTCGATTAAGGATGAATAAAATTTAGGTAGTTTAGTCTCAATTGTGGGGGAAATGGAAGTAAACCCAGTCAAGATCCCATGGTTCCGTCGTCCCGGGTATACTGTAGGTTTCAGTCTAAGTGTCCAGGGAATCTGATTAGCAGCCATGGGTTGCCTCCTCTCAGGGATCCCGAATAGACTGAAAGTTCGATGGGGATGTTAAGCCCTATGAACTTAGTCCCAAACTAACCAAGAGGGGGGGTGAATTGGTATTTTAAAAACTTCTTTTTTAAAACAAGGAGTTAAAATCATATAAACCAAATCACACCACGAAAATAATGCGGAATTTAAACGTGCGGAAGCAAGAAAAAGAACACAGAAATTTATAGTGGTTCGGTCGACTCGACCTACGTCCACTCCTTGGAGGCACCCTCCAAGTATTGCACTACACAAAAAGTGACTCTCCTTTAGCCCCCACGGCTAGGTGGAGAAACCCTTACAAGAACCTCCTTTTTGCCACCCCGGCAAGGCAGAGAACCTATCTCCTTTTGCTTCCTCCTGAAGCTGGCAGAGAACCATAACCAAAAGCAACACTCCTTACCTCTACCGACCCTTCCACGGACGAGAAACTCTAGACGAAGACGACGCAGAGAGATCCTTGAAGCAACCCTTGTGACACCCCTCACAAGCTCCCCCTCACAAGATCCTCTCTCTCTCTTCTCTCTCTCTTTCTCTCCTCAAGGCCTTCTTAGGTCAAGGCAGCAGCAAAAGGTCTTGAAAAACGTTGAACAAGAGCTCTTTAAATAGAAGAGCTTCAAAAGAGCTCATTAATTGCAAGTTGCCGACTTTATCGTCCAGGCCGATCTGTACATCGGCCTGGCCGATCAGTACAAAACAATGAAGATCGGCCAGAGTATAGCCCTGAATGGGAAACAGGACGATTGAAAAATAGCTTGATCGTCCAGGCCGATATCACGATCGTCCTGGCCGATCAGTTCAAATCAGAGGAAAATCGTCCTGACAATAGCCCTGAATACGAGCTGGCCGATATTGATCGTCCTGAAGTAACTTAAGGTTTTTGACTATATCGGCCTAGCCGATCTTGCGATCGTCCAGGACGATATGATCGTATCAATCATCCTTAATTACTTCCTTGATTTTCTGAACAATTATGGCATAATCTGTTAATATCGTCCAGGCCGATCCGAGGATCGTCCTGGCCGATAATTTAAAGATATGGTATACCATACTTGTCTATGGCAGCTACTTCTTTCTGTTTTGAGCTTATCGTCCTGGCCGATACACGTATCGTCCAGGACGATCTGTTAACGTAGGCTGCCTTAATTAAGAATCTTTAATTAGACTTTCTGTTTTAAGCTGATCGGCCAGGCCGATCAAAGAAATCATCCTAGCCGATATGAGTAAAACCAGAATTTCTAAGTCTCTCAAGTGTGTGTGTGAAGGGTTACAAAGCATCAGTCTTTTTAACTATTACAAGAGGACTCAAAAGGTAAAAAACACAAGTACAGACTGACTCAACCCTAAACCTACGCATTTCTGAACTTGGCTCCTTTTTGATTATCCGATCGTCGATTCCTGAAAAGTTAGAAGCAACAAGCTGTCCAAGAAAAGCAGTGTTTGTCAATCATCAAAATATAAGACATGAAAAATAGATTTGCAACAATCTCCCCCTTTTTGATGTTGACAAAACATAAGTAGGTAAATCAAAATAAAAAAGATTCATTAGAAAAAACAAGGTTACAACATCAACTTTTTCTGATTACATCTTATCCTACTCCCCCTTTTTGTCATCACAAAAAGAGAGTCCAGAAACAGAAAAAAAAAAAAAAAAAAAAACATCACGAAAGACTACTAAAAAAACAAGAAACAATAACTAAAAGAACGAGGGATCCTGATCATCAGATGGAGGAGGTGGAGGTGGCTGCTGAAAGTAACTGGCAAGGGTAGTAAACTGAGCATTGAACCAGGCGATGTCCTGGTCATGCTGCTGCTGCTGGTGAGTGAGAAAACTGTCAAATCGAGCTAAATCCTCAGCGCGGTGATGCTCGTAGCGGGCGATGTCCTCAGAGTGTTGCTGCTCCTGGGCAGCAACATATGCATCAAATCGGGTCTCCCAACGATCAAATCTCTCAATCAACTGATCAACCGGTGAGTGTTGGTGGAGAGGGACAGGGTCAGGAAAGGGAGCTGGAGCGGGAGCCTCCTCCTCTCGAGCCCCCTGAGGTTCCTCAGGGTGGAGACGAGTGCTGTGAAGGGTGCTAAAGGAGTTGTTTGAGTAGAAGGGAGTTGGAAGGTTTGGTGGTATAGAATATTGAAGTTGGTATTTAATTTCAAGAACATAGGCTATGATGTGTCCTAAGGCTAGATTTGGCTTTCTTCGCGAATTGTTGTTAGGTGGTCGATGTAACAAAAAAATAGGTCAGCAGTGTTGAATTCCCTATGAGCCATGATATAGAAGGTAGTGAGGGATAGTAGAGGGGTAATGTGGACACGATCGCCGGCTTTTGGAATGACGGAGGTGCGAAGGACATGTTGGATTGTCCTAGCATCTCTGACTAAAGAGCTAGTCTCTCCAACATGGTAACGGACATTGGTCTGGCGAAGAAAGTGATTTGCCGTGGACCAGTCAAGATCAGGGTCAAGGGCAATTAAGTGCAGCTTATCTCCGGTGGTGGATAGCTGTAAGAGATCAACACAGTCCTGATATGTGATTTCGACAGGGCGTCGATTCACATAGGAGGACAGGGCTGTGAAGGTGGAGTTGATGCGCAGGTTCGCAAAAAATTCTAGAAGGAATTCAGAATTGAAGGGGAAAACAAGAGACAGAATGAAGCAAAGGGAAGTGTGGGCGAAGAGATCCATTACCGGGTAAGAGATGTGGACTGGATTGATAATCCTGGAAACAGTAATTCCACATTCTTTATAGCGGTGATATGCAGCTTCATCTTCTGCTTCACGGAAACGAGGGTCAACCCTTGCCCTCGAGGAACTTCCAGAGGTCTGACGGACGCGCTTCCCACCAGCCATTTGAGAGATCTTAAGCAAAAACACAAAGGAGAAGGGATGAGGAGTGAAAAACATGGCTGGATCGGCCTGAATTTAAAGAAACGTCCATATCGTCCTGGCCGATCGCGGAATCGTCCAGGCCGATATGTGTCAATAATTACGTACAGGCCGATTGGTCAAAAAGGCGGTCCAATCGTCCGGGCCGATCAGATATCGGCCAGGCCGATTAGACATAGGCTATCGGCCCGAGGAGTCAGTCCGGACGACCGTTGAAAAAGCAGATCGTCCGGGCCGATTAGGTGTATCGTCCAGGACGATGCACAATAATTGATCGTACCGGCCGAAGTTAAAACGTTTTAAATGCTTGCCACGTGTATCGTCCAGGACGAACAGTGGATCGGCCCGGCCGATGGTCCAATAATGGATCGTCCGGGGCCGAATTTAAAGATAAAAACGTACTGACACGTGGATCGTCCGGGACGGTCCAGTGTATCGGCCAGGACGATGCACATAGAATGCATCGGCCAGACAAATAAACTATCGGCCAGGACTATCATCATGAGTTTTGATCAAATCGTCCAGGACGATAATGTATCGTCCAGGACGATGATTTTCATTAAGCACAGAAAAAGGTCAGCAGATGGATTTTGGAAAGAATTTGTCCTATCGGCCGGGACGATAGAAATATCGGCCAGGCCGATGTGACTTGAAATTGAAATCAAGAAAGGAATGGTGATGATCAAGTCCCTCAAAAATAAAACAAAAGAAAAGACAGTCAAAGACAAAAAAAAAAAAAAAAAAAAACAAACACCGAATATTTTTTGGATTTTAATTTTTCTATTTTTTTTGTTTTATGAAGGCATCATATGAGAATTCTTTTCTTGAATTTAAATTTTTGAAGTTTTTAGGAGATCAAGAGGTTTAACAAAATCCAATTAGAGGAAGGTAGAAAAACTGATTCCATTAATCCTAAATCGGACATTCTTCAGGGTACAAAAAATCTCTTAAAAACAATAGAGTCCTAACTTGGAATAACACAAGAGGTTTTAAGAAGATCCAATCAAGACTTGTTAACAACTAAAGTATCTTATAAATAATAAATCAAAATAATTTTTCTCAATCATGGAATTTGAAATCAAATCTTTGAACGTATCACATAATTAATGAGTTTTCTAAGTTTTAAGAGTTTTACCAAAGAGATGATAGCTTGCAATTAGTGGGCTAATTTTATGCCTCTTTTCACTTTTATTGGCTCTTTGAGCATCTTTTGATTTTTCATACACTTTTGTGTATATAGTTTTCTTTTCAATTTGGCTTCATTGGCCTCTTTCCTTTTTAACTCTTGCAAGCTAATAACTCTTTAATATACCCTTAAAGAAAAATACTTAGTTGTGAGTATATCCTCCAAATATTAGAGAATAGGAGCTCTCTCTCTAACATAGGGAAGAACAATCCACAACACAAAATCAAAATCACGTGATGACTGCAATGGTAAGATTTCAAAAGCTTGAATGATATCAAAGAATTTTGACTATTATGCATAAGATGACTTAATGTAGCAAGATTAGAAGGATATCTTAAAAAGCCATTGGTTAAACTGAGTTTAGACTTTTTGTTTTATAAAAGAAAAATCATGCCACTAAACAAAGTCAGAAGAGGGAAAAACATCACCAGTTTACTCTCTTTAACCAATTTAGAAAAGCTAAACCCTATCAAAAGAAAAACTCCAATATTTAAAAGCTTGAGAAGTTTCATCATATGGAATGCCAAAAAATAAAGTCCAAAGTGAACAAAGCAAAAGCAAAAAATAAGCAAACTAAAGACAACAAAGAGTGAACACAAAAACTAAAAAATAAAAGTCACACAAAAACTAACGATTTCAAGCACGTGATAAAACAACGGATTTTAGCAATCGAGCTGCAAGCCTCCTTATGTTCAGTTATCCTATGCTCCCACGAGGTCTTTGGTGAGAGCACATCTGCAAAACTCAACAACAGTTAGTTTTAGGAACCCAAACAGATTTGGGCTCCTTTTTAGAAAATGTAGAGTGCAATGCAGATGTAGTATGTATTGAATCATGCATCTTAGGTCTCCACACCCAATGTGTACTGCGGTGAACTGTGCAAGTGTGTGAGATGTGTCCTAGCACGCCACATGAAAAACATTGAATTCCAGGAAAAGGTTTTCTTAATTGGTTTGGGTAAAAATGCCTCTTCCTAGGTTCTGGCCTTTGATTAAAAGTTGGTGTCATCCTAGCTTTCTTACATGTTTCCAAATCATTTTGAATTCTCAAGTTAGTTCTTTTTAATGCATCATTCTCAATCCTCAAATTTTTCTCAATCTCTTTAGATTTCTTAAGATCATTGTTAAGTGAGATGTGTGAAGCTTTTAATGCATTACTTTTATCAACTAATTCCAAATGCTTCTTGTTTAATTCATCAAATTCATCAAGGAGAGCCATGTGATTTGAATCAATCGTTGCATGATCTTTGAGAAAAACTTCATGCTCTTTTTGTAGATTTGAATGTTCTAATTTTAGGCTAGCATGAGTTTTCTTTAATTTCCTATATGATGCATGGATTTTTTCACAAATTTCAAATAATTCATCATAGGTTGGTCTACATACCTCTTCCTCATCACTTTGATTTTCTCCCATGAAACACAAGTTTGTAGTCTCTTCCTCTGGTTCAGTCTCAGAGGAATCAGTACCAGATTCTGCCCAGAAGCCTCTTTGGATTTTCTTATTCTCCTTCCTAGACTTAGCTTTTTCCTCACCTTTTTCCTTTTCTTTGCTTGAATGATCTTGAAGTGTAGGACAATCGGCTCTTACATGTCCAGGTTTCCTGCATTCAAAACAAACAACATCAGAAGATCCTTTAGTATGTTTATGATCCTTACCTTTTCTCCAGTTTTGATGATGCTTTTGTTTCTTCCTTAGAAAGCTTTTGAATTGCCTTGTGATGAAGGCAACTCCATCGCTTTCAGACCCGGAAGATTCAGAATCCGATTTGTGTGCCTTCAATGCAATTGTTTTCTCTTTTTTCTTCTCACCTGCATCAAGATTTCTTTGATTCACCCCTTGCTCGTAAGCAATGAGTGAGCCAAGCAAGTTATCAATAGAATAGGTGTTTAAATCTTTAGATTCAGTGATTGCAGTAATTTTTGCATCATAAGAAGAAGGCAAGCATCTCAAAATCTTGTTAACTTTTTCATAGTTCGAAAGTTCTTTTCCTAGTGCATGCAATGAAGTAGCAATCTGAGTAAACCTAGTGTACATGTCAGAAATCGATTCATGAGGTTTCATACGAAAAAGTTCGTAGTCATGCAAGAGAATGTTTAAACGGGATTGTTTAACTTCATTAGTGCCTTCATAAGTAATGCACAATTTATCCCAAATTTCTTTACCAGTCTTGCAAGTTGAAACATGCATGTAATCCTCAGATTTTAAAGCACAGAAAAAACAATTCAAACATTTCGCATTTAGTTGAGCTAAATCTCATTCATCAAAAGTCCATTCGGTAAAAGCAACTTCAGTTTTAAAACCGTTAATTTCACGAGAAGGTGGAGAATAACCTTCTTGAATAAGCATCCACATGCGATAATCAGTAGATTGTAGAAAAGTTGACATGCGAGTTTTCCAAAAATCAAAAGGTAGGTTATCGAACAGAGGAGGTCGGGTAATAGAGTACCCTTCCGTAGTGTTGCGATTCCCAAAGTTAGACATGGATCAAATTCAAAAAGTTTTCAAACTTTTATTTTCGAATCAAGCTCTGATACCACTTGAAAGTTCGATGGGGATGTTAAGCCCTATGAACTTAGTCCCAAACTAACCAAGAGGGGGGGTGAATTGGTATTTTAAAAACTTCTTTTTTAAAACAAGGAGTTAAAATCATATAAACCAAATCACACCACGAAAATAATGCGGAATTTAAACGTGCGGAAGCAAGAAAAAGAACACAGAAATTTATAGTGGTTCGGTCGACTCGACCTACGTCCACTCCTTGGAGGCACCCTCCAAGTATTGCACTACACAAAAAGTGACTCTCCTTTAGCCCCCACGGCTAGGTGGAGAAACCCTTACAAGAACCTCCTTTTTGCCACCCCGGCAAGGCAGAGAACCTATCTCCTTTTGCTTCCTCCTGAAGCTGGCAGAGAACCAGAACCAAAAGCAACACTCCTTACCTCTACCGACCCTTCCACGGACGAGAAACTCTAGACGAAGACGACGCAGAGAGATCCTTGAAGCAACCCTTGTGACACCCCTCACAAGCTCCCCCTCACAAGATCCTCTCTCTCTCTTCTCTCTCTCTTTCTCTCCTCAAGGCCTTCTTAGGTCAAGGTAGCAGCAAAAGGTCTTGAAAAACGTTGAACAAGAGCTCTTTAAATAGAAGAGCTTCAAAAGAGCTCATTAATTGCAAGTTGCCGACTTTATCGTCCAGGCCGATCTGTACATCGGCCTGGCCGATCAGTACAAAACAATGAAGATCGGCCAGAGTATAGCCCTGAATGGGAAACAGGACGATTGAAAAATAGCTTGATCGTCCAGGCCGATATCACGATCGTCCTGGCCGATCAGTTCAAATCAGAGGAAAATTGTCCTGACAATAGCCCTGAATACGAGCTGGCCAATATTGATCGTCCTGAAGTAACTTAAGGTTTTTGACTATATCAGCCTGGCCGATCTTGCGATCGTCCAGGACGATATGATCGTATCAATCATCCTTAATTACTTCCTTGATTTTCTGAACAATTATGGCATAATCTGTTAATATCGTCCAGGCCGATCCGAGGATCGTCCTGGCCGATAATTTAAAGATATGGTATACCATACTTGTCTATGGCGGCTACTTCTTTCTGTTTTGAGCTTATCGTCCTGGCCGATACACGTATCGTCCAGGACGATCTGTTAACGTAGGCTGCCTTAATTAAGAATCTTTAATTAGACTTTCTGTTTTAAGCTGATCGGCCAGGCCGATCAAAGAAATCATCCTGGCCGATATGAGTAAAATCAGAATTTCTAAGTCTCTCAAGTGTGTGTGTGAAGGGTTACAAAGCATCAGTCTTTTTAACTATTACAAGAGGACTCAAAAGGTAAAAAAACACAAGTACAGACTGACTCAACCCTAAACCTACGCATTTCTGAACTTGGCTCCTTTTTGATTATCCGATCGTCGATTTCTGAAAAGTTAGAAGCAACAAGCTGTCCAAGAAAAGCAGTGTTTGTCAATCATCAAAACATAAGACATGAAAAATAGATTTGCAACAGTAACGATGGAGCCGAAGGAGTGAAACGAACGAGCGTAAGTTTTTTTTTTCTTCTTCCGAATCTCATCCTTTTATTATTTTGAATTGTCGGTGTCTCCGAAGAGGTGCGTCGTTTTGGCGAGATGGGGCCGGCTTGGAGGTATGTCGGTTGCTGCTTTAAATTTTTTTTGTTCTAATTTAATTTTTTTTTAAGTCAACAAGATTCTTTTCTCGTGGCTTGCAACGGGCCGGCAAGCTTCCTACGCGCTCACGTGGCGTTGTAGGGAGGGAAACCGGCGCGGCCCTTGCGGCGATTTAAGGATCCCTCTTAATTGCTATGAGTTACAAAGACAAGTTCTGATTATCCTTGTGAGAGAACATGGAAAATGATCATAGGTGCTGAAGTTGGAGAAGGGACACAAAATACAGTGAAGAGTTTTCTTCGACATTTGGTTGCTAACCCAAATCTAAAATGCTACAATATATCAAATAGTCCTTTTGCTCAAATTAAGTACAACTTTTTTTTTTTGAAGAAAAGCCGGAACTTATTATATTAAAAAATCAAAATAAAGAGCAACTACAATGATGATTCCTCCTTCAATGTATTGAAAAATGATGGAGGAGCCATATTTAAAGAAAAATCGTCCCAACTGAAACTACTAAATAAAGCATAGTTAGCACATAAGTTTGCTAGCTTATTATTATCACGACTTATACAGTTGAAAATGACAAAGTTAAAATTCTAAAGGAAATCCATACCCTCATCCTTGAGCTCTCCTTTTTTCCAAGTTCTTTGAAGGTATGAAATGATGTTTGAGTTGTCTCCTTCAATGATGATGTCTTTGTATTTGAACATCCAATCCTTGATTTCCTCCTTTAAAGAATGTATTGCTAACAACTCCAGCTGAGCAATATCCCAATGTATAATAAGCATAAAGAAATCTCCCTTTGCAGTCCCGAAAAACTGCTGTTATCCCTGCTTTATAGGAAGAAAGTAGACATGCATCTACATTTACCTTTAGCCATTTGGGTGGAGGAGGATGCCAATTATTGGACAATCTAAATGACTGGTTGACATCCCAAATGCCCAAATTAAAGTGACTAAAGCAGTAAGAAACAGAAGCCTGACATATAGCATTAGAGGCTATAAAACTTGGACTTTCCTCCACACCTTCATGAATGAACTTGTTTATGCTTTTCAATGACAAAAAAACTGTATTGCAATACAGGTTAACAACCATACCTTTCTTCTTTGAACTGGTTTCCAGCCATTTAATGTAGTGTTCAACTTTGTCAAATTGCGGAATACAGAATCCCCATTGATTAAGATGGAAAAATACTTCTTTAAGCTTCAAGCATTCACACATGATATGTTCAACATCTTCGATTTAATTTCATCCCTTGGACAAATGGCATTGTCAATTAGTCTTCTATGAAATAAGAATTGAAGAGATGGGATAGCATTTATGCATAACCTCCACCAAAACACTTCCACCCGAGCATTCAATTTAGCATTTTTGGTCCAATTCCAATACTTAATATCATCAATTTCATTAACCGAAACTTCATATGGTAATCTGGAAATAGACTTTCCAGATTTTTGATGAATCAACTCCATACGGTCCTCTTCACCATTTTTTTGTAATTTTAATTTGAATAATCAAATTAACCATCTCCCTTCCAAATGATTCCAGCAAAAGTGTTTCGTTCCAACATCCATAAGTAATGAATTCATTAACCAATTAAGTTTTGCCTTCATGTGGAACAACAAATGTAGGCCACCTTTCTATGCTTTTATCCAGAATCCAGTTATCTTTATATGCATCCACTGTATCTCCATTCACTAAAGACCATTTGACTATGAGCTTCAACATTTTGTAACCTTCAGTCAACAATTTGTGAGAAGATGATCATCTCACTCTATTGGTTCCCTTTTCTAGCCTTTCTCCATATTTAGACACCATTAGCTTATTTAAAAGTGAATCTTTGTCTTGTATAAATCTCCATGCCAAACGTGATGGTTTCTTTATGCTATTAGAATGCAGCCCACTGCCACCTCTTTCAACTGGCTTGCACATTTTAGTCCAACTGACATAGTGTAAGCCTTTATTGTCATTCTTCTTGTTCCATATGAAGTTTCTACTTGCTTTATCAAGATCTTCTAGCACACATTTTGGTACAAGGGAGTGAGTAGCATGAAATGTAGGTAGAGCTAGTAGAACAGATTTAACCAAAGTCATCTTACCCGCCAATGACAATAATTCGCTTCTCCATTGATTCAGCTTCTTCAAGGCATTATCTATGATAAATTGAAAATCATCATATGTAAGTCTTCTCAAATCTATCTTCAATCCAAGGTAATTGAACTCTCTAACAGCATTGAATCCCATAATTCTTTTGATGATATTTTTCTTCTTCCTTCCCACATGATTTCCAAACAACATGGCAGATTTATTCAAGTTGATACGTTGGCCAGTCCAATCACAAAAGTTGTGTAAGATTTTCGTCACTTAACCTTTTTCCTATTTGCTTCAGAGAACATGATTACGTCGTCGGCATAAAGTAAATGGGATATTCTAGGCCCCGCCAAATTGATCTTGATACCACAAGAGCTTTGCTCAAACGCATTTGAGAGAAGTTGAGAACATAGAATAAAAAGGATACGAGACAAGGGACAACCTTGTCGAAGTCCACTCTTAGCTTGAATCCACTTAGAGTAATTGCCATTGATGATTAGAGAGAACTTAAGGTCTTCCACACACTCCATGATGAGATTAGAAATTTTTGTAGGAAAGTTGAAATACATTAGCACTTTCCTAAGAGAAGACTAAGCCATTGAATCATATGCCTGTTCCATGTCAACTTTGAAGGAGACTAGATCCTTAGAGGCCTTAGAAAATCTTAGTTTATGAAAAATTTCCTGTGCCACCAAAACATGGTCTAACAAGGATCTCCCCTTAATGAATGATGCTTGTTCCATGGAGATTAGTTTCGGAATAACCATAACTAATCTATTTAATATAATCCTCACTGCTACCTTGTACACAGTGTTGCAAAGACTTATAGGTCTATAATTTGAAGGGAGAATAGGATTAGATATCTTCAGAGTAAGCACTATCAAAGTCTTGTTCCATTCATTGTTCAGTTCTCCAATGCAAAAAAACTAATTTAAAGCCCTCCAAAAATCAGCTTTGATGATCCCCCAATAAGCTTTGATGAAAGAGTTTGAGACTCCATCATTACCAGGTGAAGTATTGCCTTCCAATTGGTCCAGAACGCCTTCAACCTCTTCCAAAGTCAGGTCTGCCTCCAAGAATTCATGATCCCCTGTTTTTAAGCAAGAGTTCACAGCCGACCATCCTTCAAGCTTGAATCTCCTAATCTCCCATTTTCTCTGGAAATACCGCAAGAATACCTCTTCCATTTTGTCTTGTTCTTCCACCAACAGTCCATTCTCATCCTTAATCTTGATGATTTTTTAGAATTTCTTCTAGCACTAGCATAAGAGTGAAAAAAATTAGAGTTTTTATCTCCTTCCTTCAACCAGTTAACTTTAGCTCTTTGCTTCCACCAAGAATTCAATCTAGCCATGGTAGTGTTCAACTCATTCACCTTAGCTTTGAGACACCAATAATCAGATTCCGAAAGAGCTCCATGTAAAGATTCTTTGCTTTGAAGTTCCATGATCTCCTTCATAAGATCATCTTTAAGTTTGTTTAAATCCTTTAGCTTAGATTTACTCCAAAAGAACAACGATTTTAAGGAATTTTTTAACTTCTTATTGAGAATTTGAGAGCAATTACCTTGATAATTCTTGTTCCATTCCTTCCATACAACCGCAAATGATGCTTGATAAGATGCCCAGCAATTTTCAAACTTGATCTTCTTAATAGAGAGAGCTTTGAAATTCTGGAATTGCAATATTATTGGACAATGGTCCGAGGCAATCCTAGCCAAATGCTTTTACTACCAAGCGGAATGAAGAGCTCAATGCCAAGGTGTTGATAAAACACTTATCCAATCTTTCAAGAATCCTTGCACCACCACCTTTGTTGTTACACCATGTGAATTTAGGCCCAATGAAGCCAACTTCATGTAAATCATTGTTGAACAAGCATTCCTTTATCTCCTTAGGTCCTTGAGAAAAAGAGAACCTTCTACCACCAACTTTATCCTCTTTGCCCATTATACAGTTAAAGTCTCCTCCTATTACCATAGGAAAATCTCTAATGGAATATTTGTCTATCATATCCCATAGATCCCTCCTCTTTTGCACTTTCCTGCTACCATAAACCGTGGCAACCCTCCACATTCCTTTGTTGGGAATTTTAAGATCTCCAATCACAATTTGGGAAGAAAAGACTATCACTGAGAACTCTACCTGAGTAGAATTCCAAAGTAATAAAAAACCACCAGATAAACCTGATGAAGGGACAAAGAAATAGTCCCAATCGATGCCTACCATATTATTGATTTTACTTCTATCAATATCATAAATTTTGGTTGCTACCAAACCCAAAAAAAATACACCATTATTTTTAACAAATTCCTTAATGTAGAGAGAAGCACTCATCTTCCTCGCTCCTCTACAATTCCAAAAGGCTATGGAATACATTAAAAAGGTTTTGGGGATTAACCCCAGACTACCTTTACCTTCTAGCTCCAATCTCTGACTTCTAGTTTAAGGATTGATAGGTCCCAATTCCCTCAACTGCTTTGGAATTCTTTTCTTTGTAGATAGAGCAGAATCTGCTTTCCCTTCACCTCCTGATTTCACCTTTTCTCCAATAGCTGTAAACGAGTTATTTGAATCTTTCCCTCCTATAGGAATACTAGATTCTTTGTTACCATCACATGAGATGAACACTTCTTCAACTATGGCAGCATTTGTATTAGGAACTAATTCTCCTTCCTCCATATCTACTAGTGCATTGAAGCTGTTCTCATCATTTGCGGTCAACATAACTTTTTGATCTCTGATACTTCTCTCTTCAAGGCTATCTGTAGTATTTCCAACTATCATTTGTTCCACCTCTTTGTGCTCTTCATTTGGCTTATTACCCTGGTTCCATATTTAGAGTTATCACTCTGCTTCAAAGGCACCCAGTTACATTTCACCCGAGTAATAGGTTTTCTAGCCACATTGTTAAATGTTTTTTTCTTCCCATATTTTACCAACATCCATGGACCACATTCTTCTTTATCAGTCAAACCAACTTCATCCAGATTTTGAATACCATCAGCAGTTACAGTTCCCTCCAAATTGCTGACATGTGAATTAACTGGTATAACTGGCTTAGACCTGTTCTCCACTTTAGCTGAAGCACATTCATTCTTTCCATGACCAATTTTCTTGCAATCAAAACACAGATTTGGCAGCCTCTCATACTCAATTCTCTTGAAGAATTTGTCTTCTCCTTCAACCCAAACACAAGTCGGTAGTTTCGCATCCAAATCTATCCGGACGCACACCCTTCCAAATTCTCTTCTGGACCACTGGAACATGTTGCCATCAATCAAATAAGGCTTGCCCACCATGGACGATATACGACAGATGTTTATTTGATCCCAACAATGTAACGATAAGTTGGGCAATCTAATCCAGATAGGAGCAGAAAGTCATTTAAGCGAATTCGGATCAAACTTATGGGTCCATCTTTCAATCTCCACAATGTTCTCATTAACAAACCAGGGACCATTGGTAAGCACATCCTCCATATGTTCAGGTTCATAAAACGAGCATAAAATCCATCCCTTCCCAAGCACCGTTAGATGGAAATTTCCATATTGACCCCATTGTCTCCTCAATTCATAGCTAATTGAGGAAAAAGGGACATCACCACCGAAGATTTTCACCACCCAAGATTTATCAAATTTTTTGGTGTTTTCCATAACTTTTTTCACATTAAGCTTAACAGATTTCCCATCCTCAGCTTTGAAGTTGTCGAAATCAAAGTCAGCAACTCTAATATTTTCATATTTTGTCCAAACATTTTGAAGGTTACCTGGGTTACTCCGTTTAGGCATTTCATTAGTAACTTCATCACATCCTCCCAATTCACCTGTTTCGCATATCCGCACCTCCTCCAGATCGGATTTCGAATTGCCTTCAACTGCCAGGCTCTTCTTTCTTCTAGAACTCTCAGCTTCATTAGTACCAACAGCCATCCTCAAATAAGAATCATCTTGTACACCTCTTTCTGATACCATAACTTCTGCGTTTGTTTCATTGATTGTTCCAGACTTTGATTTTGATGATGGAGAACAAGTCTTTTCTCCCTTAGCCAAATTGGCTTTACAAACAAATCGAAATTCTCCAGATTTTCCTCAATCATGATTCCCTTTACCTTGCCAGCTACTTCAGGAATATGTTTCTTCAGCAGCAGTCCTCCTTCATTAATTACCAAAGGTTTGTTCATCTTAGCATTAATCTTCAATCCAGGGAAGAGATTGGTTATGTCGTCTCCAAAATCCGAAGGTGAAGAAGTCACGCCCCGAGATCCACCATTCATCGGACGTCCAGAAAAATGTCTATCCTCCAACAGACCGCCAGCCGAAGGTTGCCGGCGACCGTTCACCCTCGACACTGATGATGAAGCCACGAAATCGGGTTTTTGAATAACAGAATTTTGAAATCCCAGACTTTCTCACTCTACTTTCTCACTCTTAGAGGGTGCGTTTGGGACGGTGGCGTTGCTGCTTTGCTTTATAAAAAGTTTTTAATTAGTCGTTTGGGGAATTGCAGCGGAACGACGGCGGAAAAAATTCGCGGCGCATAGCTGCTTCCCACTACCTTTTCCTATCTCCCGCGGTCCGCTGCATTCTGCGGAAAAATGATGTAAATTCCCGCTTGTAAATAGTCACTACCTTCCCATCGGCGCCTTCCGCACCACTTCTGACTACAATTGCCGAACCTAAAATCCAACATCATGCTCCTCATGATCATCTCGCGGCAATCTCCCGACCTGGCTTCTCCAATAAATCTTCTTCACTTTCCAGTTCCTGTCCCATCTCGCCGATGCCGCCATCTCCGCAATCTTCCGCCTCTTATCGTCTCCGCCAACTCAACACCTCCTCGCTTATCATAGAGACCGGTGGCCGCATTAGCTTCAAAGAACGGGACGGAAGCCTCCTCTGTTTCACTGGAAATAGAGCAGGCATGGAAAAACAGAGGCCGCTTTTGTGTTCCATTTTCAAAATTTTGGGGTCAGAGAGTAGAGAGGACCTACCTAGAAGAGAAGAATGACCGGCGACTTCGCCGGCGACAGCCATGTTTCGAGAGACTTTGGAGATCTTCGAATGTAGAGGGCAGAGAAAAGAGGGAACCTCTATAGGATCTGCTGGATTTTTCTTCAGATTCTTTTGGATCTGTGCTCAATTGGTGGCTGGTGAAACTTGAAAGAGCAGATTTTTATCGAAGGGGAGAATTAGTCAAGTCAATGTTTAGGGTTTCGCCATTTCTGGTCAGGCAAATGATTTTTGGTCTGAACTGTTTTTGCTTTGAGCGCGTAGAGCTTATGGTTGTACGCGAGGCATCTTCTTGAGCACGTAGGCGAGGCCGTCAAGGTGATCTCTCGGCGGAAGAGGGCCTCTGCCATGCCCTTAGTTGACTTCGGTTTTCACTTCTACTCAAGCCCTTAGTTGACTTTCGGTTTTCCTATTTTCTAATATCATGTATGCGATCTTAAAGAAGATAAAGAAACCTGTAATAGCATATAATTATTCTTCATGTAGTTTCGTTATTCTTCAAGCTGAAATATTTGTTGAGGATATGTAATTACATACTTATTTAATCTTTTAATTTAATAAAAAAAATTAAAAATATTTTGATATTTAAGCAATTTTCTTTCATCACAATATATATAAGGTTATAATCGTAATTTGTTCCCATACAGCTGCAGCACAGCAGCTCGACAGTTATACTTCCCAAACAAAATATACTGCTTTCTATACAGCAACTTCAGAATTCGACTTTTTGTACATCAGCTTCACAACCTGCTTTACCGACAGCTGCAGCCGTCCCAAACAAAGCCATAATCTTCTACAACTACTATTAGGAAGTGTGAAATAAAAGGTTGATTAAAGTTGTGCATGTTATATATCAATAGTTTAACATATTTAAAACTCTGAAATATAAGCCGATCCAACGGAAAAAGGCTAACCGTTTGGTATGTCAACATATTTTTCACATATCTGATATGATGGTAAATATACTACTCTCACATGCAAATCTCCTCATATGAGATTGTGTCATCACTATGGGAGGTCACCCGGTCGTGGAACTTGCTAAATCATATGAGTGAATCACTTGATTCTACTAGCAAAATAATTAGCTCTAATCCCACATGTTCGGGAATAGATCGAAGGATGATTGGAGTTGTATCCTGTACAATAATTTAAACTCATTTTTAACTCAAAGCTTAAATCTGTTGTAGAGGGCCTAACCCCATTAGTATTTTTTAGCCAACATATGTTTTATTCATTTGATGGTATGAGTAAGGCTTCTTTTGGGATGATTTTTTTATTTATTCTTAAATTTTTGTATTAAAACTCCGTTTTAAGAAGCAACAAAAAAGCCGTCCCAAATGAAGCCTAAACCCAACAATCTCACAATCCTTTCTATCAAATGACCATGCATTGCTTTTCCTTCATTTTCTAAGAATTGATCCTCATATATTTTAAATTGTTGAGTTTCATCATATGCAGGAAACACAAGAGGCACGTTATAACCTTTCTATAACTTGGAAGGTTTTATCGCTAATTTCTACAACATTGTTATTTGTTTTTGTTGGCATTTTTGTAACAACAAAGAGAAGAAATTCAAAAATTAAGGTTTGATTATGTTTAAACTTATTGTCAAAATGTATTATGGGAAAAAAAAATGTGCCAAAGCGGCAGAAGCTGTTGTATTGCTTTGTATGGGAAGTATCACAGTAGTTTTATAGTGTTATTGTTGTATTGTTGCTAAATCCATTAATTTTTGGTGGTCTTTATATGTGAATTTCTCATGAATCATAGTTATTGAGGCCATTGGATTATGCTAAATTATTTTTTATCCTACATTTTTAGGTTTCAGACCATTGGATTGATTAAAAAATTTCCACAATTTTTTTAATTTATAACTTATAATGTGTGTGGTTCATTCGGAGCAAGTGCAACTAAATTTAAAAAAAAAATGAGTATTATAATTTCTTTCAAGAAAAAAAAAATTATAATTATTGCATTCTATTTGATTGATTATAAACACTTATTTCATCGTACAAAATTTTATAATAAATTGAAAAAAAACTGATTATTATTATTTAAAAATATAAAAGTTCTAACATTGTCCTACACAAGCATTCTTCTTGCATAGCTCATCTTTGTTGATTGAAAGGTTACACTAATTAACACGTAAAATTTTATTTCATATATATTATTTTATTTCATACTATTTACATATCTAATATATTAAATTTTAATATTACATTTCTATCACTCATATAAAATTTTAATATTAAATATATTACTCATATATTTTATTCTTTTCACTCATATTATCCTATAAATTTTAATATTTTATTTCTTACATTCATATATGTTTTATGGGTGTTCTATTGGCGGTTATATAATATTAAAATTTCAGATGTTGCATATATAAATAGTATGAAAAAGTGGTATGCATGTAAATCACTCTTAAATCTTATGTATGTTATGTGAGTTATGTGAGTGTGAATTTATATTAATTGATTTAAATGTCCTAAAAAGATTTCCTTCTCAAAACTGCAATCATCACTAACAAACTTCTGACAAGCTTAAAAGAAAGAAATAAAAAATCATTTTGCATCAATTTTCAGTTGGGAAGCAGAACACAGGCTGCTATATTTATGTAAATTCCCTCTTTTGAAGGCGGCTTGCCAATATGCCATCTGATGAGCCTATCGAGGATCATATCAGGGCTACTACTGATAGCCATGATCCCATATATGGATATTAGGGACAAGCTCGAGTGGCACAAAGATCCATAAACAATGAGCTAAATAGCTAAGCAGCAAAATCAAATCTACTCTATATGTAGAATAAGATGATGCAAGCATAATGATATAAATTTGCACATCACATCAATTTGCTGTTGCATTGAAGGCTAAGACAAATTATGCAAAAAAAAAAAAAAATGAGCTTAAAAAAAGTCAAATGGGTACAGAAAAATGTTATGAATGAATTCAACTTTTTATCTTTTTTCTACATAAAATGGAATGCCAATAAGGTGTTGATTGTGAGAACTTGCACTATTGCCCAGTCTGATCCACAACTGATGGCAACAGGCTTATTCTATCACCACTCTTCATTTACAGGTAAGTATGGAAGCCACCAAGGCAATATGTTCAATATGAACGATAAATGTGTTTCTCTGTGCTCAAAGATTTTTTTTTTTTAGCCGCCCGAAGTACGTAAATGGGAGTTTATTAGAATAGATGAGGATCGAACCCAAGATCTTCACTGTAACCCACAAAGGTCATCATAGTACTTTTGGCTATGTGAAAAGGTGTCATATGAGATATTCTTTATATGGATTTTTGTGTCTACATGATGACCTACAGGCAAAAATTCAACTAAACCCACCACGTCCATATGGCTGAGTTTGTCCATAGCCTCTTGGACCTGGAAAGCCAGGGCCCTGCTGATGAGGCATTCCTGAAGATGGGAGCATCATGCCCATGTTACCAACCATCCCCATTCCCATGTATGGTTGGTTCATGCCCAAGCCCGTGTTGGCGCCAGGTGTTGGATTCAGAGGCTAGGTAAACAAACCATAATCAGCACGACCGAGACCAGAACCAGCTCCCACAGCTTTTCCCATGGCAAGGGAAGATGGCAATGGAGTTTGGGAACTCTTCATTTCCTTTCTTTTCTCCTTCCGGTTAATATCATCAAAGTCTATTCCGATATCCGCAAGATGGTTGGTCTTGGCTGCAGTGAAAAGAGCACTTTGTTCATGATGAAAAAATAAAACTGAATGTGAAATTCTATTTCTGGAGAAATTATTACATGCGGAATCCGGACATAGAGTTACGTCTGGATTCCAATAAAAAACGTGACATGTGTCATTGTACGCGGTGTGTACAAATTTTTACACACTGTACAAATCTGTACATAATGTGTAGATTATGTATATAAGTTTGTACATACTATATACGTAATTTTGTAATTTGTATATAATGTGTAAAGTTGTACACACTGTGTACAAAGACAAATGCCATGTTTTTATTGGAGTCCGGACGTAACCAGACTCCACACGTAATAATTTCTACTGTTTCTAACACTTTAAAACACTTATGTCCATATATGTTGAGATTGACCAGCCTTCGGCTTATTGAGTCTGCCCAGACGGTAGATTTTGGTTCAAATTTCTTCTTAGATGGTTGAAGATTTGCAGATCCTTGTGCAGAAATTATTAGATCTGGTACAGATGAATGAGGAGTGAAACTGGTCTGATTTGTCTGTATATTGCTTGGTGTAGCTTTTTGATCAGCCTGTGAAAAAACTGGGATGTTTTTTAATGCTATTTGAGTTCCATGTAAGCTAGTTGAAGCCACTGGTTCAAATGGCTGAAGACTAATTGGAGGTGCTTGTATAATGGTAGGAGCGGATGATTGAAATGGTTGCGATGAAATTGGAGTACATGATAATGACTGGGAAGACGTCACCATTGGATGCTGTGAAGGATTCAGTTGAGCTGATTCCACATGTTCATTTACCGGAACACTAAATTGAACTGCCTGGAATAGACCTGAAGCCAACTGCAATGTTTGTGGAGCTAAAGACCGTAATTGGTTTAGATTATTAATCTGAGACACATGTGAGTCATCCTAGATGATAGTGGAATTGTTTGGGATTGAAGATTTTGCTGCTGAGAATAATTCATTTGGAGCCCTTGATAATTAGCTGGAGGAGTAGATTGGTCAGCATTGAGAGTAATGAAAATAGTTTGTGATGTTGGTAGATAAGATAGCCCCTTTTTGTCCATAGAAATCATATGAGAAGCTTGCATACCGTTTAGAGATGTAGGTTGAAATGGATGAGGAGAAACAGGAACTTGTGAAATTTGTGGGTGTGAAAGGACTGAATTATCTGTAGAATTCATCTGATTTGCACTTGAAGAAGCTTGCTGAAATATCTGGCATGTAAATGGATTTTCTTGTCAAGTTAGATGATTTGAAAGTTTGGGTTGTTCGAATGGATTTATTTGACCTATCTGCAGATCTGATGAATCGGTATATGTAGAATTATGTGCTTGGGAAGCTGAATAAGCTGAAAATCCTTGTTGTGAAAGAAAATGAATTTGACCTGCAGGTTGAGTTTCCTGAAATGAAGTTGAGGCTACAGGGCCAGTCCATGGGAGAATTCCATCTAGAACATCTTTGCTTGAATTTGCAGCAGAAAATTCTGAAGCATAAAATTCAGGGTTTGACAAAGAAGGTTGATCATTCACAACATCTGGAGCATAAATTGGCCCTCCGAAGGTATTTCCAAATTTATTGCTTTGAGATGGTTCCATCTTTTTCTCTATTGGTAAATTAATTTCATAAGCACTAACAAAACCAGAAGGAGCCTGGGAAGTAGCAAAAGCTGATGTATTTGTTTCTGATGGTAAATCCTCCACTGAAATTGCCTTGAAAGGAACATCTCCAAATGGATTTTGGTCAGGTTGCTCGAGAAATAACTTAGGATCAATTTTATGTCAAGCAAAGGAAATCCAGAAACAAAATGAAACAATTTGTAATTCACAGAACAAGCTCAATCTGGTCATTGACCAAAGAGTTAAAATTTGGAGCATGCAATTGCAAACAATTTCAATAGTTCATCCTTTACCCTTCTATTAGGTTCACATCCTTCACCATCTTATAACCAATCTCTAGGTATCCAAATGTCCCTATGCTCTTGAGAATGCATGTGTGTATGGATATGTCACTTGCATAGCTGTTAGTGTAGATATATCTATATATAGCCATAATTGAAAAAATGTGCCCGAAAATTTGTTTTAAAACAAAATACTTTTTTTTATTGTAGGCATTACTTATTTAAAGTAAGTCAGAATGAAATTGGTTCAAAGGAGGTTCAAACCTTGTTCAACCAAGGTTCCAATATGGTTTGAACCATGTATAAACATGGTTGAATAGTGTTTGTATATTGTTCGAAGAGGGTTCAAACAAGATTTACCTACAGTAGATACAATAGTGTGCATGTTTTGTTAAAAAAATATTTAAAAATATTTAAGTATATATAGTTTTGAAAAAATATTTAATTATCTTTGGGAAGATTAAATTTTGAATTTTAAAATTGAACGCGTCATTATGAACAGTATATCACATCAGGAGATGATCGTATCGTTCCCTAATGGGTTCAAATTTCAGAATCTCAAATTTATCCAGATTATCGTAGTCAAACTCAAAGGGAGAATCACATTTGACCCCGGAGGATCAAAATGGAATTTAATCAATTATTTGACTACGCTAATTTGGATAAAAAAAATCATTAACTTCATAATCAAAATTATGATAGTAATTGATATATCAATCCGAAGAAAGAAATTATCAATCACTATTGATCGTTTAAAAATGATGAAAATGATCGTTGAATTTAAATTTCCCAAAGAGAATTAATTAGAGTTTTTGAAAAATTGGTTTTGAAAATCAATTATGGGTTTCTAAATCTCCCACGAGCGCAAGCCCTCGTAGTTAATTACATCGTAGGAAATAGAAGTTTCCTACGAAAATTCTCGATTAAAATAGCGGTGTAAATTTTATTTAGATTTTCAAAGATCGATATCAAAGGAAGAAAAAAGGTTGGAATTTTCAATCGGGATTGGATCAAGGTTGAACACTTATTTCTTGAGTCAAAGGAAGAAAGGTAGGAGGTGTTTTGGGATTCTGAATTACTTCAGAAACACCTCAGTCTATCTTAAGTGTTGGGCTCGAATTTGATTTAAAGAGGTTTTTAATTTGAATGATCAATTTTATTTGAAAATTGGGATTCAATTCCCAGAGGTTGAGGTCTTATAGCCCGAGCTAGCCTCAGAACCTAAGTCTAAATTGGGTACTTTAAATTAGTAACCCGAACCTAGCTAAAGCAGTGCAAATCTGGTCTTATCCCGGCCTGGATTGGGGAGCCAGCTAACCACCTAATCGATTTAAAATAAATGAATCCAGACTTTTATGAAAGAGTGGTAGGGAAGTTTTATTTAAAGTTTTGGAGAGTTGGGGCCGACATCTAGAGATTTTTCTAATTGGCCTCCTTGACTTATGTTGGGTGCAAAATGCTAAGAACTGATGCAATTAAAATTTTGACTCTTTCAAATCTGTTTCTAATGCAATGCATGCTAGTTAAAAACTCCAAATCAAATATGCTTGAAAGTTAAAAACAGGCTTAGAAAATAATTTTTTAGAAGACTGGACTTCCCCAGGTCCGGCACCTCGTCCTCATAGGTCAGACTATCCGGACTCTACCCGCAGGCGGAGAAGGGTCTAAATCAAGGAGAGAAGAAGTGCAAAAATATGCATGCGAACTCCCGGCGGTCCCGGGCTTACTTCTTAAATTCGTTAGAGATGCTATATGAGCTTAAATGTTTTAATTTTATTTAAGTAGAAAAGTCTTAATAAGTCCTTAAGAGCCTACAATCGGTATCCAGGCTAAATCAAAATCGACATGCAAGAATCACCAAAATACTACAAAAAGCAGGCAATCCTATATCGCAATCAACATCAAATATTAATCAAATCAATTAAATTAATATTCAAATTGAAAGTCCATAGACAAAGTTGCCTTGCTTATTACAAACCAGGGTCTGTTGAAAGTAAAGTGGCCGGGCACCACTGACAACAACCCGGGTTCTAAACCTAGGACTCAATTGACTTTGAGATTTGGGATTCTTCTCGTCGTCCATTTCTTCGTCTTCTCACGAACCTCTTGATTCATCGGTTCTGGATATCCAAATGGAAAGAAACTCCCCCTTGAACGGGGTGTTATCTTTCCTCTTTGGATATTTGAAGAGCATCCAAACTTGATCTTCCAAATGGACGAAAACTCTTCCCTTTAGGGATGTCCTCTCCTCTTTGGAATTCAAGTTGGAACTAAACATCCCAACTCAAATCACTTTAAATATAACTCAAATTATATCAAATTATATTAAGCAAAATTGAAAAATCTAGACTCGATCCTGTAGGGTTATCCTAATAACCAGCAGTTATATAAATAATCTCAAGCAGTTATAATTGATCTCAAGTAGTTGATAATTGATCTCAAGCAGTTGATATATTTGAAATTTAAATGCTCAACAGAGTGCAGTAAATAAATAAACAGACAGTCAATCAATTCTAAGCTAACAACCAGCATGCAGTGAAAGCTCAAAAATCCGGCACACAGCGGAAAAGTAAACATCGACCTAGCCTAAAACTAGAGATGGTTGTCCTAGCAAACCATCTAAAGTGTGTGAGGTAGGCCGTGTGGTTTGGATATATCCTATATTTGGCAAATTGTTAAAGTTGTTTGAAGTTCTGATTGGTTGAAAGGCTTAAGGGAAGATTTACATTTGAGTTTAAGTATTAATGATTTGAAATTGATTTTAAGGTTGATTAATGATTTCTAGATTTTTAGAGTGATTTTGAGTTTTAGCAATTTTTTTGATTATTTTAATATTTAATTAAAGGGTCAAAAATTGACTTTTACATTAAGCTTAAATTATGAAAATTTTATATTTTATTAAAATACTAGACCTTAATACGATCAGTTAGAAGGTAAGTACGTTTAAATCAGATTTTTCTACATTTTGTTATGAAGGTTTGAAGTTTTGACTTGATTTGACCTAGATTTGACCAAAAAGTTGACTTTTTGATTTTGACTAATTTTTGAAGGTTTGAAATTTTTAATAAATACTAGGCTTGATTTCGAGATGAATGCAACTGAGTTTGGTCAATTTTGAGTTTTCTAGAGTTAGTTATGATTTTTCAAAGTTTTGTATTTTTTAGAATTATTAAAATTGTTTAATTAAAGGTGTTTTAATGATTTTGCTCCAAATGAACTCCAAACTCCTTGAAATCAACTCCAAAGGTCAGGAATGACCTAATAATAGATTTCCAAGTGTTTGGAAATTTTTTTTGGAATTTTAAATATTTTTTAATTAATTAAATTAATTAAACATTGAATTTCTCTTAAAATTAAATTAAAGCCAGATTTGCTATCAAATTGAGTTGGTTTTAATTTTGATTACTTAAAGGTTTAATTCTGGTCAGTTAGAGTATTTTTTTTGTATTTTTTGGATTTAAACTTGATTTATTGCATTTTTAGAAGGTTTAATGGCTTAATTAAGGGTTAATATTGACATGTATAAGTTTCTGATCTAATGAGCTCCAAATTGATTGAAATTTGAACCTAAGCTGTAAAATATCACTAAGTTTAATGTTCTCAAGTTTCACCCCTATTGGATATGTGTAGAATTTCTTAGGATTTTTCTAAGTTGTCTAGACCTTGTCCTTAATTAATGTTCCTAGGTGTCAATAAAGTTTAATTTGGCTTGAAATTTTGTCCAACTAACCCTGAAACTATATTACACATACCACAGAAAAATATAATCTTAACTCTAAGTGGTGTGTGAGTTATGAATTTTTAAAGTTTTGGGTCAAAATCTGACAAACAACTTTGCAAATTTAATTTACCAAAATTCAACCATCAAAATGGGTTAAAATTTTTATGGCATATAGTTAGAACAACATAGTATACCCTGTCCAAATTTGAGAAAAATCCGATTATTGGATTGAGAGTTATCAAAGAAATTCAATTTTCATTAAATCCTTAATAACTCTGTATACAGTAATCAAATTTAGTCAAACTAAATTTTAAAATAATCTTGGGCTCAAGACAATTCCAACGAGCTCAAGAAAATGAAATTTGGACATAAAATGAATTTTTGGTGAATTTGTGAAGTTTTGAGCATTTAAAATGAATTTAAAATTCATTTTTAATTAATTAAACTGCCGGCCAATCATTGAAATGACGGCAGCGGCGGCTTTTAGCACACATGACACGTGGCTCAATGTGATTGAGCCACTTGCCACGTCATGAGGAAAATCGGGTCGTCCGATCCGCTCCAGATCGGATGGACGAACCAGATTTTGCCACATCGGCGCGTGGTTTGGCCAAATGACCCAGGTTCGAATCCCTCTGGCTACAGGGCACGGTCTGGCTTGAGCTGGACCGTCCGATCGAAATACACAGCCGATCGAACGGTCTAGATTGCTCCCGCAATCCTAGTTCAAAATAAACTTAGATTTCAAATGCTCATAACTTTCGATCCAACCGTTCAAATTTCATGAAATTTGAAACATAGGATCTAGACATCCTAATCTTGCAATCCATGGATTTTCAAGGCTCCATGCATTGCAATTATGTAGATATCAAGGTTTGATCATAGAAATTAAAACTCAAATAACTTTCTAACCTGTGGTTGGATTTTGAAGTTCTTGGGCTTGCTGGAAATCTGCTACAATCCTCTACAACATTGTAGAAGAAATCAAGAGCTAATTCTTTCCGGATTAGAAGTTATTCTCGAAAAGCTTCTTTCTCTCTCTACCTTCTTCTCTCTTCACCATTGGGGCTTTGGTGGCTTGGATTTGGTGGATAATGGTTTGAGAAAGCTATGAAATCATATGGAGAAGCTCTAAGAGGAGGATTAGAGGCTGTGAGAGCTTTGGAGATGAGGAATTAAGTGAGAGAAGCTCTAGGTTAGAATCCTCCTTCATGAGGGCATTTTCCCTCTATTCAAGTGTACTTGAAGATTTTGGACGGTTGAGATCAACTGGAAGGGTTGCTGGGATGCTGCCATGTGTCCCATGAGTGGTTGAGAGCAGAGGATCAAAGGACAAGAGGACACATGAGGTGGAAAGGCCTCTTGGTCCTCATTTGGCCACATGGAGTTATCTAAGCCATTTGATATTGATCCAATGGCTTATAATCAACTCAAGAATGTTCCAAAAAAAACTTGGCAGATGGAATTAAATGGGATTTGGGTTTAAGGGATTTATTCAAGGGTTTAAGTCATTTTGAGAATTATTTGGATCCTCTTTGAGCTATATAATGACTTGTGTTGATTGTTTGACTAGTCAAACAGTCAAATAGGTGCTGAGGTGGCAACCAAAGAAGCTTGAGGAGCTGGTTGCGTTGATTTGGAAAAAAGGCTTGAAGTTAAAGGGTTTGAACTTGAAGAAAAGTGAGGAATTTAACTAAATTGACTAAGTCTTGTTGGATTGACCAAGTCAAACTCAATGTGATTTGGCTTCACATGAGTTTGGGTGGGTTTGGAGTATCTTTTGGAATAGGTTTGAGAGCTCAAAGGGTTAGATTTGACTAAGTGGGTTGAAATGACCCATTTGGACTCTTAAGGGCTCATTAGGTCAATCCTTGTTGACTTGGTCAACCAGGTGAGTCCAGGGTCTGGAAATGGGTTCAATCAATTTGAAATAATATTTGGAGACCATCGGAGGTGGTCCCAAAGTCTGGGGAGGTCAATTTGGTCAAAATGCCAGTTTTGACCCTTAAAGGCCTATTTGGTCAACCTAGGTTGACTTGGTCAACTAGGTTGACCCAGGGTCTGGGTTTGGGTCCGATAAGTTTGGTTTGATATTTGAAACTTTCTGGAAGTGGTTTCAAGCGATTTGGAGGTCGTTTAGTTTGAAATCGATGTTTGAACCCCTAAAGGGTATTTTAGTGATTTTGACCCCTGGTCAACTGGGGGTCAAAGTGGGTCAACCAAAATACAGTTTAATGTTTAATATGTCAGGATTAAATGTTTGAAAGTGATTAGAAGCTTCGGAGGAGGCTCTAAGGTCATGATCTACTGGGTAATAGGTCCAGTGGCATAGGCTGTAAATATTTGAAGGTTTTATAGCCTTTGGATTTTGATTTAGATTCTAGGGTTAGAGATTTTAGAATGAGCTCAAATTTGTAGGGTAGCCTTCAGAGACATGTCCCATCAGTATGCAACTGACAGACCCTGAATCAAAGGCCATTTGTCTGAGTTTTGAAGTTTTTGAAAAATCCTTGGAAAAGGCCTTTAGGACAAGGCCTTTGGACTTAGGATTTTGGTCTGGATTCTGGATTTGAACTGTATTTTGAGTTTGAAAGTGTGGATTTGATCATAGGGTCTGGATTAGATCCTAAGTTTAGGATTTATCTAGGGTCTGGAGAGATTTTAGGGTCCTAGGATCTAGAATGGATCCTAAGGTCTGGATCTAGGAGAATCCTAGGTTTTAGATTGATATGAAAGAATCCTAAGGTCAAGATAGATCCTAGGATCTAGAATCTAGATTGATGTAGGGCCAGGATTGATCTGGAGTCTAGATGGGTCCCTAGTGACCTCATACAAAAATGAGGTCAACAAATGGACCCCCAATATATGTAATAGAACGAAGTTCTATTGCACATATTGGCATTGACCGAAAAAAGTCATGTATGGAGTTTTGATCCTAAGGGAAAGAAAAAGTCTATCCTTGGGGGATCGATGTTTGAATTGATACTAGGGTAGTGCCACAGAGGGCGTACTCTACCACTAGTGGGTTTGGTCCTAAGGGAAAGAAAGTCTATCCCTAGAGGAAAGGAAAGTCCGGGTGATTGTATAGGAGGGAAGAATTCCTAACTATAGAAGATCATATTTGAGTTTTGATTCTAAAGGAAAGGAAGCCTAACCTTAGAAGTTTGAGTTTAAAATTAATTCTAAGGGAAGGGAAGATCTAACCCTAGATGATTGAGTTTGAACTTGATACTAAGGTAGTGCCACTAAGGGCGTACTCCGTCACTAAAAAACGATCTTGTGGAGAGGAAACTTGCTCTACACAGAGAACCGCATCTGGATGATCATATGTGGAGGAAACTTGCTCCACATAGAGGATCGAGTCTGGATGATCGTATGTAGAGGAAACTTGCTCTACACAATGAATCAATTTGAAATGATCGTATGTGAAGGAAACTTGCTTCACACAGAGGATTGAGTCTGAATGATCGTATATAGAGGAAACTTGCTATACACAGCTGATCGGATTTGAAATGATCATATATAGAGGAAACTTGCTCTAAACAGAGGATCGAATTTGAAATGATTGTATATAGAGGAAGCTTGCTCCGTATAAGATCGGGATCTGGAATGATCATTGGTAGAGGAAACTTGCTCTACGGATGATCGGGTTTGGATTAATCAAATGTAAAGGAAACTTGCCTTACATAAAAGATCAAATTTGAAAGATTGGACATAGAGGAAACTTGCTCTATATAAAATCAGGTCTGGAATGATCATGGGTAGAGGAAACTTGCTCTACGGATAATCGGGTCTGGATTGATCACGTGCAAAGAAAACTTGCTTTACACAGATGATCAGGTTCGAATGATCGTATATAGAAGAAACTTGCTCTATATAGAGGATCGGATCTGGATTGATCATGTGTAAAGAAAATTTGCTTTATACAGATGATCAAGTTGAATGATTATATATATAGAGGAAACTTGCTCTATATATGATCAAGATTAAAATGATCATGGGTAGAGGAAACTTGCTCTACGGATGATCGGATCTGGAATGATCGTATGTGAAGGAAACTTGCTTCACATAGAGGATCTAGTCTGGATGATCGTATGTAGAGGAAACTTGCTCTACACAGCGGATCAGATCTGGAATTTAAAATTTGAGATTTGAAAGTTTTAAATTTGAATTGATTTGATTTCAGATTTGAATGTGTTTGAATTTGAAATTTGATTTGATGAATTTGATTTGAAGGATTTTGAATCTGAGTTATGATTTGATTTTGAAATTTGAATTTGATTTTTAAAAGTGAATTTTGAAAGTTTTCGATGTTTAATTTTGAATTGAGAAAGTTCTTTAATCCAGGGAATTTGAAAAAATTTTATTAACTTTGAATTTGACACTCATTTGGCATGGTACTTCCTGAAGAGCCTCCCCAATATTTAAAAATATCGGGTGGCATTCTCCAGGGTCGATCAATTAATATTTGAAATTTTCTCAGAGATCGTCTCTACGACAAGAGGACAGTTTTGTGTTGGTTCAAACTCCTCCACCGATCTCTCGGTAGGCTAAGATATGCATCCAAAGAACCTGGACCAAGTCTCCTACTTGGAAGGTTCTAAGTCGCACTATCTTATCAGATGTTTGAACCGGTCAGGCTTTGTACAATTCGGAGTTTTATTGAGTTATAAAGAAAAAGCTCTGCGAGGCCTCGAACTCCTCAAATTGGAGTCGGGCACTCTACTCGATCGTGGTTTGAATTTGAATGGCAATTTCCAGCATTACAAAATACTCCTCTAGTGGGGCTTAATTTTGGACCCAGCATAGAGTGTAATTTTATTAAAAAGGCCTTAAAGGAAGAGATGCCTATGTGCAAAGACTAACACACATTTCTCAAGGACATGATTTGAATTATTTTCAGGAGTAGAAGATTCGATCTTTCCATTGGAAATTTCCTCTAATCATTTGGACCATGTCAGAACAACAAGCGGGAACAAATTCAGCATTTAGAGTGAGAAGTAGAGTCAACTCCAACTAAACTAGAAGGATTTAAGTTTTGTTGACCCAAACTAAGTTTCGTAGAAACTAAACTGGGGTCTCCCTTGTATGAAGTTTGAATTAAAATTGATTTCAAAATGTTTAAGTTGAAGAGAGAGAAATTCAATCTTTTCAATTCTCTTGCATAAGGTTCTTCTATCTGATAGATAATTCATGCATGATAAAAAATCTGGAATTAGGATTTTCAAAGTCAAGTATTTAAAGGTGATCGGGTTTTATTTTGAAATTTAAAGATTCAAAAGAAGGGAGACCTCTTACTCTTCTTCTCTTTTTCTAGTGGCACATATTGCACATCTTTTGACTTTTGATGCACTTCGTGCATTTCTTGATTTTTGGCGCATTTGTCTTTTGATTTTTAGCGCATTCGCATATCTTTTGATTTCAATTATTTTTGAGAAGAGGCTCCACTTTCTTCAAATACCTTAAAATGATTGATCTTTTTATTTTGAATGTTGGGATTATATCTCAAGTATTAGAGAGTAAAATTTATTCTCTTATACAAGGAAAAGTAATCCTTAAAGCACATCCAATATTTTTGAAAAGAGTATCAACTTGACTTTTGAAAATCATTGAATAGATTTTAGACATGTGAGAATCGCCTATTAAGATAAAAGATTACTAGAAGATTGATAGAATTTTCATTTCTAAGGTCAACTTGATCTTGACATAGATTTTAATTCCAAAGTTAATTCAACCCACGAGAGCGGTGGGAGGGAAGGGTATTCAAACATTTGATGGAGTCAACTACAACTCTCTCCTACTTAAGACTTAAGGTAGAGGTCAATTTCAATTAAAAAGAAGAATCGACTATCTTGAAGATTCAAAATAAGTACACTTGAGAAATTGGAAGCTTTCCTTAAGAAGTTGCAAGTCTATGTGGCAAGACCCTTGTCAACTTGGAATTGAATTCCTATAATCTCTTAAAGGGAGAAACTGTTATAGGGTCTGCACTATCTCTAGTTAATATGGCATCATTACAATCGAAAGATTTATCGCGATAGGACCCGTTCAAAATTTGAGTTTCGAGGGTATCACTATTTGATACAATCTTAGATTATTTCCTCCTCTCACATTACTAGTGAGCTAGTAGTTAAGAGAGTGGCACCCCGAGTGGTTTCTACTCCTCCTCCTCTATAAGTAATGTAGTGGAACACGTGTAGTAATGAGCCCAAACATCTTCTAGTAGAGTGGACGGATCATAACCCTCGATTGGGGGCCTATAGCCTATTACTGGTGATTGCTCAATTCTCTCTTGCTCGAGTCTTTCTATGTAGTAGTCAAGTAGGTGTATTGAAGATCGCACTCTCATCTCTATAACCTCCATCCTTTGTGTAAGGATAAGGTACGTAGGAGGAGCGACGAGTTCTTGATTGCCCTTAAAGTTTGTCCTCTCTAAGGCTTCAGATTCAGCGGTCTTTCTAACCTTAAGATTCCTTTTTCTGGCTCTTCGAAGGTAATTCTTCATCTTGTTCCTACCGACAACAAGGGTGCTAGAATTTGACCCAATCTCAGATTGAGATGGTAGCTCTTTTATCGTTATTGACTTTTGGTTTTGATCCTCCTGAGTAGAGGGTACAGTGGATATAGGAGCGACAGTAACCTCCATCTTGGAGATGGGGAGTCAGCTCGTGACCCTAAAGTAATCTCTACTAAGGGGAAGTTCCCTTGAGTATAAGCGGACAAATTTAAGATTTTTTCTCCATTAACTAAAATCTTGAGTTCTTTAAATTCTATCTCATACTGAATTAAATTACCATTAAGAATTTCTTCTACAGGTACATCTCTATTCAGCGAGAAGACAAGTTTCCCAGCCATTTGAGTGTTTGATTTCCTGGAATTAAGAAAGTGTCTTGAAGTAGAGATTTGAAATGGCATTTGAGTTTCAAGATTGATTGATTTTATTCAAAATTTTATAACTCAATCGTATTCAGTTTACACTGAACACAGTGGTTCATAAATTGACGAGTTTAAATTGACTCTTTCGCTACACCAACTGACATGGGGCAAAATGTCAAAATTCGGACTGGCATTTTGTTGCAAATCTATTTTTGATGTCTTATGTTTTGATGATTGACAAACACTGCTTTTCTTGGATAGCTTGTTGCTTCTAACTTTTCAGGAATCGACGATCGGACAATCAAAAAGGAGCCAAGTTCAGGAATGCGTAGGGTTAGGGTTGAGTCAGTCTGTACTTTTATTTTTATCTTTTGAGTCCACTTGTAATAGCTAAAAAGACTGATACTTTGTAACCCTTCACACACACACTTGAGAGAATTAGAAATTCTGTTTTTACTCATATCGGCCAGGCCGATATCTTTGATCGGCCTGGACGATCAGCTTAAAACAGAAAGTCTAATTAAGGATTCTTGATTAAGGCAGCCAACGTTAACCGATCGGCCTGGACGATACGTGTATCGGCCAGGACGATAAGCTCAAAACAGAAAGAAGTAGCCGCCATAGACAAGTATGGTATAGCATATCTTTAAATTATCGGCCAGGACGATCCTCGGATCGGCCTGGACGATATTAACAGATTATGCCATAATTGTTCAGGAAATCAAGGAGTAATTAAGGATGATTGATACGATCATATCGTCCTGGACGATCGCAAGATCGGCCAGGCCGATCTAGTCAAAACCTTAAGTTACTTCAGGACGATCAATATCGGCCAGCCCATATTCAGGGCTATTGTCAGGACGATTTTCGTCTGATTTGAACTGATCGGCCAGGACGATCGTGAGATCGGCCTGGACGATCAAGCTAATTTTCAATCGTCCAATCTGGCATCCAGGGCTATGCTCTGGCCGATCTTCATTGATTTGTACTGATCGGCCAGGCCGATGTCCAGATCGGCCTGGACGATAAAGTCGGCAACTTGCAATTAATGAGCTCTTTTGAAGCTCTTCTATTTAAAGAGCTCTTGTTCAACGTTTTGAAAGACCTTTGGCTGCTGCCTTGACCTGAGAAGACCTTGAGGAGAGAAAGAGAGAGAGAAGAGAGAGAGAGGATCTTGTGAGGGGGAGCTTGTGAGGGGTTTCACAAGGGTTGCTTCAAGGATCTCTCTGCGTCGTCTTCGTCTAGAGTTTCTCGTCCGTGGAAGGGTCGGTAGAGGTAAGGAGTTGTGCCGTTGGTTCTGGTTCTCTGCCGGCTTCAGGAGGAAGCAAAAGGAGATAGGTTCTCTGCCTTGCCGGGGTGGCAAAAAGGAGGTTCTTGTGAGGGTTTCTCCACCTAGCCGTGGGGGGCTAAAGGAGAGTCACTTTTTGTGTAGTGCAATACTTGGAGGGTGCCTCCAAGGAGTGGACGTAGGTCGAGTCGACCGAACCACTATAAATCTCTGTGTTTCTTTTCTTGCTTCCGCACGTTTAATTCCGCATTATTTTCGTGGTGTGATTTGGTTTTATGTTACTTTATTTCTTTGTTTAAAAACAAAGTTTTTAAAATACCAATTCACCCCCCCTCTTGGTTAGTTTGGGACTAAGTTCATAGGGCTTAACATCCCATCGAACTTTCAAGTGGTATCAGAGCTTGTTTCGAAAATTAAAGTTTAAAAACTTTTTGAATTTGATCCATGTCTAACTTTGGGAATCGCAACACTACGGAAGGGTATTCTATTACCCGACCTCCTCTGTTCGATAACCTACCTTTTGATTTCTGGAAAACTCGCATGTCAACTTTTTTACAATCTACTGATTATCGCATGTGGATGCTTATTCAAGAAGGTTATTCTCCACCTTCTCGTGAAATTAACGGTTTTAAAACGGAAGTTGCTTTTACCGAATGGACTTTTGATGAACGAGATTTAGCTCAACTAAATGCTAAATGTTTGAATTGTTTTTTCTGTGCATTAAAATCTGAGGATTACATGCGTGTTTCAACTTGCAAAACTGGTAAAGAAATTTGGGATAAACTATGCATTACCTATGAAGGCACTAATGAAGTTAAACAATCCCGTTTAAACATTCTCTTGCATGACTACGAACTTTTTCGTATGAAACCTCATGAATCAATTTCTGACATGTACACTAGGTTTACTCAGATTGCTACCTCATTGCATGCACTAGGAAAAGAACTTTCAAACTATGAAAAAGTTAACAAGATTTTGAGATGCTTGCCTTCGTCCTATGATGCAAAAATTACTGCAATTACTGAATCTAAAGATTTAAACACCTATTCTATTGATAACTTGCTTGGCTCACTCATTGCTTACGAGCAAGGGGTGAATCAAAGAAATCTTGATGTAGGTGAAAAGAAAAAGGAGAAAACCATTGCATTGAAGGCACACAAATCGGATTCTGAATCTTCCGGGTCTGAAAGCGATGGAGTTGCCTTCATCACAAGGCAATTCAAAAGCTTTCTAAGGAAGAAACAAAAGCATCATCAAAATTGGAGAAAAGGTAAAGATCATAAACATACTAAAGGATCTTCTGATGTTGTTTGTTTTGAATGCAGGAAACCTGGACATGTAAGATCTGATTGTCCTACACTTCAAGATCAATCGAGCAAAGGAAAAGGTGATGAGAAAGCAAAGTCTAGGAAGGACAAAAAGAAAAATCAAAGGAGCTTTTGGGCAGAATCTGGTACTGATTCTTCTGAGACTGAACCAGAGGAAGAAACTACAAACTTGTGTTTCATGGGAAAAGATCAAAGTGATCAAGAAGAGGTATGTGAACTTTCATATGATCAACTTCTTGAAGTTTCAGAAAAAATTCATGCATCATATAGAAAATTAAAGAAAACTCATGCTAGCTTGAAATTAGAACTTTTAAATCTACAAAAAGAGCATGAAATTTTGATTAAGGACCATCAAACAATTGATTCAAATCACATGACTTTACTTGATGAATTTGATGAGTTAAATAAAAATTATGGCAAGTTAGTTGAAGAGCATGATGCATTGAAAATATCACACACATCTCTTGAATCTGATTTTAAGAAGTCAAAAGAAATAGAAAAAGATTTGAGGATTGAAAATAAAGTTTTAGAAAACACAAACTTGAAGATTCAAAATGATTTAGAAGCATGTAAAGAATCTAGGAGGACATCTACTTTTAATCAATTGCCAAAACCTAGAGAGAGGCATTATAACTCAAATCATTTAAGAAATCCCTTTCCTGGAGTTAGATGTTTTTCTTGTGGCATGCTAGGACATATCTCACACACTTGCACAATTCATAATAGTTCACATTGGGTGTGGAGACCTAAGATGCATGTTCCACAGCATACCACACATGCATTGCATTCCTCTCTTCATAAGAAGGAACCCAAACCTGCTTGGGTTCCTAAAACTAACATTTGATAATTTTGCAGGAAGCCTCTCACAAAAGACCTCGTGAGAGTATGTGGTACCTGGACAGTGGATGCTCTCGACATATGACTGGTGATGCTAGCCAGTTTGTTGTACTAGAATCCAGGACTGGAGGCAAGGTTACTCTTGGAGACAACACCACCCGGAAGGTGGTAGGAGCAGGTATAATCGGTAATTCCAAGAACCTTATGATTGAAAATGTTTTGCTTGTAGATGGATTGAAGCACAACTTGCTCAGCATCAGTCAATTCTGTGACAAAGGCTTCATCGTACAATTCTTCACAAATTCATGCATTGTAAGTTTAAGCAACAACACCATTTTGCAAGGAAAGAGGGTAAACAACGTCTATATGCTTGATTTAAATAGCATTGAATGTGCTGCTTCTTTTTGCTTAAAAACTGTCATTGATGATTCTTGGTTGTGGCACAGGAGGCTTTGTCATGCAAGTATGAAAACCCTTAGGAAAGTGACCCAAAAGGACCTAGTTAGAGGTGTCCCCAAACTTAAGTTTACAAAAGACCACCTTTGTGATGCCTGTCAACTAGGAAAGCAAATTCACTCCTCTTTTCACCCCATAAAGGACATTAGCACCTCTAGACCTTTAGAAGTCCTTCACATGGATTTGTTTGGACCCATTAGCATAGCAAGTTTGGGAGGGAAAGTCTATGGTTTTGTGATTGTTGATGACTACTCGAGATTCACTTGGACTAGATTTCTTTCTCAAAAAATGAGTCTTTTGAGGAGTTTAAAACCTTTTCTACTTGGATTCAGAAGAAACTAGGATGTGAGATTTTGACCATCCATAGTGATCATGGGGGAGAGTTTGAAAATGAAAGATTTGGAGATTTTTGTGAGGAGAAGGGGATTAGCCACAATTTTTCAGCTCCTAGGACTCCTCAGCAGAATGGAGTAGCTGAAAAGGAAGAACCGGACCTTAGTGGAAGCCGCTAGAGCCATGCTTGCTGAGTATTCACTTCCAAAATACTTTTGGGCTGAAGCGGTTAACACAGCTTGTTATGTGTTGAATAGGGTGAATGTTAGAGTCAAGTTAGAAAAGACACCCTATGAGATCCTTAAGGGTAGAACACCTAATCTTTCCCACCTTCATGTCTTTGGTTGTAAAGTTTTCATTCACAATAATGGAAAGTCTCACTTGGGAAAATTTGATCCTAAATCTGATGAAGGAGTTTTCTTAGGATATTCTAGTGTTGGGAAATCTTTTAGAGTGTTTAACAAGAGAACCTTGATGGTGGAAGAGACAACCCATGTAGTTTTTGATGAGTCTGATCATAAGAAGCATGAAGTAGATGATGATGATGTTGGAGAGATTACAAGTGGAGTAGAAAATTTGGGGAAAGGGGAATGAGCACCTAAGTAATGGAGGAGTAGAAGGAGTCACCCAAGGAATAGAAACTTTTGATGAAAGGGGAGAAACTTCACACACTTTGCCTAAAGATTGGAGATACTCTACTAGTCACCTCAAGGATTTGATCTTAGGAGACCTTTCTAATGGAGTTAAGACTAGACATGGACTTAGGAAGGAAGTGAACCACTCTGCCTTTATCTCTATGACTGAACCCACCACCATTAACCAAGCCCTCTCTGATGAGTTTTGGATGTTAGCAATGCAAGAAGAGTTGAATCAATTTGTTAGGAATGATGTTTGGGAACTTGTGGAAAGACCTAAGGGACAAAGTGTAGTTGGAACAAAGTGGGTATTTAAGAACAAAGTGAATGATTCAGGAGTGGTGGTAAGGAATAAAGCAAGATTAGTGGCAAAGGGGTACAATCAAATAGAAGGGATAGACTTTGAGGAGACTTTTGCCCCTGTAGCTAGATTGGAAGCCATTAGAGTGCTATTAGCCTTTGCTTGTTATAAAGGATTTAAGCTTTTTCAAATGGATGTCAAGAGTGCCTTTTTAAATGGGGAGATAAAAGAAGATGTGTTTGTAGAACAACCTCCAGGTTTTGAGAGTTCTCAATTTCCAAATCATGTGTTTAAATTAAAAAAGGCTTTGTATGGTTTAAAACAAGCACCTAGAGCTTGGTATGAGAGGCTTAGCACATTCTTACTAGAGAGGGAGTTTGTCAAGGGGAGCGTAGACACCACCCTTTTTCTTAAAAAAGTTGGAGATGATTTACTCATTGTTCAGATTTATGTTGATGATATACTCTTTGGATCTTCAAATAAAAATTTGTGTGATGACTTTTCTAAAACAATGAGTAGAGAGTTTGAAATGAGTTTAATGGGAGAATTGTCTTACTTTTTGGGGTTTAGCATAAAACAATTGGAAGATGGCACTTTTCTAAATCAAACAAAATACATAAAAGACATTTTGAAGAAATATGAGATGGACAAAGCCAAGCCAATTAACACTCCCATGACTTCTAGTGCTCCGTTGGATAAGGACCCAAGTGGTAAGTCTGTTGATCAAAAGAAGTATAGAGGCATGATTGGATCTTTACTTTACTTAACTGCAAGCCGACCTGACATTATGTTTAGTGTTTGTCTTTGTGCTAGGTTTCAAGCCGACCCTAAGGAATCCCACATGACTGCTATTAAAAGGATTTTTAGATACCTTTTGGGGACACAAGGATTAGGGATTTGGTACCCTAGACATAGCACTTCTTTGAGATTATTGGTTTTTCTGACTCTGATTTTGCAGGATGCAAGGTGGATAGAAAGAGCACCTCTGGAACTTGTCAATTCATTGGACAATCCTTGGTCTCTTGGTCTAGTAGAAAGCAAAATTCTGTTGCACTGTCCACTGCTGAAGCTGAATACATTGCTCTTGGAAGTTGTGTGGGCCCAAGTTCTTTGGTTGAAACAACAGGTATTGGATCTAGGAATACATGTAAGCACCATCTCAATTTTTTGTGACAACACTAGTGCCATATGCATCTCTAAAAATCCTATCCAACATTCAAGAACTAAACACATTGACATTAGGCATCACTTTATTAGAGATCATGTGACTAAGGGAGACATTGAGTTACACCATGTGACAACTGAAAACCAACTGGCAGACATTTTTACTAAACCACTGGCCTTCGACACTTTCAGCTCTTTAAGGACCAGATTGGGTGTGATTGACATAAATGCATGAAAACTTTTTTTTTCTTTATTCTTCTTGTTGTCTTTTGTTTTTCTTTTCATGTACCTTAGTTTTAGATCTTCACTGATATGATATCTCTTGTCTTGTCTTTAACAATTTGTAGTTAATATGTTTTCATCCATTTAATCCCTAGATAGTATGAATATCTTGTGATTGTGTCTCTTTACCTAACTTAGTATTAGTGGCATAATTTTCTTTTCTAATCAAAAGTCTATCTCAAAATAAAAGATTGCTTATGAAACTAAGATTCCTTCTAAAGCTTGCTTAGGCAAATCTATCTTATATTTACAATGATTAAAAGTTTTTTTGTCACCTCATGATCCCTCGTTATTCTTGTCTTCAATTATTAATCCTGCTTGTGGTAATTCTTCCCTATGTTAGAGAGAGAGCTCCTATTCTCTAATATCTGAGAAGATATATTCACAACTAAGTTTTTTAAAAGAGTCTAAAAGGGAATCTAGCTTGCACAAAAATAAAAAAAAAAAATTTGGCCAATGATGCCAACAAAAGAAGCGCAAAGACGCCAAAAAAATTGAAAAATCTATAAAAGGATGCGCAAAGCGCCACAACATTGACAAGAGGCATAAAATGAGCCCACTCAAAAGCAAGCTATTCTCTCTTTTTATATCTTTTAGAACTTAGAAGTTTTGATTCTCAAAGACTTGATCTCGATTATCATTCGATTGTGACAAATCTACCTCATTGTTTTATGGAGATATTTTCCTTATGCCAAGTGATGGGTAGATTCTTTTTCTCATATCCAATTAATTATTTGAGTTAGGTTATTGATTCCAAAAGCCGATTCTACCCTAAGACAACGTTTTTGGCTAAGGGTAAACCATGAACGGATATTCTCCTATTCTATGGATTAAATGTGATTGGTAACACATTAACTCACAAATTTTTAAAACAATCACATGGAATACTATATCATTGATATGCTCAAAAAAAAAAAAAAAAAAAAAAAAAAAAAAAAAAAAAAAAAAGGGGAATTTTCTTTTACTATGCTTTCATGTACCCTCCTTTTTGATATGTCAAAAGGGGGAGAAGTTTATAATAAGTTGTATGAGGTTAGTTTTTTCATGGTTGTGATTAAATCCCTTTAATATGTTTTGCCATCATCAAAAAGGGGGAGATTGTTGCAAATCTATTTTTTGATGTCTTATGTTTTGATGATTGACAAACACTGCTTTTCTTGGATAGCTTGTTGCTTCTAACTTTTCAGGAATCGACGATCGGACAATCAAAAAGGAGCCAAGTTCAGGAATGCGTAGGGTTAGGGTTGAGTCAGTCTGTACTTTTATTTTATCTTTTGAGTCCACTTGTAATAGCTAAAAAGACTGATACTTTGTAACCCTTCACACACACACTTGAGAGAATTAGAAATTCTGTTTTTACTCATATCGGCCAGGCCGATATCTTTGATCGGCCTGGACGATCAGCTTAAAACAGAAAGTCTAATTAAGGATTCTTGATTAAGGCAGCCAACGTTAACCGATCGGCCTGGACGATACGTGTATCGGCAGGACGATAAGCTCAAAACAGAAAGAAGTAGCCGCCATAGACAAGTATGGTATAGCATATCTTTAAATTATCGGCCAGGACGATCCTCGGATCGGCCTGGACGATATTAACAGATTATGCCATAATTGTTCAGGAAATCAAGGAGTAATTAAGGATGATTGATACGATCATATCGTCCTGGACGATCGCAAGATCGGCCAGGCCGATCTAGTCAAAACCTTAAGTTACTTCAGGACGATCAATATCGGCCAGCCCATATTCAGGGCTATTGTCAGACGACGATTTTCGTCTGATTTGAACTGATCGGCCAGGACGATCGTGAGATCGGCCTGGACGATCAAGCTAATTTTCAATCGTCCAATCTGGCATCCAGGGCTATGCTCTGGCCGATTCATTGATTTGTACTGATCGGCCAGGCCGATGTCCAGATCGGCCTGGACGATAAAGATCGGCAACTTGCAATTAATGAGCTCTTTTGAAGCTCTTCTATTAAAGAGCTCTTGTTCAACGTTGAAAGACTTTGCTGCTGCTTGACCTGAGAAGACCTTGAGGAGAGAAAGAGAGAGAGAAGAGAGAGAGGATCTTGTGAGGGGGAGCTTGTGAGGGGTTTCACAAGGGTTGCTTCAAGGATCTCTCTGCGTCGTCTTCGTTAGAGTTTCTCGTCCGTGGAAGGGTCGGTAGAGGTAAGGAGTTGTGCCGTTGGTTCTGGTTCTCTGCCGGCTTCAGGAGGAAGCAAAAGGAGATAGGTTCTCTGCCTTGCCGGGGTGGCAAAAAGGAGGTTCTTGTGAGGGTTTCTCCACCTAGCCGTGGGGGGCTAAAGGAGAGTCACTTTTTGTGTAGTGCAATACTTGGAGGGTGCCTCCAAGGAGTGGACGTAGGTCGAGTCGACCGAACCACTATAAATCTCTGTGTTTCTTCTTTTCTTGCTTCCGCACGTTTAATTCCGCATTATTTTCGTGGTGTGATTTGGTTTTATGTTACTTTATTTCTTTGTTTAAAAACAAAGTTTTTAAAATACCAATTCACCCCCCCTCTTGGTTAGTTTGGGACTAAGTTCATAGGGCTTAACATCCCATCGAACTTTCACATTTGAAATCAAAATTGAACTTAAGTTTGAGGTGGAAAATAAGTTCAAACTTAAGGTTAAAATTTTATTCAAAATTAAAGTTTGATTTGAATTTTAACTTAAGGTTGTATTTGAATGGAACTCCTTTAAATTTTGAAACTCAATACATTGAATTTCAATCAAATGTAGAGGTTTACAAAATTATATAAAGATCCTAAGAAATTAGGCTTGACTCTTTCATCTCACTAAGTAATTTAAGGGTGAAATGTCAAAGCCCAGAATTGACTGGAAAGTTTTGGATTTCCATTGCATGTGTTCAACTACAACAGAATGTCGTGGAAGACACATGACAACAACGATTAGAATTGATTTGAAAGATTTTCCTTTACTTTGAAGCTCAAAATGTTGAGTTCTATTTTCAACATAATGGTTAACAAAAATTAAAAGAAAATCTAGAGACCTTGAGTTGACTCTTTCACTGCACTGACAAGCTAAGAGTGAAATATCAAAATTCAGGGTTTACTTAAGAGTTGGGTTTTTGTTGCATGTGTTCAATTACAATAGAATATTATAAAAGACACATGACAATGACGATTGAAATTGATTTAAAAGAGATATTGAATTTTTTGAAAATCCGGTAGAATCTCTCTTATTTTGAAACTCAATGTGTTGAATTTACATTCAACATAAAGGTTTACAAATTTTGTGGGGAGGATTCTTGAAAGTCGACTTGACTCTTTCATCCTGTCAAATTATTTGGGAATAAAATGTCAAAGATAAACTTTACCGAAAGATTTGATCGAATTTAAGGGTGTGTATATTCTATCACTTGTACTGAATTATAAGTGCTACAATTCTGCATCTAGTGATAGGATATAGAGATCAAAAAGATTTGAGAAGAATTGAACTTTGCTAAATGGTTGAAACTATGATTTTGAAATTGAAGAGTCTTCTGTAAATTGTGAAACTTAGCATGCTAGATTTATTCGCACGCTAGTTTGCAACATATACAGGGGAATTTTGGCTTGACTCTTTCTCTCTACCAATTAAGTTGGAGGCAAAATGTCAAAGCCCGACTTAGAGTGAGGTATCATACACTCACCTCTCTTTTAACATGTCTTAATTGAGTTGGTCATACTCACCAAGGAGGAAATGGGAGAGAGACCAACGGAAGGAAAGGTAGTCAAAACTACCGATGCAATAAAATTTGAACCG
>CM028354.1:1712907-1736907 GCA_016618105.1 Dendrobium huoshanense
GTGAGGTTGGTTTGATTAACCTCAATATTTATTTCATTAGGAGTTTGATTCAAAACAGGAGAGTCATCAATTTGCATTTGAGATTCATGGTTAATCATCAAGACAGAAGTAGAAGGATGTTTTTTATTCATCTTTTGACCCTTCGCCTTTGATGGGGCAAAGTAAAAGTCAGATAACAAAAGAGGGGAAAGGGTTTTAACACCACCATCCGCCATTCTAATACATCTCTCATCTACACACTTCCTCTCTACAAAATCAAATTTTTCTTCTTTTACATTTTTCTCAGTAGTTCCTAAGACTACTGGAGAGGGAAGTGGCTCAACATCCTTCTGCGAAGCGTCCAGGTCAACCTTCCACACCGGGGCCTGGGCTATCGTAGTCAGCTGTTGAGAAAGACGAAAAGACTTGTTAATCGACTTTTTAAGTGCCCGGGACAAAGCAATGTCCCAACCATCTTCAACAAAACAAGAAGAGTTAAGAGGATTACCTGAAATGGTCTTAATTGAAGCCTTTTCTGGATCGACCAAGTATTCCTTAGGTATTATGATGTTACCTTGGGTGTAGTTCCTCTCAAGCCAATCTTTGAACACAACGCAGTCCTCAAGAGGGTGACTAAGCATCCTGTGGTACGGGCAATACTTGGGATCATCTTTCTTGCTCTCATCCTCAGGCCTCCTAGCCTCTGGCAACTGAAAATCTGGTTTCTTTAACAGACTTCTGAAGATCTTCTTAACTGACTCCCTTTTAAATGGATAAGGCTTTGCCAATCTCTCTCTAAAAGGGATGAAGGAGGGATCTCTAGTATGTTGAGGAACTATCTGAAAGGGCTGCTTCTGAGGCGGCTGTGGTGGAAGTGGAGTGCTAGGCTGACTAATCACTGGCCTCTTTCCTTTATCTACTGCTGAGACCACAGCTTTCTTTTCAAATGTTTTCACCAATTTTGGACCCTTCCTTTCTTCAGACTGCTCTCGTAAGAATGGCATCCTAGGAGCCTCTTCCTGCAAATTGCTAGCCTTATTAAGAAGTTTCTCAAAAGTTTTAATAGTGAAACCCTTCAGGAGAAAAGCAACAGGACCGTGGATATTCTTCAAAAGAATCTCCACAGCATGTTGTTCTTGCAACTGGGGTTCACACTTCATCGAGAGGTTTCGCCACCTCAAGATGTACTCAACTAGAGACTCTCCCGGCTTTTGCTTTTCAACCACGAGATCGCCCACGGTGGTGCGTTGTTGCGCTCCAGAAAATCTCTTAAGAAAGAGGTTTTCTAGGTCGCTAAAGGTTCTTACTGAACCGTTGGGCAGATCGGCGTACCATTCAAAAGCAATGCCGGATAGACTACTTACAAATTGGCGAAATAGTAGAGCATCTGACCCTCCTGCATTGCAACAGCTTGCTCGGAAGTGGGCCAGATGCTGTCTCGGATTTTCGATTCCAGTGAAAACTTTAAAAGTTGGTGGCACAAAGCCCTTTGGGTAAGGAACTAAGTCATATTCCTCGGGGTAGGGTCTACCCTTTGAAATAGACACAGTTCCTTGAGCATGGGCTAAGGCCTCCCTTACCTGGTCCTCAATTAACTGCTTGATATCCTTCTGAGGTGGGATTGAAGGAATGGAGGAGACTGCAGGGTGAACTGGAGGTGTCTCTACTGGACAAGGGAGAGTCACAGGTGGTGACTCGAGAGGTCTGGAATTAAATTCTGCCCTTTTGGCCTTTTCTGTGAGCTCTCGAGCTGACTGGTGGATCATAAAAGACTCTTGCTGTGATTTGTCCAACTTCTCTTGCATTTCTCTAACTTGTGACATCATGCTAGCAAGCTGAGTCTCCAAGTTTTTTATATGTTCTTCATCTCTATCTTTCACAGACTCATCTGACTCTGACTCAACAGCATGCGGATCATCATCCTTAACAAATCGGCGCTTGCTGGGCTCAGCTTCTTTATTAGACCCTCTAGTTTCTACCACATGAATGCCCCCAACATAATCATCTTCATCTCCAAGGAGATCATCCATATCAGGGTCAAAAGAAGCCATTCCTTCTTTGTTCAACAAAATGTTTCTTATTTCTTGGACTACCTCCTCGACCGGTCTATCCCCAATTGATTTAGGGTCAAGGGGTAAGTATCCTTTATACTCAGCCATATCAAACAACTCTTCAGAATCCATAAGGGCAATGATTTCTGTAAGTTTTGGATTAGGATCTGGTTGAGACTTTGTATCCGGTTCATCTTCCATTTCTAAATCCTGGTCAATTCTCTCCTCTTCGACTATCCCAGAGCTGGTAGTCAGAAGAGTGGCATCCTCTACAGGGAGAGGGACATATTCCTCAGGAGAAGTAGGAGCTTGTAAGGTGATAGTTCCCACATCTGGTAAGGTAAGGTCCTCAGACACCTGACTAAGGGGCCTAGGAATGACACTCGAACTTTGGGGATCATCAACTGGGGTAGCAGGAATGGTGACTATTGGATCCGGAGTCAGACTGGCTGTGGTAGGACTGTCAACTGTAACAACTGGAGTACTAGCCTGAACATCCATCAATTCAACTGAACTCGGAGTAGGGTTGGCTGAAACTCGTTGGAGCTGCAGAATGAACTTAGAAGTTCTAGGAGGTGGTGGCAGATTCTCCAACTTAGTTCTCTTTGGCACATATTTCCTTTCAGGAGATTTAGGTCTTTTTCCTTTAAGGTCCACAGACTTTTGAACTTCAACCCCCTTTGGTTTGACAATCACAGAGGCCAATCTTACAGGTTTATGTGGGGGTACCGGGGGTCTACCAGTAGAGTGGCGGCCTCTCTCGGACCCAGTCAACACAATACCCTCTGTTTGAGAGGACAGAGGGCGTGGCACCCAGTGATATCCATCAACCAGTACTGAAGTAGCGGGCTGTCTAGCATACTTCTTATTCTTTCTAACGAATTGAGGGGTTAAATTCTTTGCTTCAGATACTTCTTCCTTCAACACTTCTTTTTGGAAGCGATGTGAGATCACTCCCTTCAATTGTTTCACATATTCTTCTTTAGTCTGCCCAGTCTGTGCAGCGCAGGTATGAATTATATTTCTCAAAGTCCTTGTCTTTTGGAGATGTCTTTCTTTCTGAGTTTTCTTGGTCGAGTAGTCGACCGGGCATGGTGGAGAACGGGCTATCCTAGCTATCCTCTCCTCCCCTTGAGCTGAAGCCAGGGGGTAAAAGCGACTTCCCTTTAGGAGGGGAGAGGAAGCAGGAATAGGTAGCTCCTCAACAGCCTCAGGTTCTACTTGAGCCAAGGTCTTAAAGGGTAGAACTCTCTTAGCCTTAGAGATTTTCTTTCTAAGTCTCCTCAAATAGTTCTTCTTCTGATTCTTAGTGGTGAATCTAAGTCCAGAACTAGACCCTTCTTCAAAAACAGACTTAATTTCAGTGGGAGGCTTAACAACTGGTTCAGACTGTTCCTGATCATCACTGACTACTGGCAAGGTGGGTGCAGATCCCACAATTAACTCAACTACTGGGGGAGTTTCCTTACTGGCATCCAAGCTAACAATCTGGTGTCCATCCATAGAGAGCTCTAGAGTACTAAATCCCATTCCAAAAATAACAGTGCTCCCTTGGTCATTAACAGTCGAAGACAACTCTCGGTCAAAGGAGAAAATCAGTTGGCCAGCCATTTGAAATTTTCTGAAAGTTAAAGAAAATGATTGAAATTAGATTTTTTGAAAAGAGTGGTAAAAAAGTATTTTATTGTTATTATTTTTTGAAAGTATGACATATGTTGGCCCACGAGGAAATCGTATGGGGCAACACATGACAACTTGGAGTTTAAGAAATAATTTTTTTTTTTTGAAAATTTTGAGAATTTGAAAGGGGTTTTCTTACAGGTTCCAAAACACAACGGACAGAGTTTCCCCTTGCCCGAAGGCTTATGGAATTGTGAGAAAGCCCAAGTAAAAAGGAATAGTTTAACCCTCCCCACCCTTAGAAGTCAAAGGGGAAATGAGGGGGTTAAAACTAAAAAGGTTTGGAATGAAATCAAAAATTTTGAATTCTTTTCAATTTTAAGGATTTATATGTTGAACGAGAAGTTTATCGACCATAAATCCATAAAATTAAAAAGGATATCCAGAGATCTGATTTGACACTGTCGCCTCACAGGCTATGCTGGGGCAGAAGGTCAAAATCAGAACGAAAAGCCAAATTTAGAGGTGGAACCTCTCTTTTAACATTTTGTTATTATTTTAGATGTTGGCCACACTCACCCAAGGAAGAAATGAGCAAAGGGACCAACGGAAGAAATGATAGTTAAAACTACCGATGAAACAAAATTTTGCCATTATTAAAGATGGAGAGAGAGATTTGTCCCACCGGGCGTGCCATTTTTTTGTTGGTGGAATTTTGAAAATATGTTTTGAAAAATATTAGTTTTCTTTGGGGATTTTAAGATTAAGGTTAAGTTCTAATTCTAAGGTCGAATCGACTCGTTAGAAAGAGTATATCACCCCGGAGGACGAAAATAAGCTTTCATAACGGTGTTCAGACTTAGAATTGTGAAATCCATCTTGAATATTGTGAGCGGATGCTAAAGAGAAATTCATATGACCCCGAAGGGTCAAAATGAGGTTCAATTGAATATCCAGCTACAATATTCAAGAAGTGTGATCGTTAGGTTCACATCCAAAGCCTTATCAAAGAAAGATATATCTCTCCGAAGGGAGAAAATATCGTTCAATGATAATTCTTTAAATATGATAATAATGATCACTAGTATTTTAAGTTCTCCCAAAGAAATCCAATTGAATTTTGAAAAATCAATTTTTAAAATCAGGTGTGTGTGGTTCTAAATCTCCTACGAGCGCAAGCCCTCGTAGTTAATTACATCGTAGGGAGATAAAATCCCCTACGAAAACTCTCGATTAAAATAGTGGCAAAATTTTGTTTAGAATTTCTAGGAGTGATATCAAAGTATGAATAGAATTATTGGAAAATCAAAAGGGAATGGATCAAAATTGAACAGTTATTAACGGAGTTAAAGGATGAGAGGTAGGGGACACTTTGAGATTCCAGAACCATCCGGAAGTGTCCCAACTTAATCTAAGTGTTGGGCTTTATGTTTTGGATTGAAATGATATTTAATTAGAGTTGAGCATTTTATTAGAAATTTGGGATTAGATTCCCGAAGTTTGGGGTCTTATAATCAAAGATCTGCCCCGGATCCTAAATCTATTTTGGACACTGGACCACAGTCGTCCGATCCTAACTAATGCAGTGCAAGATCTGGACTTACCCCGGCCTGGATTGGGGAGCCAGCTAACCACCTAATCGATTTAAAATACATGAATCCGGTCTTTTATGAAAGAGTGGTAGGGACGTTATAATTAAAGTTTTGGGGAGGCGGGGCCGACATCTAGAGATTTTCCTAATTGGCCCCTTTGACTTATGTTGGGTGCTAAGATGCTAAGGACTATGAAATTAAAATTTTGACTCTTTAATTTGTATCTAATGCAATGCGTGCTGGTTAACAACCTCAAATCAAATATGCTTGAAATTTTTAAAAACAGGCTTATAAAATAATTTTTTAGAAGACTGGACTTCCCCAGGTCCGGCACCTCGTCCTCATAGGTCAGACTATCCGGACTCTACCCGCAGGCGGGGAAGGGTCTAAAACAAGGAAAGAGTAATGCAGAAATATGCATGCGACCCCGGGGTCGATCCCCGGCTAATTCCCTAGATTCGTTATCTTTCTATGTTATTTAGACTCACTAAAATTTTAGACTTTTAAGATTATGAGTATAAAAATTTCACACCCTTACGAGTCTCACGTATCCAGGCGAAAACAAAGAGCGGCATGCAATCGCCAAAAAACTAGTAAAAACAAGTAATCCTAAAGGCAATCAAATCATTACATCAAATATTAACTAATTAATAAATGTCCATAGGCAAAGTTGCCTTGCTTATTACAAACCAGAATATTACAGAAAGTAAAGTGGCCGGGCACCACTGACAACAACCCGGATTCTAAACCTAGTAATGACGCAAGTTCTTTTGAGTGGGATACTCTCAATCTTCAAATCTTCAAGTCTTCAATTTCATTCTTCTTTGGGCTCCTTTTCTTCAATCTTCTTGGAATCTTCATAGTGGATTACCCAAATGGACAAGAGGGCACTTCCCTCTAAGGGGGAAGGCCACTCTTTCCTCTTTGGGTAAGGAGGAGGTATGATCCAAATTTGGATTTCCAAACGGAAAAGGAGTATTCCCCAAAGGGGTATCCTTTCCTCTTTGGAATCCAAGCTTTGGATCTATGTATCCCAACTCAAAATAAACTTTCACAACACTTGACACTTGTACGAATTACATTGATATCAAAATAAAAAAATCTAGACTCTCCTGCAGGGTTATCCTAAGCAATTAATATATAAAAAAAAGTTATTCCCAAGCAGTTGTATATGAGCAGAAAAGAAAGTAAACACACTGGCCACGCTCTTTTTACTTGGGGGCTTTAGCAGCTGAAGCACCTGTGCAAAGAGTTTATAATATTTATGCATTTTTAATTTGCCCCCTTTTTATATTGCCCTGCATGAGCGTGGCCACCTGCAGAAAACTGTGTCAACATCCAGATCGTACCTAACCTAAGGGTAATCTAGTCGCCAAACACATCAATCCATCCACAGAGTACAGAAAAAGTAAGCAGACACAGCAAAGCAATTTCATCCACAGCATGCAGTGAAAACTACGAAAAATCCGGCACACAGCAGTAAAGTAAACACCGGCCTATCCTAGATCTAGAGTTGGTTGTCCTAGCACATCATCTAAAGTGTGTGAGAAAGGTCGTGTGGCTGGGATAGATCCTAAAGTAGGTGATTAGTTAATGTTGTCTAAAAGTTTGGATTTGTTAAGGCTTAGAAGGGGATTTAAATTAAAATTTAAATATTAATGGATTAAGAATTTTAATTAGACATATTTTAAGAATTAAATGATTACTACCTTTGTTTCACACCGAGGCCGTGAAGTTTATTTCACCTTCCTTGGGGCTAAGCTAATAACCTTGTAGGCCTGGGTTACCCAGTAGCAATCGGGGTTGATTAAGTTATTTAAATGGGTGAGAATTAAAAGAGTGGATTAATATTAAAATGAGTTAGTTACTGATTTTTAAAGTTGATTAATTTAAGTTTGCCATTAATTGATTCGTGGCGTTGTGCCACCAGGCTCGAGGAACCAGCCTCCTTAGGACACTTAGCCCCGCAGCCCAGAGTAGTCTAGCCAATAAACTTCAACTTTAGAGTGGTTGTTGTGTTTTAAAGGATTTGTTAAGTGTTTTAAACATTAAACCAATATTTTCTGAGTTTTAGAATGATTTTGAGTTTTATGAATTTTTGAATATTTTAATGATTTAATTAAGGGGTTGAAAATTGACTTTTTGATTAAGACCAAATTCTGGAATGTTTGTATTTTATTAAAATACTAGACCTTACTACGATCAGTTGGAAGGTAAGTACGTTGAAATCGGATTTTTCTGCATTTTATTACGGAGGTTTGAAGTTTTGAACTGGTTTTGACTTAAAGTTGAACGATTTGTTGACTTTTTAAAATATTGCAAATTTCTGAAATTTAATATTTTTAATAAATACTAGACATCACTATGAGTTGAATGCAAGTGAGTTTGGGTAATTTGGATTTTTCTAGAATTAGTTATGGATTATCGAAGTTTGGGCATTTTAATGAATTTTGGGAATTTCTTAATTAGAGGGCCTCTTTTGTGATTTTGCTTCAAACAAGTTCCCAATCTCTTGAAAACACCTCCAAAGGTCAGAAATAACCTAAGGAGGGATCCCCAAGTGTTTGGGAGATTTTGGGATTTTTTAATTATTATTAATTAATTATCTTAATTAAATATTGATTTTCACTTAAAATTAAATTAGGGTTTAAATTGCTGTCAAATCAAGGGGCTTTCAATTATCATGGATTAAGGACCAGATTCTGGTCAGTTTGAGGGTTTATATGTGATTTTTGGATTTAAATTGGATTTATTACATTTTTTAGAAGTTTTAAAGGCTTAATTAAGGGTTGAACCTTAAGAAAATTAATTAGGGGACCTAATGACCTCAAAAATTAGTGAAAATTTTCTCTAGGGGTTGAGGGTGTCACTAAGTTCAAATGTTCAAAGTTTCAACTCAAGGGGAAGTGAATCCTAATTATTGAAATTTTTCTAAGTTTTCTATACATGAGTCCTTAATTATTGTCCTTAATTATGTCACTAACTTGATGGACTTGAATCAATGTTTGAACTAACCCTCATACTCAATACACAAGGCATGCATGAACCACATAAACACATTCAATACCTAAATCTAGGAGAGCCTTAGACTAAGTGGTGTGTGATCCCTAAACATGCGAGAAACAAAGCTAATTAACATAGGAAGATATTGATTAATGAATAATTTAAATAATAAAAAAAACTATCCACTAATCTCCCCGATAATTCATGTTCAAGCATACTTAACCCAAGTTTGAAATTTCAAGACATTTCTCAAGCTTATGAGATTTAAATATATATGTATATATATGCATTTTAAAATATATTTGAAAATACATTAAAATATTTAATCCTATATATAAATAAAAGTTTTGAAAATACCACTAAAATAAGTTTTAAAGATCATGGAGATCCACTGATTTCAAATTTATTAAGATAATAGGTTTTTTTTAAAGAATAATTTTTTTTTAAATAAAATTCAATATTTAATAAAATATTAATAAACTATCAAAATGCTTACATAATTCCAAACAATGTCAAATCTACTTAAATAATCCTGAAAATTTTCCTAGAGATCAACCATGCACTTAAAGACATGCATGCCAATTTTCAGATAAAAATAATTTATATATAATTAATTAAAAATAAAATATACTTTTATGTATTTCTTAAATTACTAATAAAATAATAACCAAAAGAGTTTGATTTTATTTTTAAAATAAACTAGATGAAATTCTGAAAAGTTTGATATATTATACTCATTTTTTGACTTTGCATTTAATTTACTATGATTTTTTAAAGTTTCTGTAATTAAAATAAATTAAAAACACATTTTCCTTAATTAAACGGTGGCGGTCGGACACGCGGCACGCTCGGATTCGCGAGATCGAAACCGCGTGACGGCGGGGACACGCGTCGGCCGCGGGCCGCTTCACGCGGTTTTCACTTAACCACGTCAGCGGCTCGTGGCAGCCGTTGGATCATAGCGGGTCTGATCCAACGGATGAGATCAAATCCCTCGGTTGATCTCTGCGGGACGAGATCAAACGGTGGGATTCGACTCCGCGGTTTCTGATCCGAGGGCCCAGATGTCGCCGGACGGCTGATCAAACGACAGATCGAACGCGCGGTTGGATCAGACCGCGGAAGGGCTCGATCTGGACCGTTGATCGAACGATCAACGGTCCAGAAAACGTACACTCACCGGAAACCGTGAATGACGCCCTAGAAAACGTTTTTTGCCTCGTTCTCTCGATCGGATCGATTATTTTCAATGAAATTTTAAACTTAGATTGAAGACATGAACAGAAATCGTGGGGAAGGGTTCATTTGACCTAAAGCATCCTATACGAGGAGCTAAATAACCCTATTTAATGTGTGCTAAATCTAGAGTTTTAAGGGATTATACCGCTGGATCTTCGATATTTCTGGATGGATGAGCTTGTAGATTGTCCAAGTGTAGATCCCCAGCAGAAAATGGAGCTCGAACACGTCTGGATTGGCCGCCACAAGCTTGGGACGGACTGGGTGGTGGTTTCGCCGGAGAACTCGCCGCCGGTGACGGGCAACCACTTGGATTTTGTAGTGGGGAGGTAGAGGAGGCTCTGGAGATCCAAACCGAACTAAGAACTCGCTCTGGGAGGCTAGGGTTAGTGAGAGAAGGTGCTTTGATCCAATGCTTCAAAAAATCACCTTTTTCCCTATTCAAGCGGCCTGGGCTGGATTGGATGGCTGGGATCTACTCCTGGACTCTCCAGATGATGCCACCTGTCCCTGGGAAAGCTGGAAGGCTGCGAAAAGAGCTGGGCATGCCTCATTCCCATTGGGTGGACTTGGGATGAGTGGAGGGGAGCATTGCCACTTATGGCTAAACAGGGGGTGGAGCTCGGTTAGGGAGCCTATTAGAGGGCTTTAGGGCACTAATAGGTCGGCCTTGGGGAGTTAAATCAGGGAAAAAGGTATAAAAGGCTGATTAAGACCTTTTAAAAGGGTCTAAACCCTTGGTTTGACTAAATTGACCAGTCAACTGGTCAATGGGGCTGATGTGGCATCCAAACAGGTCATGGAGCCTTTCCAAATGGCTGGATGGGTGTGGCTTGAGCTAGGTTCAATGGGTTGAAGGGTTTGACCATACAAATGGTCCTTTAAGCTTTGAGTTGACTGGTTGACCAGTCAACCCCATCAAGGGTTATGGAATTTGCACCTAGGTAAATCAAATGGGCTGATTAGGTGGATTGGAGGCTGATTCCAAGAGTCATGCTTGTCAATTGAATTAAGAAAGCTTAATGGGCCCTTAATGGGCTTTTAGGCTAAAACTAGTTGACTTGGTCAACTAGTTGGGTTCAGGGGCTAGAAATAGATTCAACAAATTCAGAATGTCATCCTGAGTCTACTGGATGTGGTCCCAGGGTTTGGAGGGGTCAATTTGGTCAAAATCACTATTTGAACCTTTAAGGGCTTGTTTGGTCAACCTAGGTTGACTTGGTCAACCAGGTTGACCCAGGGTCTGGGTTTGGGCTCAACAGGTTTGAAATGATACTTTAAGGTTAATGGAAGTGGTTGGATGACTTAGAGAGGTCATTTAGGTCAAAACACTTGTTTGGACCCTTAAAGGGCCTCTTGGGTCAAACCAGTTGACTTAGTCAACCAGGTTGACTCAAGGGTTGGAAATAGGTTCAAAAGATTTGAAATGACATTTGAAATTTGTCAAAGGTGGTTGCATCCAATTTGGAGCTCATTTGGTTTGAAATCCCTATTTGAGCCCCATAGGGGTATTTTGGTCAATTTTGACCTATTGGTCAACTATGGTCAAAAATGGGTCTGAAAAATGCAGTTTACTGCTCAATGGGTTAAAATCAAGGGTCTGGAAGTGATTGGAGGCTTGGATAAGGGTTCCAAGGTCAAGATCTCAAAGGGGTTAGGTTCAGTGGCATAGGCTGTAAATATTTGAAGGTTTTACAGCCTTCGAATTTTAATTCAGATTCTAGGGTTAGAGACCTCAGAATGAGCTCAAAGTTGGAGGGTATCCTCTAGAGACATGTCTTATCACTTTGCAAGTGATAGACCCTGGATCAGAGATCATTTGACTAGGTTTTGAAATGTTTGAAAAATCTCTGAAAAGGGTGATTAGGACAGGGCCTCTAGAGTTTGGATTTGAGTCTGAATTCTGGGTTTGGATTTGATTTGAAGTTTGAATTAATTTGGATTTGAATTGGATGGAGTTTGAGATTCAAATTGATCACAGGTAGGAATCAAATTGAAATTGGAGTGGATTAAATATAGGAATTGATTTAAAATTGAGGTTGATTAAGGGTGGAGATTGATTTGAAGTATGAGTGATCCTAAGATCTAGAAGAATTCTATGATCTAGGATTTAAGGGAATCCTAGGCTCTAGAATAGGCTCTAAGGTCTTGGATCTAGAAGGATCCTAAGGTCTAGAGTGGGTCCTAGGGTCTAGGATTAAATCTGGATTCTGGATGGGTCTTAGTGACCTCATACAAAAATGAGGTCAACATCCTCCCCTTGAGCTGAAGCCAGGGGGTAAAAGCGACTCCCCTTTAGGAGGGGAGAGGAAGCAGGAATAGGTAGCTCCTCAACAGCCTCAGATTCTACTTGAGCTAAGGTCTTAAAGGGTAGAACTCTAAGGCCTTAGAGATTTTCTTTCTAAGTCTCCTCAAATAGTTCTTTTTCTGATTCTTAGTGGCAAAGCTAAGTCCAGAACTAGACCCCTCCTCAAAAACAGACTTAACTTCAGTGGGGGGCTCAACAACTGGTTCAGACTGTTTCTGATCATCACTGACTATTGGCAAGGTGGGTGCAGATCCCACAATCAACTCAACCACTGGGGGAATTTCCTTACTGGCATCCAAACTAATAATCTGGTGTCCATCCATGGAGGGCTCAAGAGTATTAAATCCCATTCCAAAAATGATAGTGCTCCCTTGGTCATTAACAGTCGAGGACAACTCTCGGTCAAAGGAGAAAATCAATTGGCCAGCCATTTGGGATTTTTTGAAAGTTAAAGAAAGGATTGAAATTAGATTTACTTTAAAAGAGTGGTGAAAAATATATTATTTTTTAAAAATTGAGGCTTGTAAGAATATCTCAACCCCCCCAAAACATGTGTCGAGCAGCGAAGGGTATTGCTTAACACATGTTAAAAGGGTGAAGAGACTAAGCACATGCCCAGCAAGTTTTCTAAAAAAAAAATTTGACATATGTTAGCCCACAAGGAGATCGTATGGGGTAACATATGACAACTTAAAGTTTAAGAAAATTTTGAAGAAATTTTGAATCTTGGAGGGTTTTAAAGGGGTTTTCTTACAGGCTCCAAAACACAACGGACAGAGTTTCCCCTTGCTCGAAGGCTTATGGAATTGTGAGAAAACCCAAGTAAAAGGAATAGTTTAACCCTCCCCACCCCTAGAGATCAAAGGAGAAGTGAGGGGGTTAAAACTAAAGTAATTTGGGATGTCCGAAATCAAAAATTTTGAATTCTTTTCAATTTTAAGGATTTATATGTTGAATGAGAAATTTATCGACCATAAATCCATAAGATTGAAAAGGATATCCAGAGATCTAATTTGACGCTGTCGCCTCACAGGCTATGCCGGGGCAGAAGGTCAAAATCAGAATAAAAATCTAGATAAAGCCAAATTTGGAGGTGCAACCTCTCTTTTAATATTTTGTTATATTTTTTAGATGTTGGCCACACTCTCCCAAGGAAGAAATGGGCAAAGGGACCAACGGAAGAAATGATAGTTGAAACTACCGATGAAATGAAATTCTGCCACTATTAAAGATGGGAAGAGAAATTTGGTCCCACCGGGCGTGCCATTTTTTTGTTGTTGGAATTTTGGAAAACAGGTTTTGAAAAATATTAGTTTTCTTTAGGGATTTTAAGATTAAGGTTGAGTTCCAATTCTAAGGTCGAATTAACTCGTTAGAAAGAGTATATCACCCCGAAGGACGAAAATAAACTTTCATAATGGTGTTCAGACTTAGAATTATGTAAACTCATCTTGAATACTATGATCGGGTTCTAAGGAGAACTTTATATGGCCCCGAAGGAACAAAGTACAGTTCAAATAAGTTCCCGATTACAATATTCAAGAAGCATGATCTTCACATTCACATCCAAAACCTTATCGAAGAAGGATTTATCTCCCCCAAAGGGAAATAACACCATTCTACGATAATGCTTCTGATGCAACTACGATGATCATTATTTAACTTTTCCCAAAGAAATCTAATGAAGTTTAAGAAATTAATTTTTTTTTAAAAAAAAATCAGGTGTGTGGGGTTCCAAATCTCCTACGAGCGCAAGCCCTCGTAGTTAATTACATCGTAGGGAGATAAAATCACCTACGAAAACTCCCGATTAAAATAATGGCAGAATTTTGTTAGATTTTCTAGGAGTGATATCAAAAAAGAGGAATTTTAGAAACTCAAAGGGAATGGATCAAAATTGAGCAGTTATTAACGGAGTTAAAGGAGGAAAGGTAGGGGACACTTTGAGATTCCGGAACCATCCGGAAGTGTCCCAACTTAATCTAAGTGTTGGGCTTTATGTTTTGGATTGAAATGATATTTAATTAGAGTTGAGCATTTTATTAGAAATTTGGGACTGTATTCCCGAAGTTTGGGGTTTTATAATCAAAGATCTGCCTCGGAACCTAAATCTATTTTGGACACTGGATCACAGTCGTCCGATCCTAACTAATGCAGTGCAAGGTCTAGACTTACCCCGGCCTAGATTGGGGGAGCCAGCTAACCACCTAATCGATTTAAAAGAGATGAATCCGGTCTTTTATGAAAGAGTGGTAGGGACGTTATATTTAAAGTTTTGGAGAGTTGGGGCCGACATCTAGAGATTCTCCTAATTGGCCCCTTTGACTTATGCTGGGTGCAAAAATGCTAAGGACTATGAAATTAAAATTTTGACTCTTTTAATTTGTATCTAATGCAATGCATGCTGGTTGACAACTTCCAAATCAAGTATGCTTGAAATTTTAAAAACAGGCTTATAAAATAATTTTTTAGAAGACTGGACTTCCCCAGGTCCGGCACCTCGTCCTCATAGGTCAGACTATCCGGACTCTACCCGCAAGCGGGGAAGGATCTAAAACAAGGAAAGAAGAATGCAAAAATATGCATGCGACCCTGGGGTCGATCCCCGGCTAATTCCCTAGATTCGTTATCTTTCTATGTTATTTAGACTCACTAAAATTTTAGACTTTTAAAATTATGAGTAGAAAACTTTCACACCCTCACGAGTCTCACGTATCCAGGCGAAAACAAAAAGCGGCATACAATCGCCAAAAAAACTAGTAAAAACAAGTAATCCTAAAGGCAATCAAATCATCACATCAAATACAAATTAATTAATAAATGTCCATAGGCAGAATTGCCTTGCTTATTACAAACCAGAATATTACAGAAAGTAAAGTGGCCGGGCACCACTGACAACAACCCGGATTCTAAACCTAGTAATGACGCAAGTTATTTTGAGTGGGATACTCTCAATCTTCAAATCTTCAAATCTTCAATCTCATTCTTCTTTGGACTCCTTTTCTTCAATCTTCTTGGAATCTTCGTAGCGGATTACCCAAATGGACAAGAGGGCACTTCCCTCTAAGGGGAAGGCCACTCTTTCCTCTTTGGGTAAGGAAGAAGTATGATCCAAATTTGGATTTCCAAATGGAAAAGGAGTGTTCCCTAAAGGGGTATCCTTTCCTCTTTGGAATCCAAGCTTTGGATCTATGTATCCCAACTCAAAATCAACTTTCACAACACTTAACACTTACACAAATTACATTAATATCAAAATAAAAATCTAGACTCACCTGCAGGGTTATCTTAAGCAATTAATATATAAAAAGCAGTTATTCCCAAGCAGTTGTATACGAGCAGAAAAGAAAGTAAACACACTGACCACGCTCTTTTTATGATTTGGGGGCTTTAGCAGCTGAAGCACCTGTGCAAAGAATTTATAATATTTATGCATTTTTTTTATTTGCCCCCTTTTTATATTGCCCTGCATGAGCGTGGCCACCTGCAGAAAACTATGTCAACATCCAGATCGTACCTAACCTAAGGGTAATCTAGTCGCCAAACACATCAATCCATCCACAGAGTACAGAAAAAAGTAAGCAGACACAGCAAAGCAATTTCATCCACAACATGCAGTGAAAACTACAAAAAATCCGGCACACAACAGTAAAATAAACACCGGCCTAACCTAGATCTAAAGTTGGTTGTCCTAGCACATCATTTAAAGTGTGTGAAAAAAAGGTCGTGTGGCTGGGATAGATCCTAAAGTAGGTTATTAATTGAAGTTGTCTAAAAGTTTGGATTCGTTAAGGCTTAGAAGGGGATTTAGATTAAAATTTAAATATTAATGAATTAAGAATTTTAATCAAACATGTTTTAAAGTTAATTGATTGCTACCTTTGTTTCACACTGAGGCCGTGAAGTTTATTTCACCTTCCTTGGGGCTAAGCTAATAGCCTCGTAGGCCTAGGTTACCCAGTAGCAATCGGGGTTGATTAAGTTATTTAAATGGGTTAGAATTAAAAGGGTGGATTAATATAAAAAAAAAGGTTAGTTACTGATTTTTAAAGTTTGATTAATTTAAGTTTGCCATTAATTGGTTCGTGGCGTTGTGCCACCAGGCTCGAGGAACCAGCCTCCTTAGGACACTTAGCCCCGCAGCCCAGAGTAGTCCAGCCGATAAACCAAATTAATGTAATTGAATTAGAGATTTTTAAAATGTTAAATAATTAAAAATTAATCTATTTTAAGATTTAACTCCCCTTAGAATCCATTTGTGGCGTTGTGCCACTAGGCTCGAGGAACCAGCCTCCTTAGGACACTTAGCCCCGCAGCCCGGAGTAGTCCAGCCAATAAACTTCATCTTTAGGATGGTTGTTATGTTTTAAAGGATTTGTTAAATGTTCTAAGCATTAGACCAATATTCTCTGAGTTTTAGAATGATTTTGGTTTTTTTAAGAATTTTGAATTTTTTAATCATTTAATTAAAGGGTCAAAAGTTAAATTTTTGATTAAAGGTATTTTTTGGAATGTTTATATTTTATTAAAATACTAGACCTTACTACGATCATTTAGAAGGTAAGTACGTTGAAATCGGATTTTTCTGCATTTTATTAAGTAGGTTTGAAGTTTTGAACTAGTTTTTAAGCATGGTTTGACCAATTTGTTGACTTTTTGATTTTAATACTTTTATGGAACCTTGATATTTTTAATAAATACTATACATCATTATGAGTTGAATGCAAGTGAGTTTGGGTGATTTGGATTTTACTATAATTAGTTATTAATTATTGAAGTTTTGAGCATTTTAATGAATTTTGGGAATTGTTTAATTAGTGGCCCTTTTATGGTTTTGCTTCAAACAAATTCCCAATCTCTTGAAAACACCTCCAAAGGTCAGAAATGACCTAAGGAGAGATTCCCAAGTGTTTGTGAAATTTTGGGAATTTTTAATTATTATTAATTAATTATATTAACTAAAATAAGTTTTTTAGTCAAAATTACATTAATTACAAGATTGCTGTCAAATTAAGGGGCTTTTAATTTTCATGGATTAGGGGCTTGATTCTGGTCAATTTGAGGGTTTATATGTATTTTTTGGATTTAAATTGGATTTATTACACTTTCTTAAGGTTTGAAGGCTTAATTAGGGGTTGAACCTTAAGAAAATTAATTAGGGGACCTAATGACCTCAAAAATCAGTGAAAATTTCTCTAGGGGCTGAGGGTGTCACTAAGTTCAAATGTTCAAAGTTTCAACTCAAGGGGAAGTAAATCCTAATTATTGAAATTTTTCTAAGTTTTCTATACATGAATCCTTAATTATTGTCCTTAATTATGTCACTAATTTGTGGACTTGAATCAATGTTTGAACTAACCCTCATACTCAATACATAAGACATGCATGAATCACATAAACACATTCAACACCTACATCTAGGAGAGCCTTAGACTAAGTGGTATGTGATCCCTAAACATGCAAGGACTAATTAACATAATTAAGACAAAATTAGTGAATAATCAAGAAATGATTATCCACTAATCATCCCCTTTATTTCTATTCAAATATGCTCAATCTACATTTAAGATTTCAAGTGACCTCTTAAATATTTAAAGATTTAAATATATATAGCCTCAAAATAGATTTTAAAATATATAAATATAAATGGATATATATATATATATAAATATATATTATAAAATAATTGAAAATATTATTAAAATACATTTTGATGGGTTGAAAGACCCACTGATCTCCAGAGAGGTTTGATAATAAAAAGATTTTTTTTTTAAATTTTCAAAATATTTAATATTTAGTTAAATATTAAAAAAAATATTAAGATACTCAAATAATTCAAATTAATATCAAAATCTACTAAATAATCTTGAAAAGTTTCCTAGAGATCAACCATGCACTTAAAGACATGCATGCCAAGTTTCAGATAAAAATAACTTATATATAATTAATTAAAAATGAAATATACTTTTATAAAATTCTCAAATTACCAGTAAAATAATAGTTAAAATAGTTTGATTTTATTTTTAAAATAAACTAGACAGAATTCTGAAAAGTTTGATATATTATACTCATTTTTTGACTTTATATTTAATTTATTATGATTTTTTAAAGTTTCTGTAATAAAAACAAATTAAAAAGACATTTTTATTAATTAAACGGCAGCGGTCAGACACGCGGCGCACACTGATTCGCGGGCACGAAATCGTGGCGGCGGGCAGACACGCAGCGCGCGCTGGGTGATTCACGCGGTTTCACTTAACCACGTCAGCGGCGCGCAGAAGCCGTCGGATCACAGCGGGTTCGATCTAACGGCTGAGATCACGTTCCGCCGTTTGATCTCAATAGAGGAAGATCAAACTGCGGAGGTTTGATCCCGCTGTTCCGAACGGACGGCCCTGATCTTGCCGGTCGATTGATCAAGTGCTAAACTGAATACACGGGTGAACCAAGGCGCGGAGCGGCGAGATCTAGACCGTTGATCGTGTGATCAACGGTCTAGAAAACGTACATCTGCAGCGAACTGCGAATGACGCCCTAGAATCTGTTTTTTGGTTCGTTCTTTCGATCAGATAGACCAAATCGCTTGAAATTTTAAACTTAAAGAGTATACATGAACAGAAACAGTGGGGAAAGATTGGTTTTAGCTAAAGCATTGAGTACATGAAGCTATTTAAATCTATCTAATGTGAACTAGATCTAAGGTTTTAAGAGATTATACCGTTAGATCTTTGAAATTTCTGGATTGATGAGCTTGTAGACTGTCCTAGTGAAGATCCCTAGCACGAACCCAAGCTCGAACACGCCTGGATCGACTGCTACAGGCCTGGGACGGTCTAGGTGGTGGGCTCGCCGGAGAACTCGCCGCCGGTGACGTGCAACCACTTGGATTTTGTAGTGGGGAGGTAGAGAGGGCTCTGGAGATCCAAAACGAATAGAGAACTCATTCTGGGAGGCTAGGGTTAGTGAGAGAGGCTGCCTTGATCCAATGGGCTCAAAAGTTGCCTTTTCCCCTATTCAAACGACCTGGGCTGGATTGGATGGCTGGGATTGATGCACCATGTCCTCAGATGATGCCAGGTGTCCCTGGGACAGCTAGAAGGCTGACCCAAAGGCTGGACATGCCTTGCTTCTATTGGACGGCTTTGGGATGAGTGGGAGGGGACATTGCCTAAATTGCCTAAGCCAAGCCCTTGGAGTAGCTTAAGCAGGGATTAATCAGGGAAATAAAACAAAAAAGGAGCTTTAGGCATGTGATATAGGGAGGAAAAGGGGTTTAGTAGGGCTTTGACCATGAAAAATAGGTTTTAAGGGGGTCTTGACCATTTTGACCAGTCAACTGGTCAATAGGTGCTGATGTGGCATAGGAGAGGTCAATGCTACAGGTTGGAGAGGCTCCAAGCCTAAACTCACACTCTTTGAGGTCAAAATAGGAGGTTTGACCAATTCAAAGAGGTGCTTAAGGCTTTTGTTGACTTGGTTTGACCAGTCAACCAGGTCAAAATGGATGATGTGGCACTTGAGGAAGTAGAGAGATATTTGGAGTAATTCAATCAAGGGTCAAATGTCAAAGTCAAGGCTTAGTAGGAATAGGAGCAAACACCACCAAGCTTTGATATAGAATTGAGGGTTGACTTAGTCAAACCAGGTTGGGTTGAGCTCAAAATAGGTTTAGAAATGTTCATGGTATTGAATGGAATGATTTCAAGGGTTTGAAGATATTGACATAGTTAAATGGGTCGAAAAATGATTCATTTGAACTCTTAAGGGTTCATTGGGTCAAACCAGGTTGACTGGGTCAACTAGGTTGACCCAATGGGTGAGGCTGGCTGGATAAATTTGAAATGATATTTGGAAATCATTGGAGGTGGTCCCTAGGTCTGGGGAGGTCAAATTGATCAAAATCCCTATTTGAGCCCCTAAGGGTCTGTTTGGTCAATCTGGGTTGACTTGGTCAACCAGGTTAACCCAGGGTCTGGGTTTGGGCTCAACAGGTTTGGAATGATATTTTAAGACCAATGGAAGTGGTTGCATGGCCTAGAGAGGTCATTTGGGTCAAAACACCTATTTGGACCCTTAAAGGGCCTCTTGGGTCAAACCTGTTGACTTGGTCAACCAGGTTGACCCAGGGGTTGGGAATAGGTTAAAAAGATTTGAAATAACATTTGAAACTTGTTGGAGGTGGTTGCATTCAATTTGGAGTTCATTTGGTTTGAAATCCCTATTTGAGCCCCATAGGGGTATTTTGGTCAATTTTGACCTATTGGTCAACTATGGTCAAAAATGGGTCTAGAAAATGTAGTTTACTGCTTAATGGATTAAAATCAAGGGTCTGAAAGTGATTGGAGGCTTTGATAAGGATTCCAAGGTCAAGATCTCAAAGGGGTTAGGTTCAGTGGCATAGGATGTAAATATTTGAAGGTTTTGCAGCCTTTGGATTTTAATTCAGATTTTGGGGTTAGAGACCTCATAATGAGCTCAAAGTTGGAGGGTAACCTCTAGAGACATGTCTTATCACATTGCAAGTGATAGACCCTGAATTAGAGACCATTTGGCTGGGTTTTGAAATGTTTGAAAATTCTTTGAAAAGGGTCTTTAGGACAGGGCCTTAAGACTTATGATTTGAGTCTGGATTTCTGGATTTGGAATGAATTTCAGGTTTGAATGATTAATATTGAAGTATCCAAATCATTTACAATCATGTTGTGATTGTTAATGGATGGATAAGGTCAAAGCTAGATTAAAGGTGGGATCAAAGTCTAGGTTGAAATTTGGATTCTCAAGTGGATTGAGTCAAAGTTTGGATATGTTTGAAATTTGAATTAATTTGGATTTGAATTGAATGGAGTTCAGATTGATTTGAGGTTTGAATTGATCAAGGGTAGGGATTGATTTTAGTCTGGATTGGTCCTAGAATCTATAGAGATTCTAAGATCTAGGATTTAAGGGAATCCTAGGCTCTAGAGTAGGCTCTAAGGTCTAGCTCTAGGAAAGAATCCTAAGGTCTAGAGTAGCTCCTAGGATCTAAAATTAATCTGGAGTTTGGAAGGGCTTTAGTGACCTCATACAAAAATGAGGTCAACAGGTGTATGCTGATAAAGATAGGTATGTTAGACAGAAGGTTTGGGAAGATATTTCCAATCATCATACATTGGAATTTCCATTGTTGGTGGGTGGGGACTTCAATTGTATCATGTCACAAGAGGACAAGAAAGGGGGCAAGGCTTTCCATTCTAATCCAGCAGCAAATGATATGGGAGAGTTTATGTTGGCAAATGGCTTGATTGATTCTAGGTTCTCTGGTCCAGCTTTTACTTGGACAAATAACAAAGATGCGAGGAGTAGAATCTTTTCAAGATTGGATAGATTTCTTATTAGTTCTTCTATTTTGGATTCCTTCCAAGGGTTAAAGGTAAAGCATCTTACTCGTCTTGCTTCTGATCACTGTCCAATATTATGCAATGTTCAGGGTGAAGTGAGAAGATCATATTCTCATTGGATAAAATTCAAAGATGTATGGGCAAGTTTTCCAAGGGCCTGACATTTGGTGGGGGAGAAGTGGAAAGTGGATGATAGGGGCAGTGAAGCTTTCATTCTTCAAAAGAAATGTGGTAGAACTTTGAAAGCTTTGTTCTTTTGGAGTAAGAACAAACTTAAAGCTCTCAACCAATTAAAAGGGGAACTTGATTTGGAGATAAAAATTCTGCAGGAGCTTGAGTGCTTACCAGAAGGATTATCTGAGATTCAAGGGGAAGCTTTGAGATTTAAGGTACAACTTTTAAATTGTACTCTTTCTAGAATTATGACATGGTGGAGGCAAAGAGCGAAGGTGAAATGGATAGAAGAGGGGGATGGAAACACTCACTTCTTCCATTCTATGGCATCGGCTAGAAGGAGAAATAATGGCATAGTTTCTATGAAGCAACCTGATGGTTCTGTGGTAACTGATAGTAGTGAGATTTCCAATATTATTAACAGTTTTTTCCAGCATAAATGGCAAGGGAATGATATAGTTGAAGATGGCTGGCCTTCTTTTGAATCACAAAGGACTTATTTGTCTCAATTTTTGGAAGTACTTGATGCAGATGTCTCTAGGGATGAGATTTGGATTGCTGTGAAGTCATTTGGCCATAATATTGCTCCAGGAAGAGATGGGATTACTCCATCCTTTTTAGAGTTTTTTTGGGAGATAGTTGGGGAGCAAGTTATGAAAGCATGTTTGGAATTCTTTACATATGGTAATATGGATCCATTGTGGAAGGAAACAGTTGTGGTGCTTGTGCCAAAAATTGCGAACCCGGATCATCCTTCTAAATTTAGACCAATTAGCCTTTGCCAAACTATTTATAAGATTGTTGCAAAAGTTCTTGTGAATAGAATCAAAGGGGTATTACCAAGGCTTATTTTTGATGAACAAGCAGCTTTAGTTCCGGGTCGTTCTATTTCAAATCATTGTTTGCTTGACAGGAGTTGATGAATAAGTTCAAAATTTCTAAATCAGCTGTGGGTCTCTTGGCTCTGAAGGTGGATATGGAGCAGGCATATGATAAGATGAATTGGAGGACTTTGGAGATGGTGCTCAGACGTATGGGTTTTCCTTCAAGGTTAATTTCTTGGGTGATTAACTGCATCCAAAATCCTAAGTTTACAATCCTTATCAATGGGCAGTTGAAGGAGGGGATTATTGCTAATTGTGGGTTCAGACAAGGGTGTCCTTTATCACCCTATCTGTTCATTCTTTGCTCCTGTCTCCCACCTTCTTTATGCTGACGATATTTTACTTTTTGCAGGTGCTACAATTCCAAATGTGAGGAAGATTATGTCCATATTGGAAGACTATTGCTCTTGGACTGGTCAAAAAGTTAACAAGTGCAAGTCAGCTATTCTTTTTAGTAAAAGGACATCTTCTACTACTAAATCACGGCTTGCAAAGATGACTGGCTGTAAGAAGGTTGAAGAGATGGACTATCTTGGTGTGAAGTTTGCACTAAGAAGATTGGTGAAAAAGGATTTTACTCCATTGCTACAGCAAGCTAGGACAAAGGTTTTGTCATGGGGTGTTAGACACTTGTCAATGGCTGGCAGAGTAACTATGATAAATGCTGTTTTGCTTCCATCTTCTGTTTATCTAATGACTCATTCCCTTATTCCAAAATCTATTTTATTTGAAATTGAGAAGTTATGTAGAAGTTTTCTGTGGGATTATGATCCTTCTCATAGAAGTATTCACTATGTTGCATGGGACAAAGTTTCTAAACCAAGATGTATGGGTGGCCTTGGTTTTCACTCTAGTTCTAATTGGATTGGTCCTCTAAGATCACGGTTGGCTTGGGATTTTATCTGCAACCCGCATAATTTGTTCCAGAAATGCATGATACACAAATATGGAGATTGGCCGTGGGAAGATGAAAACAGATGGGGAGCTTCGTCTGTGTGGAAAATTATCTACAACGGGGCGAGGAGTTTAAGCAAATGCATTAGATGGAAAGTTTGCAATGGCAAAAGTATTAATGTGTTAAATCATGTATGGATATGGGATAGATCAATTTCACTTTGGCCTACTTTCTGTGACATTGTGGCTATTGAAGAATTAAGTGTGGCAGATTTTATTCTGGAAAGAAGATGGGATATGCAAAGGTTGCAAAGTTGTTTTGGTGAAATACTTGCTATTAATATATCTGCTATTAAAATTTGGACTGATTTGGACGGTAATTGCTTGGAGCTGATTAAAATCCCGTTAGGCTCTTCTTTAACATCCATTGTTTATAATAGCAGTTTTCATTATGAAGAGGATTCGTATTTTGCTGTTTTCAAAACTGGAATGAGACCTAGAGAACGTTTGTTTTGGTGGCGAATTTTTATGGATGCTGTCCCAACAAATTGCTGGCTTCATGCTCGGGGGTGTGAAGTAAATGTTGACTGTCCTGTTGGTTGTACTTCAATTGAAGACATGGACCATATTACTACTTCTTGTAAGCAGCTTATGGACATTCTGAAGGTGTTGGATGGTTGGGGATTTCACACTCCTCGGTTTGTTTGCTTTAATGAACTGAAAATGGCTATGAAATCTAATTTTAAATGCAACAATAGTGGATTGTTGCTTTATTGCCTTGCTGTTTACAATAGCTGGATGAATAGAAATGCCATAAAGCATGGGAAGGATAGATGCACGCCTGTTTTTATTGCAGCAAATATTTTGGAGGTTTTCAAT
>CM028354.1:1737407-1739907 GCA_016618105.1 Dendrobium huoshanense
AACTGCATTTCAGTACAGCCTTTCATCCTCAGACCGACGGACAGTCTGAGAGGACTATTCAGGTACTGGAAGATCTGTTGAGACTTTGTGTTCTGGACTTTAGCGGAAGCTGGGAAGATCATATTCCGCTGATTGAGTTTGCTTATAACAACAGTTTTCAGTCCAGTATCGGTATGGCACCGTACGAGGCTCTGTATGCCAGGAAGTGTCGTACTCCTTTGACTCTGACGGAGGTCGGAGATAGGCAGGCTTTGGGGGCCACTTTTGCTGATGAAACTGCTCAGAAGATCAATTTGATAAGAGAAAGATTGAAAGCTGCTCAAGATCGACAACAGAAGTATTACAATCAGAAGCACAGGTTTGTTGAATTTCAGGTTGGTGACTTTGTGTATGTCAAAGTCAGCCCGATGAAAGGTGTGAGCAGATTTGGTCAGGTAAGCAAGCTTAGTCCAAGGTATGTTGGACCTTTTGAAGTTTTGGAAAGAATTGGAAAAGCTGCTTACAAGTTATTACTTTCTGATTCTATGCCTGATGTGCATAATGTGTTTCATGTATCCACTCTGAGGAAGTGAGTTTCAGACTCTGGGAAGAAAGTATCAGCTGATGAGGTTGAGATTCAGGAGAATCTGGCGTACAAGGAAGAGCCAGAGTTGATTTTGGCGTACGACGTCCGGAAGTTAAGAAATAAAGAGATTCCGGTGGTTAAAGTCCAGTGGAAGCACCGGACTGCACGGGAAGCGACTTGGGAAAAGGAGTCTGACATGAGACGGTCGTACCCGTACTTGTTTTGACTGAGTTTGGATTGGATAATGTCGAGGACGACATTTTTCTGAGTTGGGGAGATAATATCAATAATCTGCTCCGGTATCGTCCAGGACGATCTGGGATCGTCCTGGGACGATCAGTGGAAGTTCAGCTCCAGAATTTGCCCAGTTTTGCTCCAGGTGATTTTCTGCAGGCATCGTCCAGGCCGATTGGAGACATCGGCCAGGCCGATTGGCACTGTAGAAAATATCGTCCAGACAACAGCCCTGAGTGGAGACCAGGCCGATCCATTTGGTCGGATCGTCCCGGGACGATGTCGCGATCGGCCGGGCCGATCTGTGTATTATAAAGCTGATTTCAGCTCATTTGAAGAGAGAGAAAATAAAAATAAATATTTGATTTACTGTTCTGAGGAGAGAGAAAAAGAAGATTTTGGAAAAGTTGATTTCGGGAAGACGCGGAGCCATTTTCGTCCGACGAGACTGTTCAGGAAATTGCTGTGCTAGAGGTAAGGCACATTCCGCCTTTCTCAATTTTCAGTTCCGTCGCGTTTGGCGATAATTTCTGTCCGGATTTCGTTTCCGTTACGGTTTTTCATCCGTATCTTTTGATTGGTTTGATTTTTACCGCGTAACTTTCCGTATGTTGTTCGTGCCGAGTGTGCACATTTTGGTTATTTTCCAAAGATTTTTGTCCGGGTATTTTTGATTCGGGGATGTTTTTCGTAGACTACAATTTTCTGTGAAATTGTAAATTCTCTGTGCAGTAGAATAAATGTTCTGGAATATGATTATCTATATTCTGTGCGAATTCGGTAAATTTTTCTTTGCAGTAAATTTTGTGTAAATTCTGTATACTGCCGTTGTGCTGCCCGATTTTTGGGTAATTTTTGATTTCTCCGGATTTCTTCTGAATTGAAATGCTATGTATATAAGCTATACAAAGGGAGTTATAAGGGGCCTGAATCCTATGAGATTCAGTTAGTGTCGGGGAAATCTGAAATGAGCTCAAATCTGAAATCTGATATCTGTTCTGTTCCGGATCCGATGAATTCTGTTCTGGTGCTATAAGCACATCTGTTCTGGTGCCGTGAGCACAAAAGGGAGGCATAAGGGGCCTGGATCCTATGAGATTCAGTCAGTGTCTGGGAAGGGAGGCATAAGGGGCCGGAATCCGTAGAGATTCCGTCAGTGTCAGGGCAAGCTATGAATGACATATGAATCTGTTCTGTTTTCTGTATCTGTTCGGTTTTCTGAATCTGTTCTATTTTCTGTATCTGTTCTGTACGCAATTGTGATTCTGATATGATATGATCTGCAAATTCTGATTTCTGATTTCTGTATAATTCTGACTCTGTTGATTTATTCTGTTCTGTGATCTGATCTGTACGACTCTGATTCTGATTTGATATCTGTCCGTATAAGTTCTGATTTTCGATTCTGTTCTGATTCGAGATCCGATTCTGTTCCAATTTCTGATCTGATTTCTGTCTGATGAATTTAGTTTTGGTTTCTGAGAATTTAGATTGGTGGTTTGTTGCTTTGCTGAGCTGTTGAGCTCACCCTTGCTTTCTGGTGGTTTTCAGGTTCTGGGAAAGGGAAGGAAGTCCAGGACTAGAGTTCAGAGTCTGATCAGTATAGGTACTTTTGTACTTTTGATTTTTGTACAGTCATGGCTTTTCTGTTCTGTCTTTCTTTCTGTTGAAAGCCATGTACTGTTCTGTAGATGATTATTT
>CM028354.1:1747407-1754907 GCA_016618105.1 Dendrobium huoshanense
TCTATTCATCCAGCTATGGTAAACAGCAAGGCAATAAAGCAACAAACCACTATTGCTGCATTTAATATTAGATTTCATAGCCATTTTCAGTTCATTAAAGCAGACAAACCGAGGAGTGTGAAATCCCCAACCATCCAACACCTTCAGAATGTCCATAAGCTGCTTACAAGAAGTTGTAATATGGTCCATGTCTTCAATTGAAGTACAACCAACAGGACAGTCAACATTTACTTCACACCCCCGAGCATGTAGCCAGCAATTTGTTGGAACAGCATTCAAAAAAATTCGCCACCAAAACAAACATTCTCTAGGTCTCATTCCAGTTTTGAAAACAGCAAAACACGAATCCTCTTCATAATGAAAACAGCTATTATAAACAATGGATGTTAAAGAAGAGCCTAACGGGATTTTAACTAGCTCCAAGCAATCACCGTCCAGATCAGTCCAAATTTTAAAAGCAGATATTTTAATAGCAAGTATTTCACCAAAATAACTTTGCAACCTTTGCATATCCCATCTTCTTTCCAAAATAAAATTTGCCACACTTAGTTCTTCAATAGCCACAATGTCACAGAAAGTAGGCCAAAGTGAAATTGATCTATCCCATATCCATACGTGATTTAACACATTAATACTTTTGCAATTGCAAACTTTCCATCTAATGCATTTGCTTAAACTCCTCGCCCCATTGCAGATAATTTTCCACACAGACGAAGTTCCCCATCTGTTTTCATCTTCCCACGGCCAATCTCCATATTTGTGTATCATACATTTCTGGAACAAATTATGCGGGTTGCAGATATAATCCCAAGCCAACCGTGATCTTAGAGGACCAATCCAATCAGAACTAGAGTGAAAACCAAGGCCACCCATACATCTTGGTTTAGAAACTTTGTCCCATGCAACATAGTGAATACTTCTATGAGAAGTATCATAATCCCATAGAAAACTTCTACATAACTTCTCAATTTCAAACAAAATAGATTTTGGAATAAGGGAATGAGTCATCAGATAAACAGAAGATGGAAGCAAAACAGCATTTATCATAGTTACTCTGCCAGCCATTGACAAGTGTCTAACACCCCATGACAAAACCTTTGTCCTAGCTTGTTGTATCAATGGAGTAAAATCCTTTTTTACCAATCTTCTTAGTGCAAACTTCACACCAAGATAGTCCATCTCTTCAACCTTCTTACAACCAGTCATCTTTGCAAGCCTTGATTTAGTAGTAGAAGATGTCCTCTTACTAAAAAGAATAGCTGACTTGCACTTGTTAACTTTTTGACCAGTCCAAGAGCAATAGTCTTCCAATATGGACATAATCTTCCTCACAAATTGGAACTCCCAACTCCTTGTACTTCTGGTGAACATGTGATGATAAGAGCTCGGAGCAAAGAATGAACAGATAGGGTGATAAAGGACACCCTTGTCTGAACCCACAATTAGCAATAATCCCCTCCTTCAACTGCCCATTGATAAGGATTGTAAACTTAGGATTTTGGATGCAGTTAATAACCCAAGAAATTAACCTTGAAGGAAACCCCATACGTCTGAGCACAATCTCCAAAGTCCTCCAATTCATCTTATCATATGCCTGCTCCATATCCACCTTTAGAGCCAAGAGACCCACAGCTGATTTAGAAATTTTGAACTTATTCATCAACTCCTATCCAAGCAAACAATGATTTGAAATAGAACGACCCAGAACAAAAGCTGCTTGTTCATCAGAAATAAGCCTTGGTAACACCCCTTTGATTCTATTCACAAGAACTTTTGCAACAATCTAATAAATAGTTTGGCAAAGGCTAATTGGCCTAAATTTAGAAGGATGATCCGGGTTCGCAATTTTTGGCACAAGCACCACAACCGTTTCCTTCCACAATGGATCCATATTACCATAAGTAAAGAATTCCAAACATGCTTTCATAACTTGCTCCCCAACTATCTCCCAAAAAAGCTTGAAAAAGGATGGAGTAATCCCATCTCTTCCTGGAGCAATATTACGGCCAAATGACTTCACAGCAATTCAAATCTCATCCATAGAGAATTGAGACAAATAAGTCCTTTGGGATTCAAAAGAAGGCCAGCCATCTTCAACTATATCATTTCCTTGCCATTTCTGCTGAAAAAAACTGTTAATAATATTGGAAATCTCACTACTATCAGTTACCACAGAACCATCAGGTTGCTTCATAGAAACTATGCCATTATTTCTCCTTCTAGCCGATGCCATAGAATGGAAGAAGTGAGTGTTTCCATCCCCCTCTTCAATCCATTTCACCTTCGCCCTTTGCCTCCACCATGTCATAATTCTAGAAAGAGTACAATTTAAAAGTTGTACCTTAAACCTCAAAGCTTCCCCTTGAATCTCAGATAATCCTTATGGTAAGCACTCAAGCTCCTCCAGAATTTTTATCTCCAAAGCCAGTTCCCCTTTTAATTGGTTGAGAGCTTTAAGTTTGTTCTTACTCCAAAAGAATAAAGCTTTCAAAGTTCTACAACATTTCTTTTGAAGAATGAAAGCTTCACTGCCCCTATCATCCACTTTCCACTTCTCCCCCACCAAATGCGAGGCCCTTGGATAACTAGCCCATACATCCTTAAATTTTATCCAATGAGAATAAGATCTTCTCACTTCATCCTGAACATTGCATAATATTGGACAGTGATCAGAAGCAAGATGAGTAAGGTGCTTTACCTTTAACCCTTGGAAGGAGTCCAATATAGAAGAACTAATAAGAAATCTATCCAATCTTGAAAAGATTCTACTCCTCGAATCTTTGTTATTTGTCCAAGTAAAAGCTGGACCAGAGAACCCAGAATCAATCAAGCCATTTGCCAACATAAACTCTCCCATATCATTTGCTGCTGGATTAGAATGGAAAGCCTTGCCCCCTTTCTTGTCCTCTTGTGACATGATACAATTGAAATCCCCACGATGATTGAAAATATCTTTCCATACACCACTGCCACCTCCCAATTAATTTCATTAGCAGTTGTAAGCTTTCCAATAATGCATTGCTTGGAAAGATAAACAACCTGAAAAGAAACCATATTATTCTTCCACAAAACAGCAATACCACCTGCATTACCAATAGCTGGCTGAAAAACAAAATCCCAATCCCTGCCAACAAGTTTGTCAATTTCCTTCCTAGAAAAAGACACCATCTTTGTCTCCAATAGCCCAATAAAACTGATGTCATTTTCCATAATGAGATGTCGTAAGTAGTTTCCAGTTTCCTTCTTACGAGCACCTCTACAATTCCAACATAGGATGTTAAGCATTATTAACCAAAGGGGAAGCGTCCCCGCCGCAAAAAACATCAGAAAACACCTCTTGCCATTGCTCAACAATGTCTTCCTCCTTAAAATTACTAGCCACAGATTTATCAATCACATTTACAAGCTGTTCAACAGATGATGAAGCCAACTCATCTTTCAACTTTTTACTTCTCTTAATACCAGGCAACTTTTGTAACGGCCCAATGAGAGTCACCTCCTTAGTATGACATTCTTTAGAGCTTCTAACATTCTTATTTCTCCCTTTAAACACACTAGCTTTATCAGCAGAAAATTTCAAAGCCTTAGGAACCAACAGTTTTGCAGGGGAGGCCTTGGGATCTTTGCGGCTTTTCTTTTTCAATACAGGCACCAATTCATCATGCCTAATAACAGTCTGCTGATCAACAATTTGCATATCTATATGTCCCTTAGTCCACAACATCTCCTCACGATTCTTCAATACAGGTTGCACTTGAATATTTTCAATATTTTTCTGCACTTCCACTATTTTCTGCACAGAAAACTGCCCAATTCCATCAATTTCCACAGGTTTCTGCTCTTTTGTAACTTCCCTCCAAACAGTTTTAGGTGCAGGAACCATCACCACAGGCTTGGCAACAACATTTTGAGTTCTGTTTCCAAATCTATTATTATTTTTGAACCTTCTCCTCCTTGTTACAATAGTCCACTCACCCATGTCATTATCCACATCAGAAGAATTTTCAATGGATATAGAACTTCCAGCATTCAACCTAATCTCCCCATCAACTTTCTACTCAACACCCAAAATGAAACCCGAGTCAGCAGCTTTGACCTGTACCTCATCACATTTAGCCTTATTGTCTATCTCCTTAGCCTGACTCAAGCTTTCCTTACAAGATTCAGCCTTATGCCCAACTTTCCCACACCTCAAACAAATTAAAGGAATCCCCTCATATTCAATGGGTTGAAAAAACCTTCCATTAAGACCTTGTGCCCATACTCCCTTAGGAAGCCTCTTCGATAGATCCAATCGAACACACAGATGAGCAAAGGCACATCTATCCCATAATTTCGTTTGCTCATCCATAAGGAGAGGTTCTCCTATACTTGCAGACAACCTTGCAAGATTTAATTCATCCCAATATTCCAGAGGGAGATTAGGAAGCCTGATCCAAACAGGGGATGTAAATCCCCTCAAAGATTTTTAAGATAACCCTGCAGACTAAGAAGGAGTGAGAGGGACCAAAAAGGAGAGAGAAAGAGATAGAGAGAGTGGGAGGGACCAAGAAGGAGCAAGGGAGGGAGCAAGAAGGAGTAAGGGAGAGAGCAAGAGTGTAAGAGAGAGAGAGAGAGAGAGAGAGAGAGAGAGAAGGAGAGAGAGAGAGAGAGAGAGAGAGAGAGAGAGAGAGAGAGAGAGAGAGAGAGAGAGAGAGAAAGAGAGAGAGTGAGAGAGAGAGGGAGACAGAGAGAGAGAGAGAGAGAAGAGAAAGAGAGCAAGAGAGAGATAGATAGAGAGCAAGAGAGTGAGATAGAGTGAGAGTAAGAGAGAGAAAGAGAGTGCGAGAAAGAGCAATGGAGAGAGGAAGAGAACGCGAGAGAGACAAAGAGAGAGAGAGAGAGAGAGAGATAGAGAGAGAACAAGGGAGAGAGCAAGAGAAAGAGAGCAAGAGAGAGACAAAGAGAGAGAGAGAAAAATAGAGAGAGATCAAGAGAGAGAGAGAGAGGGAGAGAGAGAGAGAGAACAATATAAAGAGAGCAGGAGAGAGAGAGATAGAGAGAAAAAGAGAGAGAGAGAGAGAGAAAGAGACAAAAAGATAGAGAGAGAGCAAGGAGCAAGGGAGAGAGCAAGAGAGTGCAGGAGTAAGGGAGTGAGCAAGAGAGTGCAAGAGAGAGAGAGAGAGAGAGAGAGAGAGAGAGAGAGAGAGAGAGAGAGAGAGAGAGAGAGAGAGAGTAAGAGAGAGAGAGAAAGAGCAAGAGAGAGAGATAGAGAGAGAAAGAGAGAAAGAGAGAGAATGAAGGAGCAATGGAAGGAGCAAGAGAGTGCAAGGAGTAAGGGAGACAGCAAGAGAGTGCAAGAGAGAGAGAGATACATAATCTATGTGTGTGTGTGTGTGTGTGAGAGAGAGAGAGAGAGAGAGAGAGAGAGAGAGAGAGAGAGAGAGAGAGAGAGAGAGAGAGAGAGAGAGAGAGAGAGAGAGAGAGAGGGAGAGAGAGAAAGAGGGAGAGTAAGAGAGAGAGAGATAGAGAGATAGCAAGAGAGAGAGAGAGAGCAAGAAGGAGGAAGGGAGAGAGCAATAGAATGCAAGAGAGAGAGAGGGAGAGCAAGAAGGAGCAAGAGAGAGAGAAAGAGAGTGCATGAGAGAGAGAAAGAAAGAGAACAAGTGGGAGCAAGGGAGAGCAAGGGAGAGAAAGAGCAAGGAATGGAGCAAGAGAGAGCAAGGGAGAAAGCAAGAGAGAGAGGGGGAGAGAGAGACATGGAGAAGGAGAGAGAGAGAGAGACAGAGAGAGAGTAAAATAATAAGATAAGTAGAGAAAGAGCAAGAGAGAGAGATAGAGCAAGAGAGAGAGATAGAGAGAGAGAGAGAGAGAGAGAGAGAGAGAGAGAGAGAGAGAGAGAGAGAGAGAGAGAGAGAGAGAGAGAGAGTGTAAGAAGGAGCAAGGGAGTGAAAGAGAGAGTGAGATAGATAGAGATAGAGAGAGAGAGAGAGTTAGAGAGAGAGAGAGCAAGAAAGAGCAAGAGAAATTAAAAGAGAGCAAGAGAGAGCAAGGGAGAGAGAGAGAGAGAGGAAGAGGGGCAAAGAGAAAGAAAAAGCAAGGGAGAAAGCAAGAGAGAGGGAGAGAGAGAGAGGGAGAGAGAGAGAGTGAGTGTGAGAGAGAGAGAGAGAAAAGAGAGAGAGAGAGAGAGAGAGAGAGAGAGAGAGAGAGAGAGAGAGAGAGAGAGAGAGAGAGGAGCAAGGGAGAGAGCAAAAAAAAGAGAGCAAGAGAGATAGAGAGAGGAGAGAGAGATAGAGCAAGAGAGAGAGAGAAAGAAGGAGTAAGGGAGAGCTCAAAAGAGTGCAAGGAGCTAGGGAGAGAGCAAGAGAGAGAGAGAGAGAGAGAGAGAGAGAGAGAGAGAGAGAGAGAGAGAGAGAGAGAGAGAGAGAGAGAGAGAGAGAGAGAGAGAGAGAGGGAGTGAGAGAGAGAAGGGGGAGAGAGAGAGTGGGGGCAAGAAAGAGCAAGGGAGAGAGCAAGAGAAAGAGAACAATATATATATATATATATATATATATATATATATATATATATATATATATATATATATATATATATATATATATATAGAGAGAGAGAGAGAGAGAGAGAGAGAGAGAGAGAGAGAGAGAGAGAGAGAGAGAGAGAGAGAAGAGAGAAGAGAGAGAGAGAGAGAGAGAGAGAGAGAGAGAGAGAGAGAGAGAGAGAGAGAGAGAGAGAGAGGAGAGAGAGAGAGAGAGAGAGAGAGAGAGAGAGAGAGAGAGTTAGAGAGAGAGGGAGACAGAGAGAGAGGGAGAGCAAGTGAGAGAGCAAGAGAAAGAGAGCAACAGAGAGAGAGAGAGAGAGAGAGAGAGAGAGAGAGAGAGAGAGAGAGAGAGAGAGAGCAAGAGAGAGAGATAGAGTGAGAGCAAGAGAGAGAGAGATAGAGAGCAAGAAGGAGCAAGGAAGAGATGAAGAGAATGTGAGAGAGATAGATAGAGAGCAAGAGAGAGAGAGAGAACAGGAGAGAGAGAGAGAGAGAGAGAGAGAGAGCAAGAACGAGCAAGGGAGAGAGCAAGAGAAAGAGAGAGAGGGAGAGAGAGAGAGAGAGAGAGAGAGAGAGTGCAAGAATGAGCAAGGGAGAGATCAAGAAAGTGCAAGGAGCAAGGGAAAGAGCAAGAGGGAGATAGAGAGAGCAAGGGAGAGAGCAAGAGAAAGTGAGCAAGAGAGAGAGAGAAAGAGAGAGAGAGCAAAAGGAGCAAGAGAGAGAGACATATAGAGAGATCAGAGAGAGAGAGAGAGAGAGAGAGAGAGAGAGAACAAGATGAAGAGTGAATGAGAGTGAGAGAGCAAGAAAGAGAGATAGAGATAGAGAGAGAGAGAGCAAGAAGAAGCAAGGGAGAGAGCAAGAGAGTGCATGGAGTAAAGGAGTGAGCAAGAGAGTGCAAGAGAGAGAGAGAGAGAGTAAGAGAAAGAGAGCAAGATGGAGGAGAGGAGAGAGAGAGAGAGAGAGAGAGAGAGGAGAGA